>CM032401.1:11588701-12188701 GCA_019049475.1 Eueides isabella
GAGCAATCTTGCTTACGTTTACTTTTTGGTTATAATTGTTTTATAGGAATTGCGTTACGACAGGCCTTTTAAATAATATTTCACACACACACACACACACACACACACACATATATATATATATATATATATATATATATATATATATATATATATATATATATATATATATATATATATATATATATATATATATATATATATATATATATATATATATATCACACTAGTTTCGCAGGTTGCCTCTGCCTAGATAGACATGTGTGATGTATACATAAAATATTATATTAAAAGGCATGTCGTAGCGCAAGAGCACAAGCGTGGGACTGTAAACGTGACTGAATGTGATGGGTTCGATCCCCAGTCGATGAAATGAAAGAATTAATATTAACTTTTCCTCGCTCTGGTAACGATTTAAAGAGTAGCGTTGAGTTCCGCCATTCAACACTCAATGATTCCAGAATTCGGTGGGATGATGATGATGTTGGAAACGGTATTGTCTTTATGGGAACAGAGTGCCTTAAAAATAGGTTCTCAAGTTCCCGTTGCCCTGCCTTGTGCGGGACACATGCGTGAAGCTGAAAATAAATGTTATTTTTATTATTTTTTTTCAGCTTCACGCTGTATCCCGGACGAGGCAGGGTAGGCAAAAAATACCCGGGTACCTAGTGTAAAGACACTCCGTTCTACTTGCGTTCCCCACTTTCCGCCGAATTTGAGGCATTGCGTGTTGAGCAGCGCAACTCAACGCCGCGCTATGCCTTATTACCAGAGCGAAGAAATGAAACATTAAATATTTAAATTGAAAATATTAAATATTTCATTTCCTCGACTGGGGATCGAACCCAGAACCCGTCGGTTACAGTCACACTCTTGTGCCGCTGCGCCACGACAGGCCTCTATTAAATTTTAGTAGTTGAAATAAATATTTTTAAAATTTTTGGTTTTAAAATCGCTATTGTATAGTAAATTTCCTTACTTAAATGGTATATATAAGTTAAGTAAAAAAAAAATGATCTTTATTTATGCTTATAATTATATTTCTATTAGAAACAATATTATTTGCTGCGATGTTGTCTCAATAAAGACATCTATTACAGGCAATATCAATGCTCAACGGCCAAAAATTATATGGGAAGCCATTAAAATTGACAATGAACAATGCGGTCAACATAAAAACATTTTTGCCCAAAGGTCTACAAGACATTGGTCCGGGGCTTGGGAAATATGGCAAGCCGCTGCCAGACTTATCGGATCAATACACAATGTTTTTAAATGGTAAAAAGTCGGCAATCGATGCTCATTTGTTCCAACAAGATTGGGTTAACGGGTTGGGGTTGGTTCTAGAAGACAGTTCTTACGTTCGCCCAGTGAATAACAGCCCAAACAATGATGGTAATGTGTCCGAGCAAAGTCGGGAGTCGTCACCTAGCGCTATGAATCAACAACAACAAGCTAATCAGTTTGGACCCATCGGACAAAGGCCATCAAGGCCTCGCAGTACACCTATAAATAGGCCTCAAATTCATAATAATCCAGTTACAAATGTTAATAATCAGCCTATCGTGCCGAGAGGGTCAAATAATACAATTCCTGGTCAAATGCAAGGGCCCAGGGCTCCCAATCCGAATATAGTTTATCAAAATTGTCCCCCCATTCCGGGCGTAGAGACTAATGATCCTAGAATCTTCCAGAATGGAGTGAGACCTGGGCCAATGTCAGGACCTATTGGTTTTAATAATCCAATGGGTCCACGACCTATTGGGCCAATAATGGCGCCGAGTCCAAGGATACCTATATCAACTAATAATCGTTTTGCCGGTCCAATGAGTCCAATGTTGGGTCCAAGGCCAGTTGGTCCGGGTCCGATGGGTCCAATTTCGCATAGTGGACAAATTGGGTTAGTTGGACAAGTAGGTCATGTTGGACAAGGAAGCTTAGTAGGACAAGTCGGACAAATAGCACAGGTTGGTCCAGTTGTTCAAGTAGGTCAAGTTGGACAAATAGCACAAGTTGGTCCAGTTGGTCAAGTAGGTCAAGTCGGACAAGTGGGGCCAGCTAGACAAGTCGGACCAGTTGGACAAATAGGGCCAGTTGGACACGTAGGACAGGTCAGGCAAATTGGACAAGTAGGCCTTGTAGGACAAGTTGGGACAGTTGGGCCAGTTGGACAAGTGGGACAACTAGGGCAAGTTGGGCAAATTGGCCAAGGTTTCCAAATGGGCCCAAGACCAGGACCAAATGGGCCAATGCCAAGCCAGAATGCTGGTCATAATAGGCCAGTTATGTCGTTCATGCCACAAGCTAGCAACAGTGGGTGTAACGTACAGATGTACAAAAGTAATGATCCGGTCACGCTTCAAATCAGCAATGTGAGTATATTTAAATTTTTTATCCTTATATATCTCTGTATTTTAGTTTTAGCTCATATAATAAGGATAATATATTTCCAGCTACCGCCCACAACCAATTTCGTGAATCTCGGTCAGAAATTGGCGGAATTAGGCCACGTGGTGTTCCTAGAGTTAACCACGCCGGGTTACGCGATAGTGAGGTTCGCGAGTCCCGCTGACGCTGAGCGATGTTATCGTATCCTTTTGTATAGAAATATATGATTCCCACTTTTTCCGTCTAATTTGAGGCATAGCGTGCGGAACTCAACGCCGCGTATTCCTCGTTTAGAAATCGAGGAAATGAGAATATTAAATATCTCATTTCCTCGTGTGGGAACTGAACCCACAACTTGTTGTGTTTACAACCACACACTTACGCTGTGACATGACAGGCCTTTATTAAGATCGATGGATAGTTATTTATATCATCAAAGTTAAATAAAATATACGTTTGCAATATTATTTAAGATCTAATGTACACGAATTGAAAAACACACTTTTAAGGTACAGTGAGTTTGATGAGTAATGGCCTCCTCGAACTTAACTGTAGTAGATGGCTACTCAGATTTTTACGATTTTTCTTACCTTTGATCATTTTCTTTCGGAACGAACGTTTCGCTAAAGTTCGGAAAACCTAACTCCACGATTCGTGCGAACGAACGACAAACTTTGCGGCCAAGACTCGTTAGTTGTATTGTCTGTTAATTGTTAGAATTTTTATCTACATTTAGTTGGTTTTTGAAGGTGTTTTTGTCATACTAAGGCGTTACATTTTTTTAAGGCTGTATAGCGAATGTTACTGGCATTCGTTAATGCAAATGTTTCGATCGTCGTTTTCTTATTAATTTTCATTTTACTCGCTTTGGGACAAAAAAGGTGGGGAATGAAGTATTAACATTGAATTCTTTCGCCTACGCCTATCTATCATATGCTATGCGTAAAAAGCGTAACTCGGCTGTTTGCTTTTTTTTTTCTGTGAACACCATTCATACACTATGTGTCTATACCAAGTGGTGGCTTATGATTTTGTAACGTTGAGATGCGTCGTTCTGAATATTACTGTTAGTTATTCAAATCCCGTTCGGGGTATGTTTATTTACCAAATAATATAGGCAGGCAAATTTATTATTTTTGCCGTTATTAAACATTTTGAATAGAATCTGTTTTTTTACCGACGAACGTAACACGACGAAGAGGACAGCGACGTGGTCACGGGTGGACAGAGTCAGTTTTTTTTTTATGGACGAGACACGGCAAACGAGCGTACAGGTCACCTGATGGTAAGTGATCACCGTCGCCCACGGCCCCGTGTAACTCCAGAGGAGCTACAGGAGTGTTGCCGGCCTTTAAAATGGATGGGCACCGGGGCCCGGCATTACCCAATGCGAAACGCAGTGGCTGAAGCCACTACTTAACGCCGGTTTTAAATGCCGGGGGTGGTAACAATCCGGTCGAGTCTGCCCATGCGTGTTGCCATTGCTGACAACGTGACTCTCCTACATGTACTTCAATCGCTTCTTACGACACCACCAGTACCAGGGTGATTCTATTCTAAGCCGGAATCACACGGCAGTTGACATAATTATTATATCAAACTACCGCCAAAGATTTGTTAACTATTTCTCGTACTGCCCTGGATTCTTGCAGAACGAGCTTACAGTATCTTACCCTCTGGTGTAATGGGCTTAAAAACTTCGACTTCAAAGTTTTTAAAAGTCCCAGAGGCGTGGTCTCAAGTTAACGTAGACTTAGTCTCGTCTCCTATCCGTCTCTAATTAAATTAGGATGTTTTTGTATTTATTGAGCCTCACGGATCATATTAGGTCCATACCATTTCTCCATAGCGAAAATGTTGCCATAATGTTTAATACACATATATACGTGATTAAACAGGTTAAAAGAGCTTCATTTGAAATAGTTTATCACAGTTAGATGTTAGATAGTCTCGCTCAGCATGTAATGTCTTTATTATTATAATTTGAAATTGGCAAATCTTGTCACCTTTTGCTCTGCGGACTTACAAAGGCCTCTTGTTGAGGTGCGACTGTAAACACAACAAGTTGTGGATTCGAACCACACTTAAGGAAATGAAATATTAATATTTATTTTATAAATTGAAAATATTTTCTTGAGGCAATGCCTCAAATCCGACGGTAATTGGGGAATGGAAGTATCGTAATGAGAATTGGTATATTTTAATGATAAATTCCCAAGTTCGTCTCTAGTTTATCTAAAATTTGAATAAACAATACTTACTTATATAAAAGCTTAAAAGTAATATAATATTATAATATTTCACTCGAAACATTTTATTCCAAAGTTGACAGACTTGTTGTATGTCTGTCTATGTTAATATTAAACGCGTATATATTACATATTACAATATAATTTAAACGATAAATAATATTGTAGACGTATATTTGATTTCATTGTTGTGTTGTCATTTATCATCTATCAATCAATCTTGATAAAGCTCGCTAAAGTATTTGATATTGTAGGCTAAGTATTAAAATAAATATTATTTTTTTTCATATATATATATATATATATATATATATATATATATATATATATATATCGTACCGTAAGTAGTAATATGTGTATATGTTGGGGTCGTCGAGGGAAGCGTGCGATTCTAAAGGCGATGGTTATAAGTTCGATTCGCTTTTCGGATTGATATTGTGATATTGAGTTCCACCATTCAACATATGATGCGTTTAGAATTTAGGTACATATGGGTTCCCAGGTTCCATCAAAAAAAAATGTGCATATGGTCTTCCAATTCTCTTTTTAAACTTTACATATAAAGTGTTTGCGATTTATATTTAAATATGTAGGTATATAATAATGAGATATTTAAAATATTTTGAATTTTGTGTAAAAAAAATAATGTAGCTGCTTGACAGAGTGTTTTACCGAACTCTCCTCCTCCGATTTTATATTACATTATTTCGTTAAGTTTACAATATTTTATTTTTTTAAACAATGCTCGTTAACCGCCCGACGAAATAAATTATTTACATTTACCCGCTCTGACGGGACAACGGCGTTGAGTTGCGTCAATCCTCCACGTTCTAAATACGGAGAATGGAGTGTCTTTTCACTAGTATCGTTAGTTTAGTGGCTACCATGCTATGTGGAAAAAATGGTGTTGTTTTTATTATACTATTTAATTGAATGTCTGAGGCCTGTCGTGGCGCAGCGGCACTATCGTGTGACTGTAATTTTTCCAATTAAATATTTAACCTTTTAATTTCATCGGTCTGGGAACAAGGCAAAGCGCGGCGTTGAGTTCCGCCACTCGAAATGTATCAAATTCTTCAAGTGAACGGAAGAAAGTGGGAACGGAGTGTCTCAAGTAGGTTCCCAAGTTCCCTCTGTCTACCCTGCCATGTTATACGGAATATTTTTGTTTTAATAATATACATAAATCATCACAAAATAATGTTTTCAAATATATTATTGGCAATTATTTCTTTAACATGCATTTTACAGAAAATTACAGGAATGTACTGGGATGAAATTCGCTTACGGCCGGTCGACTTGTTGTAAGCGAATTAATGCTTTTCACGTTTAAGTTGTTCGTTACGTTTTTATTCATTTTATTTATTCATATAATATTGTTTAGTATTACTTAAAATGTTTGTAATGTGTAATATTTATCTCTGAAAATTGATTTAGTTATTTAAAAAGATATTCAGGTAAATTAATTTGCATTTCCATAAAAAAAAAATCAGTGAAACCTTATGTAGGTATATCATTTCATTTTATATCAATTATGGCGGAAACCTTGTATCTATATGGTTATATAGATATATGGTTTCCGCCATAATTATATTAATCAATAATTTCATGTAATCATGGTATATTAATTAATAATTTTATTCCAAGCTTTTTGATTTCAAAGTGTCAATGTCAAAACTGTTTATATCATACGAAACTTTAAGAAAAACTGAACGGTTTGAGAAAGTTTGGCGAATGGAGAGAGAAAAGAGACAAAAGATATAATTTATTTTTACAATTTTTTTAAAGTGTTATTCCACACTTTGGACATTAAATACTAAACTTAATTTTAAAAAGCGTATAAAATTTTTGAACGAAGCAGGATTTGAATCCGCGCCTCTTGAACGGTTTTCAAGAGGCGCGGATTCAAATCCTGTTTCGTTCAAAAGAATTATATACGCTTTTTAAAATTAAATTTAGATATAACTTATTTTTATTTGAATTTATTGTGTTTGTTTTATTTCTTTATTATTGATAGAATCGTATTATTTTAAGACGTCATCCGATTTATAGTATAGAAAAGGTAGAAGGATTGTTAGGCTTGTTGCTACTCATTTTTCGTTCAAATAACTTTATTTGTCGCCATTTATTACATTTTTTAATCTACCAAAAATAATATATCTCTTAAAAGAATGATCTCATTTTATGGAATTTTTGAATATATAATAATTATGTATTTGACTTAAAATTTCTATCTGCGTATTAGAGTTTAAATAAATTAATTTAATGATTTTTAAATGTTATTTGTATTTAGTTGTGTTGTTTATTAATTGGCAAGAGCATATTCATGTACGAATATATTACTGTATCTTATAATGTCACGTTTTATTTAATATGTTGTACTTATTTTTATTTTATTTAATTTCTTGGCTAAGGTCGTAGTGGTAGCGTCTGATTGTATACGCGCAGGTGTAGGTTCGATTCCAATTTAGAGAAAATAATAATTCTCGTTTACACTCTAGTATCAGGAGAATGCGCAGCGTTGAGTTCCGCCACTCAAAACCACTCAAAACGAAATTTGGGCGTCAGTGCCAAGACTCTCCGAGTCGTGGCACTAACTTCTCTTTGCTTATTCTGCTGTATGTGGAATGCAGTGAAGCTAAATATTATTTTTCTTGTCAGATATTGATTTACTTAGTTTACGTAAATGATATTTCTAATAAACTTAAAATTTATTCTTATATATGTAGATGTTTAAGTAAGATAAATTTAGTTGTCTAAAAGACTTATTTTACTTCACCGTATCTATTTATTTTTAAGGTTTTTAGTGAGAATGTTAGGTGAAGGTAAGGTATAAGGTTGTCTTCGAAATTGGATTTTACGGACTGAATGTTTCTATTAGCGAATTAACTATTATTAATACTTTATTAGTTCTATTTCCAGTAAGTAAGTTGGAGAAGTTATTTTTTATATATTTATTTTTTTTTAATAATATTTTTACATATTTATTGTCATATACTAAAGTTTAATCACTTAATTGTAAAAGTAAATTATTTCAGAAACATTCGTGTGATCATTCAAAGTAAGTGCTTTATTAAGTACGGCAAAATACATTCTGTTCAGAATATTTTAACCCGAAAACTATTCTCAAGAGATGTATAACGTTTGAAAAACATTGAAATAAATTAATACATATTTTATCGGGGCGAGACCCAAAATTACTGACCCGTGTATCGGCCAGATGGGTTCATTTACATAAGACTTACAATATATTTACGTACAACTCTTACGCCTCTCTTTATCGTGATGTATAATGTTTTTGATTCTTTTATTTTGACGTTTATATTTTATTTGTTTGATTATAATTTAAATTATTTACTTAGTGTTGAGTAGAATATGAAAAAATAATTGTGTTTTGAACACTTTGACATTTATTTTTTTTTAATCTGTATATAATGTACGTACATATATGTTTTTTAAACGTAACTTTACTTAAATTAAAAAATAACTTCTCTAATTGTATAATTTATATTAGTGTACCTACGTAGTAACTAAGTGACATTGATACATATATAATGAGACTCGTTTAACGTAGTGTTCTATTAAAATATTCTCAGTGTCTACAATAAACGCATTTATATAATAATATTAATAGTTGATAAGATCCCTTGACCACTTAAATGTATTACTTAATTATATTTTTCTTTAGTTGATACTTTAGACATTCTTGGCTTATTTTTATTTCAGGCTTAGAATAAATATCTTGTATTTTCGTACCAATTGAGCTGTCACTGTCAAAAATATAGATAATCTAATGCATAAAATCAACTATTAAACTACATTATTTTTTAAGTGATATGTAAATAGTGAAGGAAATAAATGAACTGTCCTATTTAGTTCTCGTTTTGTTTAATTTGAGGCATTTTATTTTTAATATTTTGCTATTTTATCTATTATTATAATATTATTTAAGCGTAAATTTATTAACGGATAGAAGGGTAATTTTTAAATCATATTTAATAGAACTATACATTGTTTTTAAAATTATTTTAGTTACCAATGAATTATGTTGAAAAAAAATTGAAGATGCTTCTTCAACAATATTTTTAGCAGGTTTTTGATTATTTCAAATCATTACCAGAAAATACATGTTTTTTACTTAATTGTATAACATACAAAGCAGTATATTCTGAATTCTATTTAAATCTTATTACATTATTAAGTATATTTATATTCTATACAGCTACGCATTAAACAAATATTATTTATTATCTGTTCAACTATAAAAAAAAATAAAATATTTTTATCATTATTTACTTTTTATACTAAAATGCTTCATGTAATGAGGGAAATATTTTAACTATATATTTTACAGCGATATTGTGAATAATTTAACGGTATACTTTTTATTGCTTCTGCAAACGTCTGTTAGTCATAAGTATCGATGTATATAACGACTTTACGCTTTCAAACTGTTTCTATTAGATTGAAATAAGACTTTTGCCGAATTTTAATTAAAAAAAAAAATACATTCTTATTGTAGATTAAATATAATCGTAGATACGCTTTGACTGATATATACGCTGTGTAAGAAAGTTCCTTGTTTTTTTTTTAATATCTTGATATTTTTAGATTATTAATATTTATTTTTGCTGTACTAAAGTACGTAACGTAACGCAAATCATTAATTGTCGATGGCAAATGTATGGAGTTTAACTAGAATTATTTTAGTTGTAACCGAATATCATGTTTCATTATTAATGTAAAACATGAGATATTTAAATAAATAAAATCCGTGTCGAAGTTTGTCTTACTTTTCCTTTTCTTTTCTGTTATTATTGCTGTCTGGCCTGTCGTGGTGCAGAAGTGACTGTAAACACGATCGGTTGTGGGTTCGATCTTCACTCGGGAAAATTAAATATTTAATATTCTATTGGTTCTGGTAAAAATGCAAAGCGCGGCGTTGAGCTCTGCCACTCTACACGCAATGCCTCAATGTCGGCGGATAGTGGGGAATGGATCGGAGGTGGATGGATCGGACGTGTAAATAATAATTGATTTTTGAGAAGGCACAAAAAATATTTTTTATTATACCTTGGTGGTGAAAAAAGAATAGAAAATACAAAAAAAATCATTTCCTCGATGCCAGTCCAACACTCAACATACAATGTCTCAAAAATTCAGCGGAATGAGAAAAGTGGAGTGTCTTAGCACTAAGTTCCCTATGAACATACCCTGGAGAATTTATCTTACTTCTGTTATAAATATTTTTTAAACAATCATACTTTTAATACAACCAATACGGTGATGAGAATGGATAAATACTACTTATATACTTTTATCTAAATTTTATGAATGTTTTAACCCCTTTTGTGTTGACTTAACTGTGTCTTTGTCTGTCTGTGGAATCGTGCGTTCTTAAAAGCATCAAGCGTGTTTATAATTTGTTTGAGTGATGGTATCTTATTATAAATGTTTCTTCTACTGGTGAATTTATATACCAGCCTACGTCCTCCATATCTTAATAACCATCCTTAACTTGCTCAACATTGGCACCAGTCCTTTCTGCACTGAAATACTCGTAGTAAAAGTATTCCTGCTATAAAGCATGAACTACTTTATATTATTTCTTTGTATAAACATGAAATTATTGTCCTCTCGGAGACGTGATTGATTACTGGTTCGTGGTAGTGGTTGTTTAAGGGAAGTCCTTTCTGTCGATCTATATACATCATCATCCTTTCTTTTCTTGAACTTAAGTTATTATCTGCACTTCTTAGTCCTGAAATACTTAGGTACTCTTCACAAATGAAATAAATGACCAAAACCACTTAATTTTTTATTACTCCTCCGTTATGCTTGATAATAGGAAAAAATTCAATCTGCACTCGAAGTATACTTCTGTAGTTAGCCTTATTATCAACGATTTTCACCACAGATCCCATAATAGCTGAGTTATAGCAACATTGTTATTTCCACACCTAAAAAAGAAAAAAACTTATAAAAATTGTTATCTAATTAAGTGATTTAGTTAGATTTTTACTTCATTAAAGTGACAGAGAGGCATTACAAGTAAAAGAAAAAAAATACATAAATTAAGAAAAAAGTAAAATTAATTTTAAATTCTTGATATGAATATCAGCGTCTGGTCAGATTGACCACAAGTAACTTTAATAGGTTATATACCTAAATTAAAGTAAATACCAAAAATATACATGAAAATCTTTTATAACGATCACGATGAACAGCATAAATGTTAAATATTTTATTACATTTACAAAGTAGCAACAATTTTATGTTCACGATATCCATATCAAACTTACATTTTACCATATAAATACAGAACTAATGCTAAATTATCTTTATTTGATGATAACAACTATATTAGCAATGATTGGCAAGGTGGCCGACGGGTTCCAACAAAGGTATTGGATTCAGTACAGTTAGAGAGTTGTGTAAAAGAGGAGTAAAGACAGTTTATCTCGCGGCAAGAGATGAGGAAAGAGGGAAAAAAGCAGTAAGTGATTTAAAAGCAGAAGGTCTCAATCCACATTTTCATCTTCTTGATGTCATCGATGTTAATATCTAGTATAAAGAAATTTGCAGCATATTTGAAAAAAGTCCACGGTGGTGTAAATATTCTTATAAACAATGCTGCTAAGCCCCAACTTTTCAATATCGGTTTTGATTGTGAAACTGTGGTGAAAATCGTTGATAGTAACTACAGGAGTATACTACGAGTGCAGAATGAATTTTTTTCCTATTATCAAGCAAAATGGGAGAGTCATTTATTTTTTTTGAGAAATCCACACATCTTGAGCAATGTATATAGATGTAACAATAGATGATGTCAACGCTTTTAAGTATTGATACTTGCAATCTGTAAAGAATAAAGCGGTAAATAATGAAGATTTTTTAATATTTTTACTATGTTTTAAAGAGTTATTCCACACTTAGGACAGAAAATACTAAACTTAAATTTAAAAAGCGTATAAAAATGTTGAACAAAGCCGGATTGGAACCCACGCCTCTGGAAAACCATTCCAGCGCTCTGACCAACTAAGCCATTCGTTCTCACTAAGCTCTGTCGAAATTCTTATACATTCGTAAGATTGGACGAGTAGGTTTTTCTACGTAAAGGTAAATCTGTATAGTTAGAATGATTGTTCTTGATTATTATTATAGATCAATTCAATAGTGTTAAGAAACTCACATCCATTTGTCCGTGTCGATTTCCATATTAATTTATTTTTTTAAAATTTTGAACGAAGCAGGATTTGAACCCGCGCCTCTGGAATACCGTTCCAGCGCTCTGACCAACTAAGCCATTCGTTCTCACCGAGCTCCGTCGAAATTCTTATACGCTTGTTACAACTTTCTTATGTTGTTAGCATCTCTGTAGGGAGATTTAAAAATTTAAGTTTAATATTTTCTGTCCTAAGTGTGGAATAACACTTTAAAACATAGTAACAATATTAAAGTAAATAGTATTCTCTCTTGCCAAACGATAATTCTTACGAGTTGTCTTTGGGTAGCGGAAATTTGTAAAAATCTCCCTAATATTTTAATAATAATCAATTTAATATTTTCTGTCGAAGTGTGGAATAACACTTTAAAACATAGTAAACATACACACTTTTTTCGAATTTAAGGCATTGCGTGTTGAGTAGCGGAACTCAACGCTGCGTTTTGTCTCGTCAAAAGAGCGAATGAAAATATTAAATATTTCATTTCTTCGAGTGGAGATCGTACCTGTCTCGTCGTACTCTTGTGCCCTTGCGCTACGACGGGCCCCAAACAATATTTTCAACTTAATAATTTAACATTGGATTTTCTAATTTACACAAATATATATAAATCATTTTACATAAAACCGTACTTGGGTCTATAATATATCCTATAATCCCGTAAAACAGGAACTGGCATCCTGACAAAGATGTAATAACCGTGAAAGTTGATTAATGAGGTTTTATATTATCCTGCCGCCCTTTGGTCCATATTTTAAGGATTTCAAATTATAACACTGAGCCTGACCATTTTTCGTTCTACATTATACGTACTCGTAATTATATTATTTTTTTAAGGAAGCAAAATAGTAGAAAAATTAAATTAGCAGCGCTTACATTAGGTTATTTTTATATAAAGCTCAACAATGGATGAAAATATTCTTAAAAATAACCAGAAGTACCATACATTTCAACGCTCAGAAGAAAAATAATAACGACAAAACTGTTTTACATTAATATTTTTTTTACTTTCAATATATATAAACCTATAGCAACGAATCGAAGACATAGTCTACAGTTAAGACACTCCGTTCTCCGCTTCTTGAGTTAAGTCGTGAAACTCTACACCTCGTTATATTTTGCTTGAGAATTAGTTTAGAACAATTCAGAGATTGAACTTTTATCCGTTTTGTCAAAGTTAGACGATAACTTTAAATTAGATATTTTACATAATTTTAATTCCATATGTAAACATATACTGTGAAACTGTGATAGTAACATATACATGCGTGTGGGACTGTAAACCGACAGGTTTTGTGTTCGATTTCCACTCAAGAAAGTAAAATATTTTATATTTTCATTTCTTCGTTTTGGTAACGGAGAGTAGTGTTCAATTTCTCCCTTCAACACGTAATCAAGAACGCTTCAAACATATCTAAATAAAAGAGCGGAAAGGGAGGAATAGTGATTTATTGGGAACGAAGTATATTAACACTAAGTTCCCAAGTTCCCGCGGCGTATCCTATTTTGTGCAGGATACAATTTGGAGCTAATAATCATACTTTAATTTGAAATGTTCATGTCAGGTTAGCAATTTTGTCACCCTCGTGTATAGGAGTTTTACGAGAGTTGAAACGACAGTCAATTAACGTCGAAAGTCTTTATCTCAATGGTAACAGCTGATAGATAATCGAGTTATCGTGATATAAATTATCAATTCATTCGCATTTCAGTTTCACTAAATGGAGATGCTGTCGTCGGATTTTTTTGAGGTTATTACAGAACATTAAAATGTGGAGTTTTTCTTTCAGCTCCTCGGTATTTAAAAATGTAGGAGGGTAAAAATTATACACTGCTCCGATTAGGAATCGAACCTACAACTGTTGCGGTTACGATTAGATTTGCAGTGCCACTGCGCCATAACTCTGATAATTTCAATAGTGGGAATATATTTTGTTTCCCGAAACCAAATTTTATTTGGTTACATTCTTACAACAATGTGTCGTAATGATTTTAAAATGATCGGATAGTAATGTTTTTTCTTTTGCATCAAGCTGTTTCCTTCTGCCAACGCTGCAATTTGCGGGAACAGGAGTGTCTTAACACTATGTAGTGTTAAGACATTCTGTTCCCATACACACACTTTCGTTATCTATTTTTGCGCAAATTCTTGAGGCATTGTGTTTTGAGTGTGGGAACTTGTAGCCGCGCTTTGCTTAGTTCCCAAGTAAGAAAATGAAAATAGTAAACATTTTATTGCTTTCTGCCAGCGATAATGATTTATGATAGTGATAGTAGCCTTTAGTTGACTTTAATTTCAAAAGTGCGTTATTTTATTAGATCCTTCATGATTACCCATCATAGAGCAATGCAAACCCAATACAGTTGCTTCAACAACCTAAAATACGGAAGATAATATTAGTTAGTTAGAATGCTCACTGGGTTTTCTTCTACGACTAATTGTACACGATTGAATATTAAATAAAAGATAGCTGAGTTGTATAGATGAGTCATCTTCAAGTTGGATTTTTCAAGAAATAAATAAAATTTTCCCTAACGATATTCTAACGGTGACAACGGTAAAGTAATAGCTGTCTAAAATCTCAAGTTTGCTGATTGTTTTGCAAAATTAAAAAATATTTTAAAGGTAGGTAGGTAGGGCAAAATTAATCTAATAAGAAAGCAAGTTAGTTTTTTTGCAGCTTCACGCTTATTCCCGCGTATAGCGTGATGGGCAGAGCAACTGCAATATTTTCGAGACCTTAAGGTGGGATGGTGGAGCTTAACGTCGTATATAATACCTTATTATATATATATATATATATATATATATATATATATATATATATATATATATATATATATATATATATATATATATATATATATATATGTATATATATATATATATATATATATATATATATATATATATATATATATATATATATATATATATATATATATATATATATATATATATATATATATATATATATATATATATATATATATTATTGCCTGTACATTCAAGATATATTTAAAAAAATCTTATATGACACGAGCATGCTGCTAGTTGTTATATAATTTAAGTGTATTTAAGGAAAATTTATTGGTCAGTTTTGTATGGCTATCATCATTATTATTATATACCAAATATTTTTTACTTAGGCTATTAGAATTATCTTTTTTTATTCGCATTCATTGTCTTTTTATTTCAATTTGTTTTAATTCAATTTTTGTTCATTTCAAATTCATTCATATATCACGTATAAAATTATTTTTTTATAACTTCACGTTATATCCAGCACATGGCAAGAGAGGGAGAGGGAAATTGGGAACCTAATGTTAAGACACTCCGTTCGACTTCCATTCCTTACTTTCCGCAGAATTTGCGGCATTGCGGCACTCAACACGTTGAGTGGCCGAACTCAACACCGCGCTTTAATTTGTTACCAAAGCGAAGAGAAATAAAAATTTAAAATATTCAATTTGATTATTAAATATTTAATTGCCAATTACGGTTATAGTCACACTCTTTCTGCCTGCCTTAATTAACTTCAAATTAAACTAATTGAGAGTTATCGAAAGTACATATTTTGACTTAACGAAAGGTTCCTTATACCTTCCTTGTTGTGCTATTTTTTTAAATCTGTTTTAGTGATAATGCAAATGAAATAGATATATAGATAATCTTAATTTTATGGGGTATCTAAGTAATGGTTTACAATTAAAAAATATTTATTTTTTAAGAAATTATTCTCATACAAAAAGCGTGACGGTAACATTAACGATAGTCGCTCGCATCTTCTTGCGAACTTGCGTCTTGGGGGTATAAAATATTTGATTTTTCATTTTCTCATATAAAAATGAGAATAACAAGGCAAAGGGAAATCTGCACTACCTTAAAAAAATTGGCAGAATTTGGGAAACAAAAGTGTCTAAATGGGAACAGAGTGACTTATCACTAAGTTTTATCTGCCTACCAGTAGGGTAGGCAGATGAAACTGTGTGAAGTGTTCGGGGTAAAGCATGAAGTAATATTTTTTAGCCGTGTGGTTCCGGCTTTGAATAGGATGACCCTAATACTGACAGTGTCGCAAGAGGCAACTAAAGTACGTGTGGGAGAGTCAGGCTATCGGCAGACTCGACCGGGTTATTACCACCCCCTGTATTAAAACCAGTGTTAAGTAGTGGCTTTGGTCACTGCGTTTCACATTGGGTAATGTCGGGTCCTGGTGCCCATCTACCTTAAAAGCCGACAACGCTCCTGTAACACGGGGCCGTGGGCGACGGTGATCCTGGTGACCTGATCATCAGGTAAGTGATCACGTCGCCCTGATCAGGTGACTCGTATGCTCGTTTGCCGTCTTTTCCACAAAAAAAAAATACAATATATCTACTTTTGTAAAAGAAATACAAAGAGTGACGTGGTAAGCCACATGCAAAATTCTTCCATTACTTAATGGCTGGTATGGTGATTCATAGACGAAAGAACTGAATTTTGAATATTAATATTTGATATGTAGCTTATTGAGTGTAGGGGCTTCAAAGCACTTCCTACTTATACTACTTCATCATTCAGCTGCTTTCACAGAAATGCGTCTAAATGTAGACTTCATCGACATAAAAGAAATTGACAGTTAATAAAAATTATGTACTTTAATTATTAAATATGATTCTATAATGAAGAACTTTAATTATTATTTATTTAAATGTTTTATATGTTTGGTTTAGATTTATGAAGGAAAAGTGAGTGGTAAGAGAGGGAGCGGGAGACCTCGGTTGACCTTCGAAAATTCAGTATCGCGTTTGGCGCTCCGTTCTCTCTGCCTACTCCGCTAGGGATATAGCGTGAAGTTAAGTTAGGTTAAGTTATGTTTTGTACGTATAGCAGTATGTAGTCGAATAAAGAAGTTACATTGTTACTTTTTGAAATCTTTCCTTTATTTTTATTGGAAGATCTCTTTTTGTGCTAAATTTCATAACTATAAAAACCACCAATCCACGGTAAATAGTCTACAAGTTTGATTACGTGGCGAATTTACTTCAAAACTCAGTAAAAAAGATACATAAACTCATTAATGTTCGTTTTTCATTTCGTTCGTTATCTCGTTCGTTTATTGACTTGTAGCTTTTGATTGCGTTGACTTAGAAGCTTGGTTTTTCTCTAAAGCTCTGCAAAACTAAAAACCGTATATTTGGATATTCGGTATTAATTTCACCTTATTAAACCTACGGAATCTTACGGATAAATGATCTTGACGGACGGACAGACGGACACCAAATAGTTCCTATATGTATTGTTTACTTTATGAGGTGCAGAATTCTAAAATTGACATATCTATTTAACAATAAATAATATTTCACAAATTTGCAAGTATGAACCTGTACAAAATAATGTTATTACAACAGTTTCCTATGAGTGGTTTTAAAACAATTATAGCACTTGTAAAAATGCTATTCTTACCCACTTTCTTAGCTTCACGCTGTATCCCGCACGAGGCAGGGTAGGCAGAGGGAACCCGGGAACCTAGTGTTAAGACAATCTGTTCCACTTCGGTTCCCCACTTTCCGCCGAATTTGAGACATTGCGTGTTGAGTGGCGGAACTAAACGCCGCGCTTTGCCTTATTACCAGAGCAAAGAAATGAAACATTAAATATTTTAAATTGAAAATATTAAATATTTCATTTCCTCGACCGGGGATCGAACCCAGAACCAGAAATGTCGGTTACAGTCACACGCTTGTGCCGCTGCGCTACGACAGGATATTCTGAGTTTACATTAATTGATATTACCGATAATGAATAATGAACTGCACGTAATAACTTTTCCTTTGTTTGATTTTTGCGGACTATTAATGCTTCTGTATAGCTTAAAGGTAAAAGCTTAATGTAAGTTTACTTTTGTAGGGAAAATAACGGCGTATGTATGTTGTTTCAACAATGGATATATATATATATATATATATATATATATATATATATATATATATATATATATATATATATATATATATATATATATATATATATATATATATATATATATATATATATATATATATATATATATATATATATATAAAAAAATATATATATATATATCTTTGTGAATGATAATATTTTAAATTCTAATTTTAAAATAAAGTAGGGGCTTAAAGGGTGCGACTGTTAACTCGACAGATTGTGGGTTCCAATCCCACCCAACTATCTCATCACTAGGCTTCCAAGTTCCCGTTGCCATGTACGGGATATAGCCTGAAGCTATAGAATACAAAAAACTAGGCGTCTGCTTGCGGCTTTACCGAAATTTATCGCGTAATTCGTAAATTTTTTTGAATTACTTAAACACTAACTGAATCACGATTCTTTAAAACCAACAAACGTAGTAACAAATATGAAAATTTAAATGCGTTATGCTGTCGTAATTTTCTAAAGCATTCAATCCTAGAGGCGCGACTTCAAATCTAGTAAGAAACTTATATGTAAAACAAACAAATCAACCATACATCTCTAACCATTTAGGCAGCGTTCCCGAGAATCGCTAACATACGGTTTTTTCGTCGACTTACTCCACAATTTTCACTACCACGAAAAATCCTATGTATTTTTCGGGATAAAATATAACCTATACGGATTCGGAAGAGTCCCTCTAAGTAATCGTAAAAGAAATTTTGAAATCGGTCCAGTACAAACATACAAAAATACAAAGGTTTCCTCTTTATAATATTAGTATAGATAGCGTGGCGTCCCGTCGCCACGCCAACAATTCGGTTTACAAGTTATCCTATAGATGTTTCACATCAAAAAATAAATAATCTATTTTCATATACACGACTACACTTTAAATGAAACACTTTTAAACGGATTAATCGCGTATATTGAATGGTAAACATTTTTGGGAAACCCGACGTTTCGAACACTTTACAGTAGTCCGTGGTCACGGGTAGACTGAGGTAGCATTTGTCTGTCAGTTGATATAATTATTATATCAAACTACCGCCAACGATTCCTTAATTGCCTCGCGTACTGCCCTGGATTCTTGCAGAATGAGCTAACTGTATTTGATCCTCTAGTGTGGTGTGCTGGGGATTTTAAATTTTTTAATAGTGGGTCCCAGGTGGTGGTGGTTTCCCAAAAATGTTTACCATTCAACATACGCGATTAATCCGTTTAAAAGTGTTTAATTTAAAATGTATAACAATCGCGAAAATCAAAGACATTATTACGACTACACTGTTAGTATACTAACTGTAGACAAATTCTAATATAAAATCGTAAATTCGATGCATAAAGTTATACGAGACGTTTTTATTATATTTAAAATTTTACTTTACTGAAAATGATGAATATTATAGAGCAAGCAAACGATGAAATCCAAATATTTTGGTTAATAAGACGTTGATGACGATGTACAGTAAATTACATGTTACTATTGTTTTTAAAAATTATGAGTTCCAATCAAGAATATCAGTATTATTTTATTTCTTAGCTTCACAGCCATTTGGTATAAGTATAGGTAAGTTAGACAGAGGGAACCTGGGAACTGTTCACACTTTCCGATACCATTGAGGCATTTCCGTTTCCCGTTTTTCGCCGAAATCTCCGAGCCATATATAGTGTTGAAAACAACACCAAACTAAGCCTCTTTATTAGTGCGAGGAAATGAAAATATTAAATATTCCTCCAATGGGTATCGAACCCTCCTACTTTGATAAATGCAAAATACCTAAAAAAACGTTTATAGTATTTTAGAAAAAAATACCAGAAATCAAGTCAAAGCTAATTGAATACAACCAAACATAAGTCAACTCAATCACAATGACGTATAATTTGAAATTTGTTCATTTAACGTGCCTTTTAATATGTCTTTATACACAGAGCTATAAGAGTTTTTATCGCTTTCAGTAAATCTTAGCTTTTATGATATAAATTCATTATTTATCGTATTCGAGCGTTTACATTAACATAATCCTATTTAGGTGCGTTTACATTTAAATATATAACCACTTGGCAACAAAGCGTACTGTTTCGTCACTCAACACGCAATATATTTTGAATTAAATTCGTTATCCAACGTTCACCTCAATCATATACACTACTATATACATACTAACATGACGAGCTCATTAAAGACTTGTAAAATACACCTTTACTTATTTCCGGAATATGACGGCGTGAAAAACAAAATATTGCGCTATGAATATCCGCCTAAATTCAAGACATCACTTGTTGGATAACGATATGCGTGATGAATAGGAAGTATGCGAAAATACGATGATACGAGACTTTGAGAAGAATACATAAGAAATTGTGCTGACAAGGCTGTCCTAGCTCAGAGGTATAAATGTGTGACTAAAAACCGACAATTGTGGGTTCTATTCCCACTTGTGTTAATTAAAAAAATATTATTTTCATTTTCCCGCTTTGGTAACGAGGCACCACGCGGCCCGCGACAGAGGTGGGAGAGGTTGTAACTCTACATCAGTACTGATTATGTTTGACAATTAAAAATGCTTGCAATAGGTGTCCTATTTGAATAAAGACAATTTTTCACCAGCTGAAACCTAAACCTACCTGGAACCTGGGAACCTAACGTTAAGATACTTCGTTCCTCACTTTCCACCAAATTTTGGAGGCTTAGTGCTTACTTAGTACTCAACACCGCGCGTTACTTCATTACCAGAGCGAGGAAATGAAAATATATAATATTTAATATAATTGATAGGAGATTGACACCATACGAGTATCTGTCGCATTTATAACTGCGTGGTTAGACTCCCCGCATATCAATAACATTAGTTAATAATTAAAGTAAAAAAAATATATATAATAAAATAACATTTATATCACATATATAAAATATTTTCTTACTCACATTTTCATATAAGTATTATTTATCATTTTTAAAGTATAATTTGACTATACTTATTTAGAAAACCATTTATTTGAAAATACTAACTTAGAAAACCATCGAACAAATTTTATACCTGGCGGACGCTTTTAGGCACACCGTCATGAAAATTGTTCATGTGCTCTGATCACTTAGCTGTACGTTTTCATTAAGGTCGATCGAATTTCTTAGTCACTTTTAATCAAAACTTTTTTTAGCTTCTCGCTGTATCCTGTATTTATATGCATTTCAATTTACTTCATATATATTTACCCCCTTGCACCACGGCCACCCTTGCTTATTTTAAACTTAATTATAAGATATTCAAAAGTACTAAATATTTAAGGGCTGTCGTGGCACAAGGGCGAAAGCGTGTGACTGTAATCGCGACAGGTCGTCAGCTCCCCACCCGAGAAAATGAAATATTTAGAATTTAAACTTTTTCGCTCTGGTAACAATGTAAAACGCGGCGTTGAGTTCCACCACTCAACGCGCAATGTCTCTAATTCGGCAGAAAGTGGAAAATTGAACGGAGTGTCTTAACACTAAGTTGCCAGGTTCCCTCTGCATGCCATATGAGGGCTACAGCGTGAAGCTGAAAAAGACGAAGAATTATTTACACTCCAAAGTAATAAAGAAAATCTTTAACTTTCAATACTTCTAAACATTTCGACTGATCAAACTTTGTCATATGTAAAACGATTACGTTTTGAAAGATTTTGCAATATCATACAGCAATTTAGTAAATCTTCTTGTTGTTTCGCACTAACTTTATCTCAACTCAACTCAACTTTAGGAAAGTTACGGAACAGTTATCTCTATTTAATAAATATTATAATCCTATCATATCCTACTTATTTTCTAAATGTGAAAGTTTGTGAGGATGACTTTTTATTTCGCTTTTACGCATAAATTACTGAATAGATTTATCTGTGCTTCTAAATTTGTGTAAAATCTTTGTATAACTTGGCTGCAATATACGAGCGACACCGCACGGAAGTCGATTTTTGATATTCTTTTATTATCATGCTGTTTATTCAGAAGGAGGCAGGGTATCCAATAAAAATTTGGGAACTAAGTTGTTACATGTTGTTCCAAATTACTACTTTCCTCTAAATTTTAGGCATTGTGTGTTGAGTAGCGTAACTTAACACTGCGCTTTTTCTTGTTATTAAAGCAAAGAAAATGAATATAAATAAATATATCATTCTTGATAGAGAACTGTTTTTTGTTTAAGTTTCACGCTTTTCCCGCGTAACAGGGTAGGCAGAGAAAGAGAAAACTTGATATTAAATAACTTCATTTCTCTCATTTATATTTTTTTTGAGACGCTTTGTGGTACTTTATTACTACCGATTTTATTTATGTTACTAGATTTTTTAATTTTTTTGGTACTAACGACCTAATAATTATTTGCGTTTATCAACAGAATAGGAGTCAATAAATAAGATTTTATATAAAGAAAATGCAGTAATACTTACTGTATTCACGCCAAACTAGACCAGCAAAAGGCCAAACCGATAACTCAGCGCGATGCCAACTTGGCGTAAAGTTTAGTTAAAGTGAAGATAAACAAATTGACTTCGTACATAAAGGAAGAAAACAACTCTTGTATAACATGTGTTTTTTGTTTCGCGTGATCGGTTCTACTCGATGGAATGTTTATATTTTTTTCCTGTTCTTTTGGACAAAGCATAGGTTTCAATGCACTTTATTATGCTTCAGTTGATGTATAGATTTTTTTACTATATTTCATATTAAGATTAAAAGCGAGTCAAAACTTCTAGAAATAATATATATATATATATATATATATATATATATATATATATATATATATATATATATATATATATATATATATATATATATATATATATATATATATATATATATATATATATATATATATATATATATATATATATATATATATATATATATATATTAAAAAAAACCAAATTACTTTTCCACCATACCATTAAATATCAATACTAATAATAAATCTGTTATTGATCATAATAAATCTGTTATTTAAAACATTAAGAAGAAAATTTACATTAAAAAAACCTTATATAATAAATTTAATGCGGGCTCAAAATGTTTATTTTTTTTTTCACTATTGTACCCGTGCGTTTGTACGCGCTTATTTCAATTTCTAACCAGATTTAAATGCAGTTCTCACTTATATATTTTGGCCACCTTCCTTCAATTTTTAATATTTTTTAAAAGTTTCATAAATTGATATATCAATAAAAAAAACACATTACGAAATTTTGATACATTTGTTTTTAGTTTTTCATTTATAGATAGATATTGCCTTAAAAGTGATTATTTTATTAGAATAACAAAGTAATTGAGATAAATAAATAAAATAATTTATTTAAAGTGGGCGAAGCCGCGGACGGGTCGCTAGTATTCAGTAAAATTGTTCTTGTAATTAATACCATAACGGCTCAATTGAAATGACCATTTTTATTCAATAAACTTATTGGAAAACGCTCATACATGGTATCTTAATAATTCTGATCCGTTGATTTAATCCGTCAAAAAGTTTAACAGTTGGTCCAATTTCGTCTAGTTTACAATTTTTCCTAATATAACTTCTGCAGTACAGTTCGTACTCAAAATTTTTTGCGCTTCATGAAAATATGGGAGTTTTAAAAGTTATTCAAATATTCATTTTTCATCGTAAATGAATATATTAAATTTACTTACTTTAGAATCTTTAATACCTTCGGAATGGTTAAAATAAAAATAACACCTTATTGTGCTTCGTTGGGAACACTTGCTCTCTACATAGTTTTGACATAACAAAAACTGTATCATATTTATTGCCATTTATTGTTACTCCATTTCTATCAGTCAACACGAGATCCAGACTATATTTAAATTGTCTTCGTCGATACATGGACTATCCAACACAATTTTTTTATTCGAATCACTATTCCCTGATCCCGTTCATCCAAAAAAGTCTTCTATACAAAATTAATAATATACTTTCAAAATTACTATTTTATCACAGCGTTTATGATAATGTTTTTTCGTATTGCCTTGTAAATTATAAAAATACTTACTCTACTTAGCTTCACGCTGTATCCCGCACATGGCAAGGCAGGCAGAGAGAACTTGGGAACCTAGTGTTAAGACACTCCGTTCCACTTACCTTCTTACGTTCATTGTGTGTTAAATGGCGGAATTTAACTCCGCGTTTTTGCCCTGTACCAGAGCGAAGAAATGAAAACATTAAATATTTAAAATGAAAATATTAAATATAGCAGTGAACGATACCAGAACGTACAATTTAGTGACAAATAAACATTATCGGGTTTACTAGTAGTAGCTATCGTTACTTCCTTTGAACATAATCACTATATATTAAACTATAGTAACTATGACGATGGAAATTATAATGATAATTTCCACAACATAATATAATTATAATTTGCAGTCCCAGTAACTGTACGTCATTAGCGCCTAGCGGCGGAAAATTATCGGTGTTTGTTAATTGAGTGTTCTGGCTTCGAGATAAGAATCAATGTAGACCGAGTTAATTAAACTTGTGATTTATTAGAAATCTCGCATTAAATTATATAAATCCTGGCCATATTTATATCTGGAGATAAAATTTGCGAAAGTGAACAGGGTAAGGGAGGGTCTTAATACTAAGTTCCCACTATCCTGCTGTGTACGGAATACAGAGTGAAGTAAGCTATATGATTCACTGTATAACTGCAATAGTTATATTGTTTTTTCTGTAAAATATAATAGCCATTTGTCAAATGCATGATCGTTGGTACAAATAGGAGGTTGGCTTATGAACCATTGTAAATTTCTGAACCAGCCATGATCGCAGCTAATAGGTTGTGACACAACGATTAACGTTATCTAAATTAAAACGTTACTATTTTAAATACCTAAGAGCCTTCCGCCTGTTGTTCTGAGAGTGACTGGGCATTTATGATGCTATAAAACCCTTAACATTTACAATACTATAGTATAAACAGTTTGAATATCATATTTGCACTTTTACATTTAGTATCCTAGAAACACACTTGCTAACATTTCATTTAACTTCCAAGACAACAATATTGAGTTGTGGAAATCTACGCCACGCTTTGTCCGATCTGTATGGTGAATTGCACATAATTTAAATTGGAGGAATGCTTCGAGTATGAAACAAGATTACAATAGTAATACAACAGTTACAGTTGTTTACAGTATACTGCAGATGATTTTTTCCTAAAAGCTGAACTCTCTCACTGTAGAAAGTGTTTTTCATGTTGCAAAATATTTTTATTCATTATAATTTTTATTCATTATTTAACACAAGCCTTTCTACGTCCAAGACGATCGGTTCTGGGCTGCCGCCCGTATCCAAGATTTCTGATGACCTTGACCAGTTATACCGCCAACTGCCAGTTCAGCTAAGGAATTCTTCGCGCTATGTCGGTTAATTTTGTTCTCTTCAGATATCCTCATTTCTGATTTTATCACGTCAGGAAATGCCAAGTATTGCTCTCTCCATTGCTCGCTATGTAACCCTGAGTCTCCTTATGAGAAAGCACGCATGGATCAGATTCTCGTCTGGGGAAACTGAGGTAATCTTTTTACGTGAAACTTTCCGGTAGCTTCCCGAAAGCAGACCATTCGAGCTGGATTTGCCGGGAGATCGCTGTCTCGCAGTAGAACCTACCTAGCTAAGCTGTTTGTCCTAGGTATATCTAATGATCAATAACTTCGAGTGTAGTATTTCCTTCAAATACATCCAACTACTACGCCACAACAATTAGTAAAAAGTGTTATTACGTACTAGTATAGCAAAGCCTTCTTTGCACGCAATCTAAAATCCTTCTGCGCTCAAATTTTGTTACGTTTTCTAATAAGATATTCTAAATTTTAAAATATATAATAATGTCTATGATTTTCGCGATTGTTAAATATTTTAAATGAAACACTTTTAAGCGGATTAATCGTATATATTAACTAGTAAACATTTTTGGGAACCCGACGTTTCGAACACTTTATAGTTGTCTACCCATAACCACGGACTCCTGTAAAGTGTTCGAAACGTTGGGTTTCCAAAAATGTTTACCAATCAATATACGCGATTAATCCGGTTAAAAGTGTTTCATTTAAAATATTAAAATCTCTCAATATATTATAATTTAAAAGATTATAGAAATAAATATATCAATAACAATTAAGCATTGAGAATATAAGCCACCCTTTGATCTTCCACACAATATACCACAAAGCACTGAAGGGTATTGTTTTCTTTTACACGCATTGTTTTTGTCCATACATTGGAAAGTGTACATCATTAATATCCTGTTTTATAAAAACAAAAGGGCCACGTTAAGGGAAATATTAATGTTTCAAAGTGATAATGTTTCAATTGATTTGGATGATTTTGATTTCTTTTTTTCTTATCTCTTGTTATACTAGTTAATTTTTTTCCAAACACCAGCGATCCGCCCGCGGCTTCACCTGCTCTATCTATACGATAATTTATTACTAAAGTAAATATTTTTAATATCAAAATTAATGGGGAACCAAACGGAGTCTCTTAACACTCAGTTCCAAGTTCCCTCTGCCTGCCATGAGCGGGATACAGCATGAAGCTGGAATGAAATGAAATGAAAATAATACGAAATATAACTATTATTCCCAAATAAGCGAAGAGAACTACTTATATAAACATATAAATTAATTATAACCGACAAACGGCTTAACTGATTTAATTGTAGTTTTCGCTGTTATACGTTTGTGTATTGTTGTATTATTTATAGCATGATATTGCTATTTGAAAACGAAAGTGATGTAGATAAGGAAAATTAATATAATTATTAACCAGATACATTAATTTTAATTTATCAATGGTTTAATCATTTATACCTACTTAAAATAAAACTAACTATAACAAAAAAAGACCTGATCTGTAAATGAAAAATATATTTAATTTAATGATATAGGGGACCTTTATCAATGTAATAGGGCCTAAAATAGTGAATTTAAAATGTTCGCCTGTTTGTCTGTTCGTCTGTTCGTCTGTTCGTCTGTTCGTCAGTTTGTGTGTATGTTAGTCAGTTTTCACTGTTATATTTTGGTAAGTTTTCCTAACCATATAGTGTTTATTTTATTTAAACCGATAAGTAAATAATAAAAATATGTCAATTGAAAATATTTAGTTGGGCAAATTTGCTTCAAAATTTTTATTCATTTGCTAAAATTTTAGTTTTCACGGTATATATATTGTGTTAAAACTTATAATGTTATTAGAATAACAAAGTAATCGATTTGATAAAATAATGTATTACAAGCGGGTGAAGCCACGGACGAGTCACTAGTTAAAAATAAACATATACCATCGAGAACTTTTCTATAGGTTTTTAAAGGTCAGTGCTGTCGTAAAACATTGTTTTTTATGTATCTCATGAAGTTGAGCCCGCGCACGCTATGTAAGACTTCAGGAAGCCCGTTATTTTTGACCTTATTGTGAAACAATCAAATTCCTGAAAAAACTAAATTAAAAATGAGATAAAAAGTAGGCTATGGCTATGTTCACCTTTAAACTAAGTCAATAAGATATTTCGTCCAAATCAGTTTATCCATCACAAGTACTATCGCATTTATAATATTAGTATATATAAATTATTTTTAGGCCACGAGAACTAATGTCACACATTGCACTTAAAAAAATGATTTGTCTTAATATCATATGGATATTATTCTTATATTAGACTGATAAAATGTGACTTGTATAATTGAACTATGTATATTCAATATTTGTATTTTAAACTTTTAAATTCGAATTAAATATTTTTAAGTTGAGATCGACAACGCAACGCATGCAACTGCTGTGTTTGCTATCTTAGACGGCTGTAACTACTTACAGTTAGTTTACAGTTGCACACTTGTGCCATCACTGGCCTAAAGCTAAGATTTTTTCATATTTAATTAGAAACCTTCAATCGCTGCTTTTTCGACCGCTATACTGTTACAAAGAGAATAAAATAATTTCCACATACATTTATGTTTTATACTTAATAGTTATTCGATTCGATTTTTTTATTTTTTATTTTGACGCTGTATCCTGCACATGGCAGGGTAGGCAGAGGGAAGTTGGAAACCTAATGTTACGACACTTCATTCCACTTCGTTCCCCACATTCAGCTTACTCTAAGTCATTGCGTGTTGAGTAGCGCAACTCAACGCCGCGCTTTGCGTTGTTACAAGAACGAAGAAATGAAAACATTAAATATTTAATTTGAAAATATTAAATATTTCATTTCATCAAGTGGGGATCGAACCCACAACCTATGATTGACAGTCAAACGCTTGTGCTGTTGCGCCATGACAAGCCTCTAACCGCGTACAATAATTCTTATATAAAAGCTCATGCTCATTATAAATTTAATTATATACCGTATCAGTAGGTAGGTGCCGAAATACTTATACTTATTGTCCTTTTATAACAAAGTTAGCCCTTATCTCTTTTATTCTATAAATCCATTACATGAGTGTTATTTACATAGGACATTCTAACATTCACCCGAAATAACGTGTGTAGTTAAAAAGTGTCATAGGTGATAGTTGTGCAGTAGAAATCATCTCAAGATACATTTTGGGCCATCAGACCTCAGTGCCACAACGTGTGATTGTAAGCTTGACAGGTTGTGGATTCAATATCATTCGAGAGAAGGAATTATATTATATTTTCATTTTCTCACAGTTACAAGAGAAAGCGGGGCGTTGACTGCTGCTACTTAAAAATCCCGTACTGCTGCCCGTAGTAATATTATGTTTTCATTATCTTGTTAAAGAAGTTAACCCGCTCACTTAGCTCCCAATATCGCTGTTTCACAACTAGTTACGATATTCAAAAACCAAACAAGCAGAGTTATACTTACTTTCCGTAGTTAACACACAAATAATAAACATTTCCTTATGAAATTATAATAAAAAATATTTTGTATACAAAATGTAAGTTACCATTTTCCAATACAAATAAAATGAACAATCGATATGAATTCATGAAACTCATAAATTGCCTGAAAGAGAATTTCATATCCAATAAAGCACGTTCCATTGAATATTTTTTGCTGTTATTAATATGGGGATCATTCTGGGTTATATTTTTCAATTTTAATTAGTTATTAAGAGTATGATGAATATGGAACTATATATTTATTCAATTTACTTTTGCGGACATAGTAATACATGAACCTGTTTATAATATTGACAATTTCACATTAAATTTCTATTAAGTATTGGTTAATTACAGAAAAAGAATTGATAAATTTTAACAGCTGAGCATATATTAATGAATTATGCCTGAAAATTCTCTCAATGAAGTCAACTTTAAACAAAAACAACATCAAAATTTGTTTATCTATTTATAAGCTACGACGCCATAGAGAGATATACAGATAACAAATACACGTATACAGATGTGATATTTAAAAAAAATATATCTAGGTATATATGAAAATTGCTATATTTTTTACGAGAGTGGCAAATAGACTGGGATAATATTTTATTTATAATTTAAATTTAATCTATATACAAGTAGTATACGAATTTTCATATGAATATTTTTTTGTATAAATATTTTTTTTAGCCGCGAAAGTTGCTGAGCTAAATCTATTGGCCATTCCATCAAAATCCCCACTGTAATTTGGAGTCAATGGTGACACTAAGAAATATTGTAGAATCAATAGGGTCCACGTCTTCACCATTATAGAGTACGAAGTGTGCTCAAAAAGTATCGCGCTGTCCCCTTGTACCAACCTTTCGGTCCCACCAGGAGGGCCAGTGCACCTGCCACCGGATTTTACCCTAGTGACAGGGACCAAACAGATCTGCCTCCTACCACTTTCGTGGTAGTACTTATAGGGTAAGTTGCCCCACGCAACCTCCAACCGCCTACCAGATTGAAGACGGTCTTCGATCACGCTACCTCTGATTCCAGATAGGCGCCGGAGCTGTAGGCACGCTCACTTTTCGCAAGCAGCCCAGCATGCTGAATTGAAGTTTCCAATTTCCAGTTGGTACTGGAGACGTAAGGCACATTCATTTCCCGACACGCGTCCCGCGGTCTAGCCTGGACTTACAATCGGCTACTTTGGATCCTGGTCTAGCTCTCGTCTCTCATTCTAAGCAAGCATGTACCCGAGCTGCAGCAGCCAATCAGTACCTACCACTATCGGTCGCTCCAAACCGCGCTATGTCTATCAGGCAGCCCTTCGCCTTAAACCGGTGAAGACACTAACTTGCTGCGCGTGAGGTCAGACGCCCTAGTGATAACTGTACCGGGCAGACGAATATGTCCAACCATACCTTTTCATTCGAAATTTGGATATCGTAAGATTTAACTCCAGGCCGCACATATAAGATGGACTCTGTCAACAATTGCTAAGATAAAAAAGTAAATTAGCAAACTAAGGCACATTTTACATTTATCACGTAGACGTTACGTATGTACATGAAAACGTTTTTTTAGAGTTAGTATTCTTATTAATAATAGCGACACGTAGACCTACATACTAATACCTAGCAATTAAGACTAATAGCGGCAAGAACGTTAGGACATTAGGCTTCATGTGGGCTGGACCTTTGTGGTGTGCCTAATTTGATTGGCCTCATTAGTAACTGAGCGATTGTGGCTTGGTTGGTGAGACGAGGGAATAGTGATTTATTTCTCTGTTAAACTGCACAGTCAATTTATTAAAACGAGATAAATTTATATACCCAGATTTTATCGATTGGTACTTAGCATCAGCAAAGAATATGTCGCTAAGTAATAAAGATTTTCTTAGTGAAACTAAGTTGCAACGATTATAAAGCATCTAAAATCGCTGTGTGTGCGATGACAAGGGCTCAGCAACAAATTACGGATGTTAATCAATCTGTGAAAGGGAAATATTTTTATATATATATATATATATATATATATATATATATATATATATATATATATATATATATATATATTATATATATATATATATATATATATATATATATGTATATATATATATATATATATATATATATATATATATATATATATATATATATATATATATATATATATATATATATATATATATATATATATATATATATATATATATATATATATATATATATATATATATATATATATATATATATATATATATATATATATATATATATATATATATATATATATATATATATATATATATATATATATATATATATATATATATATATATAGTTAGATTTTGTAGCCTAATAGTGCGCGAGTAAGTGATAGGGAAGTAAAAGGGAGCAAAAAGTAAACAAAGACCGAGTGAGATGTCTAGCATATTGATTCATAACTTGAGACAGACAAATATTGTAGACAAATATTTTGTCGTATTTTTTTTATTTCTGATACATTTTATATATTTCATATACGAGAATTTACTCGTACATTGATAAAGGTTATGAGATTTTTTTCAATTTATCTATCATATAATTTAAATGGGAAATCATACGTATGTTAAAACTACTTAGTAATCAATTTTGCTTACCTATACTATACATAGTTGATCATTTAACAACATCTTAATTTTATATAAAGCTATATATAAAATTGAAATGTAGACAATTTTGTTTTGTTGTTTATTGATGACCGCTAGTCATACATTATAATTGACGTTTGAACCCGCTGATGGAAATGACTTTTCATTATATTCTTTAACGCTCTATACAGAAATATAAAACGTATAAAAATAGCATATTCATAAAGTCAAAATGAGCTGATACGGTCCATTAACCTAACCGTAAATAACTTTGATGTAATCAATCAATACTGTCAGATATATGCCGCTATAACATTGTTGACAAGGTGACATGGAGAATATCTTAAAATATATTAGTCGGCGCTATGAAGTGAGTTCGATACTCGCTTAAATAGAAATATTTAACATTTTTGTTTCTTTGTTCTGGTAACGAGGCATGGCGCGGCGTTGAGTACCGCAACCTAACATGCAATGCTACGATAATTAGGCAGAAAGTGGAGAACAGCAATGTCTTAATAGAAACGGAGAGTCTTAACATTAGAACATTCCCTCTGAATCCGCTTCTTTTTTATTGTGCAGAATACGGTAAAGTGCTAAATTAATATTATATTAAGAAGAATGAGAGTCAACAACGGGTTTGAGTCCCGCAACTTTACACGAAATGCCTCAAATTCGGCGAACAGTGGGGTAACGGAACGGGTAGAAATTTTTGGCACAAATTTCCTAAGTTCCTTCTACCATGAGATACAACGTGTAGCTGAAAATCATAATAAATGCACATACGTTTCTTTATCTATGAAATTAAACATTCAATTCAAAGAGTTCATATATTGCTAACTCGATGTTGAATAATTGTTTCGTTTACTGGCGCACATTTATGAATTTGCGGCACGACATCTCCTCTTGTTACATACGATACTATGTACTGTGCTATCACGATCACTTGATATATAAATTTGTCTAATTTTAAAAATTACTAACTAATTACTGGGCAGTTTAACAGAAAAAAAACACTATTCGCTCGTCTTACCAACCAAGCCACAACCGCTCAGTTACTAATGAGGCCAATCAAATTAGGCACACCACAAAGGTCCAGCCCGCATGAAGCCTAACGTTCTTGCCGCTATTAGTCTTAATTGCTAGGTATTAGTACGTAGGTCTACGTGTCGATATTATTAATAAGAACACTACCGCTAAAAAAAACATTTTCATGTACATACGTAAGGTTTACGTGATAAATGTAAAATGTGCCTTAGTTTGCTAATTTACTTTTTTATTTTAATCAAGCAATTTTTGACAGAGTTCATATTACATGTGCTGCTTGGAGTTGAATCACACTCTTGGTTATATCTGTCTACTCCGCTATGGTTGGACATCTTCGTCTGCCCGGTACAGTTGCCACCAGGGCGTCTAACCTCGCACGCAGTAAGTTAGAATCTTGTGCTTAAGATGAAGGGCTGACTAGTGGACCTAGCGCGGCTTGGAGCGACCGATAGTGGCGGCCTAAGTACTGACTGGCTGCCGCAGCTCGGGTACATGCCTGCTTTGCATGAGAGACGGGAGCTAGACCCGGATCCAAAGTAGCCGATTGTAGGTCCAGGCTAGACCGCGGGACGTGTGTCGGGAAGTGAGTGTGCCTTACACCTCCGGTACTAACTGGAAATTGGGAGTCAGCTTCTCTGGTGGCCTTAGCGAGGTCAGCCGCGAGCATGCTGGGCTGCGGTCGGGAAGTGAACATGCCTACAGTTCCGGTGCCTATCTGTAATCAGAGGTCTGATCGAAGACCGTATTTCATCTGGTAGGCAGTTGGAGGTAGCGTGGGGCAACTTACCCTATACGTACTACCACAAAGGTGATAGGAACCAGATCTGCTTGATACCTGCCACTGGGGTAAAACCCGGTGGCAGGTATACTGGCCCTCCTGGTTTGACCGAAAGGTTGGTACAGGGGGACAGTATAACATAAACATTCAGTCTTGAAAGAGAAAAATGGGAAGGACAAAAAAAGGGCAGAGTAGACATACTCTGCTATCTTCTTTTATCTGACATTTGATCTGGCTTTTTTGTCACGTTCTACCCTCTACGTCTGGTTCATTTTACTTTACTTTAATGGTATTTAACTTTTTATATGAATGGACTGACTCCGCATATCTTACAAAGAGATCACATCTCCACAGTATTCATCTTTCGATGAGGCAAGGTTTGGCGAGCAGAGAGCATCGGTGGCCAGGCTAGAACTAACAAAAATAATTAATTGCACCGGCACTTATTTTAATAATATTTTTACAAACTCTGTATAAAGAGTAAAATCATCAATTAATAGATACGTTACGCTCCGATAATTGCGGTCAGTCAGCTTCGTTTTACTTTGGTTAAAATAAAATTGTGGTCATAGAGTTTCGTATTTGAAGTCGTTGAGATTATATACTATAAATTAAATAATATAACAGTAAACTTTCAATACCGTAACTTACTATATAATAATTAACCTAACTTACTATATGGGATTTTTTTCAATGTTATTAAAAATGAATCTAAGACAGTAAATTTGAGGAATTGCTTGCCATTGGATGATTGGATGACTCATGGGAAATCATAACAGTGGACGTAGGTTATATAAACATTATATATAAACACTGTTTTTAAAAGTATATTGCATGGCAAAATCTTTACATATTAAAAATTCCTCTAATAAAATTAAAATTACATGGAACATAATAAATTATGAAACTGGAAATGTTAAGAAATGCAATTATACATTTGAAATAAAAATAGATAATGGTTTAACCAGATCTGATCAAGAATTTGCGTGTGTTTTCGAAAAATTATTTACTGATTATCAAGTTTCGTCAACCAAAACCCTTATATCTTCCATATCTTCCACGACTGTCGCTGAACCATGACTTAATGAGATCGTTCACAAATGTTCAGTCAATTCTAGAGATATTCTTTGTTCATTTAAATTCTAAATATGAAGAAAACATCAAGTATTTTTGTCCAGTTGATAAGCCATATAAGAGACACAGTTGCTTCTCATCGCTGATACATTTAATAAAGAACATGGTGTGTTTCTTGACCTTATTCAATTTAATAAAATCGTAACTATACTTAAATCAGGTCCTAACAAGTTTAGACCTGTATATGAGGAAAATTTTCAAAAAAAATATTTTAAACCAAATATAAGAATCTCATGCATGACAAAAATATTATGACGATGTTAATAATGTTCTCTCAAAAATAGTACATTGGTTTAGTAATAACTTACGATTAGTATCAGAAAAACAACTCAACACAACAACAACTGATGTACCAGGTGGGTTCAAAAAGTATCGCGTAATTCGAAATTTTTCAAAAATTATTTATTTATTCATGAATATCTATTTTGATCCCTTCAAAGTAATCCACAAGATATATTAATGTCAATGTCTTTACCAATCTTAGAAGCACTTAAAAAAAATCCTTAATTGAGCCTTTCATGGGCCTCTTCAGTTTCAGTATCAAGATTGCTTCACGCAAATTGCACGTTACTCGCAGATAATATTCACTATTGATCGTTACAACCCTAATTTAGTACAGGTTTTGTGATCCATTTTTTTAATAGGTAAAAATCGAAGATGAGCCAAACTTGTCGGCATAAGTAAGAGATATGGGTACCAATATAACGCCCCAAAAAATCTAAATTCGAATATACCGTATTCGTAACCTGCGAATTCAGAACTCGCGATACTTTTTGAGCACACTTCGTACTCCATAATGGTGAAGCCGTGGATCCTGTTGATTCTACAGTATTTCTCGGATTTGGAGTCAATGGCGATACCATTGACTCCAAATTCCAGTGGGGACTTCATATTGATGGATTGGCCAGTAGATTTAGCTCAGCAGCTTTGGCGGCTAAAAAAATTTTTTATAAAAAAATATACGAAGATTCGTATATAAATATATATGTAGATTAAATTTAAATTATAGAAATATTATCGCCAGACTATTTACAATTCTTGTAAAAAATATACGAATCGTCGTATATAAATATATTTTTTAAATACGACATGTATGTTTGTATGTTATCTGTACCTCTGTCTATGGCGTCGTTGCTTACATATGAACGAAATTTGATTTTGTTTTTATTTGATAGATGGCCTTATCTAGAGAATGTTTTGGCATCATTCATTAATATATGCTCCGCTGATAAAATTTATCAACTCTTTTTCTGTATTTAGTTTATATTTTATAGTAATTTGATGTTAAATTTTCAGCATAATAAATACGTTCATGTATTACTATGTCTGCAAAAGTAAATTGAATAAATATCTAGTTATATATTCATCTCTTAATAACTAATTAAAATTGAAAAATATAACCCAGAATGATCCCCATATTAATAACAGCAAAAAAATATTCAATGGAACGTGCTTTATTGGATATGAAATTCTCTTTCAGGCAATTTATGAGTTTCATGAATTCATATCGATTGTTCATTTTATTTGTATTGGAAAATGGTAACTTACATTTTGTATACAAAATATTTTTTATTATAATTTCATAAGGAAATGCTTATTATTTGTGTGTTAACTACGGAAAGTAAGTACAACTCTGCTTGTTTGGTTTTTGAATATCGTAACTAGTTGTGAAACAGCGATATTGGGAGCTAAGTGAGCGGGTTAACTTCTTTAACAAGATAATGAAAACATAATATTACTATGCAGCCTCTGCAGCTTTCAATTAAATTAAACTATTTAACATGCGTTAAAATAATATTACAAGTAATATGGCGTAGCATTTGTAACGAAAAAAAACAGAAAATTGAGTGTCCTTATAAAATGAAACATGAAATTCTGTTTTTAATAAAATATTTTAATATAAAATTAATACTATCCTAAGATACAGAAAAACAGTAAGAACTATTTTTCATTAGTCATCAATTCAGTCGTTGTAAGGCTTGCGATCCTTACCGACCTTACATGCGTAAGTGGAAATCTGCTGCATGCGTGCTGTAACGGCCGATGAGAATAAGTTGTATAGTAACAATACTCGTATATAAATTGTATTAAAAAATCTGACACAGAAGATATTTTATTGATTGTAACCTAATTATTTACTATCTACTTACTCTGTTATATTTGACACATAGTGTGAAGTTATAAAATGAATACGCATAAAATATTCGATTTCGCCACGACGGTTTCACACAAACGCCATTTTAAATCACATTAAAAAGTAGGAAAAGTACCCTGAAAATAATCAATGTACCTTCTATCTTTGAACGTATTTTCTAAATTGAAGAATCTTATCTCCTTTTACCAAATTTTTGTTATGGAAAGTGATAAATTTCACAGAATATGAATTTACTTTGTTGTTTAAGATATTATTTGATCTGATCCGGGGTTAAAAGAGACTAAATGTCTTTTTGTGTTTTAAAGATATCGGCATTTTAACTACCCTCATACATACATGAATTTAAAGCCATGTTTCTAAAATTTACCTAAATACCAGAGAGGTGTATCGCCTCCTTGTATCACATCAAATGCCAAGGCTTTTATTTTTCACAACCTTACTAACTTTTAGTGGTAGAAATAAGAATAAGAAATTTAAGTGGTGGAAGGGTATAATTAAATATTTAAAATATTTATTATTATATATTATTCGGCACCCACTAATACGGCATATAATTAAATTGATAATGAGTTTTAGCTTTTATATAAGAATACTAATAATGTACGCGAGTAGAGGCCTGTCGGTGCTCAGCGGCACAAGCGTTTGACTATAAATGACAGGTTGTGGATTCGATGCCCACTCGTTGAAATGAAAAAATAAACATTTTTAAGTAAAATATTTAATGTTTTCATTTCTTCGTTCTGGTAACAAAGCACTGGCTTCCGCTACTCAACTTGCAATGACTCAAATTGAGCGGAAAGTGGGGAACGAAGTGGAATGGAGTGTCGTAACACTAGGTTCCCAAGTTTCCTCTGCCTAACCTGTCATGTGCGAAATACAACGTGTAGCTATAAAATAAAAAAAATGGTATCGAATAACTATTAAGTATTAAAACGGAAATGTATGTGAATATTATTTCATTCTCTGTGTATCAGTATGGTGGTCGAAAAAGCAGCGACAGTAGGTTTCTAATTAGGCTATTCTAATAAGCTTTAGGTCAGTCATGGCACAGGTGTGCAAGTGTGCAACTGTAAACATATTATCATACAAATGATGATAAGTAATTATAGCCATCCAAGACGGCAAACACAGTAGTTGCATGCGTTGCGTTGTCGACCTCAACTTAAATATATTTAATTCGAATTTAAAAATTAAAAAACAAATATTAAATATATAGGTACATAGTCTAATTATACAATTCACATTTTAACAGTCTATATAAGACTTATATCCATATGATATTAAAAGAAATCATTTTTTTAAGTGCAATGTGTGACATTAGTTCACGTGGCCAAATAATTTATAATATTATTAATGCCATAGTACTTGTGATGAATTGATTTTAACGAAATATCTTATTGACTTAGTTTTTTGAGGTGAACATAGGCTACTTTTTCTCCCAGTTTTAATATAGCCTTTTCAGGAATTTCATTGTTTTACAATAAGGTCGAAAATAACGGGCTTCCTGAAGTCTTACATGGTGTGCGCTGGCTCAACTTCATGAGATACATAAAAAACAATGTTTTACGACAACATTGACCTTTAAAAAGCCTATAAAAAGTTCTCTGTGTTTATTAATGTTTATTTTCAGCTAATGACTCGCCCGTGGCTTCGCCCACGTGAATTATATTATTTTATTAAATTAAATATTTTGTTATTCTTATATCATTATAAGTTTTAACACAATATATATATACCGTGAAAACTTAAATTTCAGAAAAAATTATATAGCAAATTTGCCCAACTAAATATTTTCAACTGACGTATATTTTTTATTTACTGACCGATTTAAATGAAATAAAAAAACCGTAGCGTTTGGCGCTCCGTTCTCTCTGCCTACCCCGCTAGGGATAAAGCGTGAAGCTAAGTAAGTAAGTAAGTATTTAAATGAAATAAACACTAAAAGGTTAGGAAAACTTGCCAAAATGTAATAGTGAAAACTGACTGACATACACTCATACGAACGAAGAAGCGGACAGACGAACAGACAAACATTTCAAAAATTACAATTTTAAGCCCTATTACATTGATAAGGGGACCTCCCTGTAACATTTATTTAAATATATTTTCCATGTACAGGCAGTGATCAGTTACAGATTTATTATAAGTTAGTATTTTTTTTTCAGCGCAATTTTAAGCATATGGACCTTGAACGCTTAAGAGAGGATGTGAGCAACATCGACGGTCTTCCATAATATCGGAAACTAATATTGACAATATGGTGGCATCTTTAACTACTGAACTGATTAACATCTACGATATTCATGCCCCAGTAAGCCCAGTTCGTATGAAGCATGCGCCTGCCCCCTGGTTTACTCACGAGATTAGACACATTATGGCAAAACGTGACAAACTGAAATCCAAATAAAAAAAAACCTACTTCAGAAAACTTTGCTGAGTATAAAAAGCTGCGAAACATCTGCAACAAAATGTGTAGGGCCGCTAAGCGTCGCTATTTTCACAAGACCATCCAGAATCTCAGCCAGGCACAGGTTTGGAGATTTTTGGAGTCGTTTGGTGGCAAGTCCTCTGAAACTAGTCAAGTCTCATTTGATCTTCATTCTCTCAACTCTTTGTTTACAACTCCACCATTAAATATAAATTCGCTAGTAAAATCTGAAACACTAGCTTTGTTATCCCATACTGACCTACCAGACTGTATTCCGTCTTCGTTCAAAGCTGTAACAGAGGATGACGTTAAGAGGTGTGTTAATTCCATTTCCACTAAAGCCTATGGAATTGATAATCTCAGCCTTGAGATGATTCTTCCTGTGTTAGAAAGCATTACTTCAGTAGTCACCCACATTATTAACTTTTCGCTGTCAAGTAATCTCTTTCCTTCACAATGGAAAAATGCTTATGTCATTCCATTACCCAAAACCTCAAATCCTTCCAATGCTGCAGATTACCGTCCTATATCTATTCTTCCTGTCCTATCTAAAGTCCTCGAATCATTAGTCAATCATCAGCTTTATTCTTTTCTTTCTACCAACAATCTACTGTGTCCTTTTCAGTCCGGTTTTCGTCCCTTCCACAGCACAGTTGGAGCCTAGTTGAATATTACGGAGGACATTCGGTGCGCTATGGACCAAACCAAGCTCACTGTTATGGTGCTACTGGATTTCAGCAGTGCTTTCAACTCTGTTGACTTCGATATACTCCTTGGCACACTTCGGGCAGTCAATATCTCTTCTGCAGCTTTGAACTGGTTTCACTCTTATCTCTTCGACCGCCGGCAGTGTGTAAAAGCAAACGATTCTACATCGACTTGGCTTGAACTCACTGCTGGCGTTCCCCAAGGCGGAGTTCTTTCTACACTTCTTTTCTCTGTCTTTATTAATAATATTTCAGCAACCATTACTTCTCCCTTCCATCTGTATATTATGGTGGTATAAAATGGTGGATGGTAATTTAAATGAATTACCTGAAGCCATAGAAAGTTTAAATAACGATCTTGGCGCTATACAATCGTGGGCTGAATCTTTTGGTCTATCAATCAATCCAAATAAATTAAAGGCTATAATTATAGGTAGCAACAGACTTACACATAGAATAAACTGGGATTCTATTCCAGCGATACATTACTCGGGTGTTCCAATTCCCTTTTGTAACGAAGTTAGAAATCTGGGCCTTATACTCGATCATAACATGTCCTGGGCACCACATATAAATGCAATATAAATGCAATCAGCAGGCACATGCACTTCTCTATTCATTCCCTTAAGCGTTTCCAACACTTCCTCCCTCACAAAACCAAAATTATGCTAGCGCAATGTCTTCTCCTTCCAATTCTCGACTACGCGGATGTTTGCTATTTGGATGCGACCGAGGAGCTTCTTAACAAATTAGAGCGACTTCAAAATCTCGCCATACGATTTATTTATGGTCTGCGCAAGTACGACCATGTTTCTCAGTTTCGTGCTCAACTTAATTGGCTCCCAATCCGACTTCGCCGTGATATGCACATCCTTACATTCCTTTTCAAGATCCTTCATTACCAAAATTTTCCTTCTTACCTACGCTCCCGTTTCAACATTCTTCCCCGTCCATCACGCTCTAGGCGGTCGTGTGCAGTACCAAATTCCTACAGAAATCCTTCACTGTATATGCTGCTTCACTGTGGAACCAACTCCCAATTCCTATCCAACGAAGTCCTTCCTTAATATCGTTGAAATCCCATTTAAAAAAAACATCTATTCCATTCTGTGAGCAACTAATTAAATTCAGACAGTTTTTTCTTTTTTTCTTATTTTTGATATTCAAGTACAACAGCCACTCTTCACTTGTACATATGTATGTATGTATATATAGTATATGTGTATAAATATGTATATGTGTATTTATTTATTTAACATACTTATATATTATTATGCATGTGTAATATTTAATTTTAAATATGTATTTGATATATATGTATAATTGTATATGAATTTATATATTTATTAGAATACTAAGCTTTTTCTTTATTATTATTATTTTTACTTAACGGCACTGTACTTTCCTCCCGCTGTTTGATAATCATCCACTTCCATTGGTTGGCTGGAAGAGATTTCTTTAAAAAATAAGTCCATCTTTGCTAACTAGTTTTTAAGTTTGTATATCTTATGTTTTTAAGTGCAATAAAGAATATATATATATATAAGTATAGATGATTGACCCTCGATAAATTAAAATTAATATATTTGATTGTAATATAAATTTATCGGGTTATTGTTAATGTATTTTCGTCAATTTGTTGTTAGAGCTAATAATAATCGTCGCCTTTAGTATTTAATCTAGATTGGAACAATATATAAACGTACTTGCCATGCGATGTGTTGAGGCGGTTTGTTTACAGAATGACCGACCTGTACGTTGTACCAATTTTCTTATATTTTTAACCATCAATCCACGCGAACGACTGTTAAGTCGTAACATACGAAAGTAATGCAGATTAGAAAAGCAGCCCATTTGAGCTAGATTTGCCTGACGATCTCTGTCTTAAAGTTGAACATATCGAACCAAGCTATATGTCCTAGGTATATATAATGATCCAATAACTTCGAGTTGAGTATTCCCAATAAATAAAGTTTAGGCCAAAATAATTAGTAAAAAGTGTTTTTATGTACTAGGATAGAAAGGGCACACAAACTAAAATACTTGTACGCTCGAATCTTATTACGTTTTCTAAAAAGGTATTCTAAATTATAAAAGTTATTCTTTCAGTATATTATAATTTAAAAGATTATTATACAAATAAATATATCAATAACAATTAAGCATTGAGAATATAAGGCACCCTTTGATCTTCCACACAATATACCACAAAGCACTGAAGGGTATTGTTTTCTTTTACACGCATTGTTTTTGTCCATACATTGTTTTATAAAAACAAAAGGGCCACGTTAAGGGAGAAATATTATTGTTTCAAAGTGATAACGTTTCAATTGATCTTGATGATTTTGATTTCTTTTATTCTTTTCTATTCTTGTTATTTATACTGGTGTGAACCAGTTTTGTTTCCAAACATTAGCATCTCGCCAGGCAATGCCAGGGGGACCTTGCCTGCTCTATCTATATGATAGTTTATTACTAAAGTAAATATATAAAATATCAAAAGAAAATAATTGGAGAATGAAACGGAGTTTCTTAACACTAGGTTTCCAAGTTCCCTCTGCCTACCCTGCCATGTGTGGGATACAGCGTGAAGCTAAGTAACGTATTAATTAAGATATTACGTTAATCGTATCGATACAACCTGTATAATAATAATCTGCAGTCAGGGCTGGTTTGGAAATTTACAATGATTCATAAGTCAACTTATTATTTGTACCAACGATCATACACTTGACACATAGCTATTATATTTTACAGAAAAAAACAATATAACTATTGCAGTTATACAGTAAGTGATATAGAATGTGTGGAAGATTTTTTTATTTCTTTCACTTTCGCTTTGTATTCCGTACTCACAAGGGCATTGGGAACCTACCATTAAGACCCTCCCTTACCCTGTTCACTTTCGCAAATTTTATCACTAGATATAAATATGGCCAGGATTTATATAATTTAATGCGAGATTTCTAATAAATCACAAGTTTAATTAACTCGGTCTACATTGATTCTTATCTCGAAGCCAGAACACTCAATTAACAAACACCGATAATTTTCCGCCGCTAGGCGCTAATGACGTACAGTTACTGGGACTGCAAATTATAATTATATTATGTTGTGGAAATTATAATTATAATTTCCATCGTCGTAGTTACTATAATTTAATATAGGTATAGTGATTATGTTCAAAGGAAGTAACGATAGTTACTACTAGTAAACCCGATAAGGCTTATTTGTCACTAAACTGTATGTTGTGGTATCGTTCACTGCTACATTTAAAATTTTAATTTTAAATATTCCTTTATTTGTTTTCATTTCTTCGCTCTAGTACAAGGTTAAGTTCCGCCATTTTACACACAATGCCGGAGAACCTCAGTGGAACGGAGTGTCTTAACACTAGGTTCCCAAGTTTCCCCTGTTTATCCTGCCATGTGCGGGATACAGCCTGAAGCTAAGTAGAGTAAATATTTTAATAATTTACAAGGCAATTATCATAAGAGCTGTGATAAAAAAAGTAATTTTGAAAGTAGAGTTTTTTGGACGAACGGCATCAGGAATTGTGATTCGAATAAAAAAAAATTATGTTAGATACTGCATGTATCGACGAAGACAATTTGAATATAGTCTGGATCTCGGGTTGACTAATTGAAATGGAGTAACAATAAATAGTAATAAATATGATACACTTTTTGTTATGTCAAAACCATGTAGAGAGGAAGTGGTTCCGACGAAGCACAATAAGCTGTTATTTTTATTTTAACCATTCCAAAGGTAATAAAGATTCTAAAGTGAGTAAATTTAATGTTTCATTCACGATGAAAAATGTATATTTGAATAACTTTAAAAATTCCCATATTTTCATGAAGCGCAAAAAATGTTAAGTACGAGCTGTACTGCAGAAGTTATATAAGGAAAAATCGTGAGCTAGACGAAAGCGGACCCACTGTTAAACTTTTTGACGGATTGAATCAGCGGATCAGAAGGATTAAGATAACATGTATGAGCGTTTTCAAATAAATTTACTAAATAAAAATGGTCATTTCAATTGAACCATTATCGTATTAATTATAAGGACAATTTTATTAAATACTAGCGACCCACACGCGGCTTCGCCTGCTTGACTTACACTTTTTCATTTACTAACCTCAATTACTTTGTTATTTTAATAAAATCATCACATCATCATTGAAGGAAAGGTGGCCAAAATATAATAATGCTAACTAACTAACTGCATTAAATCTGGTTAGCCGTTTCTGAGATTAACACGTACAGACGCACAGGCAACAAAAAAAATTGGAGCCCTCAATAAACCTTATAGAGTTAATAAGGTTTTTTGAAGTATATCTTCCATGTCAGACAGTGATCAGTAACGAATTTATTATAAGTATAAATATTTAATGATCGAAAAGTAATTTGGATTTTATTGAATAAATTATACACGTATACATATTTTTCGAACTTGTCCAGAAGCTAAGCAACCGTTGACTCGCTTTTTATCTTAATGTGAAATAATGTAGAAAAATCTACACATTCAAGTAAAGCATATAGTAGCTTTCAAATCTATGCTTTTTCAATTAGAACAAGAAAAAAATATAATCATTCCACCGAGTGAAATCGAACCCACGATCATAATAAAAAATATATCGTATACTTACATTGTTTTTACGTGAAATTAATCGCTAGCTCTCCCTTTATGTACCAAGTCAATTTGTTTATCTTCACTTTAACTAACTTTACGGCAAGTTGGCATCGCACTGAGTTTATCGGTTTGGCCTTTTGCTGGTCTAGTTTAGCGTGAATTCAGTATTAGTGCATGCTCCGTATATAAAATCTTATTTATTCGTGTTTCTCATTCTGCTGATAGACGCAAATAATGATTCTTATTGTTTATTTCTTAATGACATTATATCATCAGTTAGTAGTACCAAAATAAATTTAAAGAATCTGGTAGTACCACAAAGTATCAGAAAATCAAATCAAATTGATAAAATAGAGAAATGAGAGATTTGATGTCAAGTTTTCTCAGCCTACCCTGTTACGCGGGAAAAACGTGAAACTCAGCTTCACGCTGTATCCCGCACATGGCTGGGTAGGCAGAGGGAACTTGAGAACCTTGTGTTAAAACACTCCGTTCCACTTCCGTTCTCTACTACCCGCCGAATTTTGGAGCATAGCGTGTTGAGTGTTCAACCGAGTTCTGGTACAAGGTACAAAATGCGGTGTTGAGTTCCACGAAGTTAGTGTTCCGTGAGTTCGCGAAGAAATGAAAACAATGAATATTTAAATCAAAAATATTAAATATTTCATTTCCTCGAGTGGGGATCGAACCCACAACCCATCGGTTACAGTCACATGTTTGTGCCGCTGCGCCACGACAGGCTTCAAAACTCGAAACTCAATGAAATAAATATTTTTTCTATCATTAATGATATATTTATTGCATTAATTTTTTTCGCTCTAATAATAAGGCAAAGCGCAGTGTTAAGTTATGCTACACACGATGCCTATAACTAAGCGGAAAGTGGATAATGGAACAGAGTGTAACACTTAGTTCCCAAATTTCGTCTGGCTGCCCTGCCATCGTCTGGTTACAACAGCGTCTGCGGTGTCGTTCGCATATTATAGTCCTTAAATAAATTTATATAAATATTTGTTCTTATATATAAGCACAAATAAATATAACGGTATTCCAAAGGCGCGGGTTCAAATCCTGCTTCGTTCAAAAATTTTTATATGCTTTTTAAAATTTAAAAAATTTAAGTTTAGTACAAATAAATATGCTCAATAATTTATACGTAAAAGCGAATGAAACAACCATCCTAACAAACTTTCACATATAGAATATCAGTAGGATCTGATAGGATTATTATATTTATTAAAAAGATATAACTGTTCCGTAACTTTCCTAAAGTTGAGTTGAGTTGAGATAAAGTTAGTGTGAAACAACAAGAAGATTTACTAAATTGCTGTATGATATTGCAAAATCTATCAAAACGTAATCGCTTTACATATGACAAAGTTTGATCAGTCGAATGTTTAGAAGTATTGAAAGTTAAAGACTTACTTTATTACTTTGAAGTGTAAATATTTCTTCGCCTTTTTCAGCTTCACGCTGTATCACACTCCACTCCGTTAAATTTTCCAATTTCCGTCGAATTTGAGGCATTGCAAGTTGTGGAACTCAACGCTGTGCTTTGCATTGTTACCAAAGCAAAAAAAAGTAAAATAATAAATATTTCATTTCCATGTAAAAAAAAAATCATTTCCTCGGGTGGGGATGGAACCGACAACCTGTTGCGTTGACAGTCACACGCGTTCTCACCTGTGCCACGACAGGCCTTAAATTTTTAATTTTTATTAAATTTTTAGCTTCACGCTGCATCCCGCACAAAACAGGGTAGGCAAAGGGAACCCGGGAACCTAGTGTAAAGACACTCCGTTCCACTTCTGTTCCCCACTTTCCGCCGAATTTGAGGCATTGCGTGTTGATTGGCGGAACTCAATGTCGCGCTTTGCCTTATTACCAAAGCGAAGAAATGAAACATTAAATATTTAAATTGAAAATATTAAATATTTCATTTCCTCGATTGGGGATCGAACCCAGAACCTGTCGATTACAGTCACACTCTTGTGCCGCTGTGCCACGACAGGCCTCAATATGAATATTTAGTACTTTTGAATATTTTATCATTGAGTTTAAAATAAGGGAATTGCCGTGGTCCAAGGGGGTAGATATATTTGAAGTAAATAGGGGTATATATAAATACAGGATACAGCGAGAAGCTAAAAAAAAGTTTCAATTAAAAGCGACTAAGGTTCGGTCGACCTCGCTGAAAATGTATGCCTTAGTGATCATAGCACATGAACAATTTTCATGACGGTTTGACGAAGAGAGTCCGCCAAGTTTAAAATTTTTATACGTTTTCTGAAATAGTATTTTCAAATAACTGTACTACTAGTACTTTAAAAATGCTAAAAATAGAATTACTACTTATATGAACATAAGTGTGAGTATTTAAATATGTTGAGTGCTAACTAAGCACTATGCCGAAGTGTCTTCACATTAGGTTCCCAAGTTCCATCTTCTATATGCTACATTCCATTTTCTATTTGCTACGTATGGGGTACAGCAAGGAGCTGGTGAAAAATATTCATTGTTCAAATAGAAAACCTATCTCAAGATTCAATTTTGATACGTGAAACATAGTCAGTACTGATGTAGCTTTACAACCGCCTCCACCTTTGTCGCTGATCGCGTGTTGCCTCGTTACCAGAGCTCGAAAATGAAAGTATTACATATTTTTACTAATCTAAGTAAGGGTATAGAACGAACAACAAGAGCTAACAGCCCTGTCAGGTTATTTTTTTATGTATTCTTCTCAAAGTCTCGTATCATCGTATTCTCGTGTATTTCTTATTCATCACGCATATCCAAAAAGTGATGTCTGGAATTTATGCGGAAATTCATAGCACAATAATTTTTTCTACCCCGTCGTATCCCAGAAATAAGTAAAGCTGCATTTTACAAGTCTTTAATGAGCTCGTCATGTTAGTATGTATATAGTAGTGTATATTAAATCTTGCACGCTCAATTTGACCTTTTTTACAGTGTCTGATTGGGCTGAAAATTGGATAAGGAATTTAATTCGCAACATGTAATGTTCTCAAGTTCTTGATCTAAAATGGTCGATAACAAATGAAAGTGCTTGATTTTTAAAATATAATACACCGCGCCAAAAATTGAAAATCTAACAAAAAGAAAGTTTGTTAAATTTTTTTTTTTTAATAATATTATATTATTTGTCAATCTTCTTTATGTTACTATATCACCATAGTTTGGTAAAAGAGAGAGAGAGAGAGAGAAAACTTAGTAACATGTAATTTTTGTGGAGCAAAATATAGTGACGAAACAGCGCGCTTTGTTGCCAAATGGTTATATATTTAAATATAAACACATCCAAATAGGATTATGTTAATATAAACGCCCGAATACGATAAATTATGAATTTATCATAAAAGCTAAGATTTGCAGAAAACGATAAAAACCCTTATAGCGCTGTGTATAAAAATATATTAAAAGTCAAGTTTGATTTACAAATTATCTTAATTTTTAATAATCACTTAGCTTTGACTTGATTTCTGGGATATTTTTTGTAATATGATTTATATTAATATTATTTTTTTTTTTTACGTATTTTTATTTATCAAAGTTCATTTCCTATTTTAGGACATGGAATATTTAATATTTTTACTATCTCGCTCTGATTAAGAGGCTAAGCGTGGCGTAGCGTTGTTCCATCATCACCATATGGCTCGAGATTTCGGCGAAAAACGGGGAACGGAAGTGCCTTAATGGTATCGGAGAGTGTGAACAGTTCCCAGGTTTCCTCCCTCTAACCGACCTATACCTATACCACATGGCTGTGAAGCTAACAAATAAAATAATACTGATATTTTTGATTGGAACCCATAATATTTATGAGCAAGTACTTTTATTAACCAAAATACTTGGTTTTCATCATTTGCTTGCTTTATAATATTCATATTTTTAGTAAAGTAAAATTTTAAATATAATAAAAACATCTCGTATAACTTTATGTATCGAATTTACGATTTTATATTAGAATTTGTCTACAGTGTATTTACTAAGAGAACAGTGAATATGAATATGGTTTTATTTATTTTTTTGTTTCTATGATTGAATATGTTAGGGTATTACGACAGCATAACGTATTTAAATACTCATATTTACTACTTTTGTTGGTTTTAAAGAGTAGTGATTCAGTTAGTAGTTAAGTAATCCAAAAAAATGTACGAATTACGCGATAAATTAAGATAAAACCACGAGCAGACGCCTACTTTTTTTTCTATTCTATAGCTTAGGCTATATATATATATATATATATATTATATATATATATATATATATATATATATATATATATATATATATATATATATATATATATATATATATATATATATATATATATATATATATATATATATATATATATATATATATATATATATATATCATTATCATCATCATCATCATCATCAGCCTATGACGGTCCACTGCTGGACATAGGCCTCCCCTAGAGTGCGCCACGTTGTTCGGTCCTCTGCTTTCCTCATCCACTGTCTACCGGCGATCTTACGAATGTCGTCAGACCAGCGGGTCGGAGGTCGTCCTACGCTACGCTTGCCGAGACGCGGTCTCCACTCTAGGACTCGTCTGCTCCAACGGCCATCGGTCCTACGACAGATATGGCCAGCCCATTGCCACTTCAACATGCTTATTCTACGAGCTATGTCCGTTACTTTGGTTCTCTCACGGATAATCTCATTTCTGATTTTATCCGCGAGAGAGACACCTAACATAGCTCGCTCCATTGCACGCTGGGTGACCTTAAATTTATGGACTAGCCCTACCGTCAGTGTCCACGTCTCGGCACCGTAAGTCATCACCGGTAGGACGCAATGCTCGAAGACTTTCGTTTTCAAACATTGTGGAATTGCCGACATAAAGACCCGGCTCAGCTTGCCAAATGCCGCCCAGCCCTGCCGAATCCTCCTATCAGCCTCCCTATCAAAGTTGTGCCGGCCTAGTTGGATAGTCTGGCCAAGGTAGACGTAATCCTGCACAACCTCGAGAGGGATGCCGTCAACAGAAATCGGTCTCGGCACGACATGTTCATTGAGCATTACTTTGGTTTTATCCAAGTTCATACCGAGACCGACCCGCCGAGAGGACTCACCTAGGTCGTTCAGCATTCCGCTAAGCTCCTCCAGCGTCTCCGCAAAGATGACTATATCGTCTGCGAAACGAAGATGTGAGATGCGCTCACCATTGACGTTGACGCCTCGTGCAGTCCAGTCCAGCGTCTTGAAGACGTCCTCCATCGCGTTGGTGAACAGTTTTGGAGATATCACATCTCCCTGTCTTACCCCGTGACGAAGTTGAATCGGTCTTGTTCTCTGGTCCTGAACCTGCAAGGTCACCGTTGCAGCGTTGTAGAGGCATCACAGCGCCTCGATATATCGCCAGTCGATATGACATCGCTGCAGAGATTCCAAAACAGCCCAGGTTTCGATGGAGTCGAAGGCTTTCTCGTAGTCCACAAATGCCATACACAGCGGCTGATTGTACTCCTCGGTCTTCTGTACAATCTGCCGAACAGTATGGATGTGGTCTACGGTGCTGTAGCCTTTACGAAACCCTGCTTGCTCTGGTGGCTGGAACTCGTCAAGTCTATTGGCAAGGCGATTCGTGATGACCCTCGAGAACAGCTTATAGACGTGGCTCAGAAGAGAGATTGGCCTGTAGTTCTTCAATAAGGTCCTATCGCCCTTCTTAAAGAACAAGATCATCGCACTCCTAGACCACGCCTCCGGTGCAATACCCTGGTGGATGATAGAATTAAAAAGCCTCACCAAAGCTGTAAGCAAAGGTTTGCCTCCCGCCTCTAGAAGCTCCGTTGTAATGCCATCATCACCAGGGGCTCTACCATTTTTAAGCTGCCTGAGAGCCGCACTAACCTCGCTGACATTGACGTCTGGGATGTCCTCGGTGAAATGGCGCGTGAGAGGGGCCCGTGGATCCGCCTCACCTTGGGCCGCAAACTTTTCCGCTCTTGAAGTGTAAAGGTCTCCATAGAATCTTTCCACTTCCGCCAGAATCTCAGGGCGAGACGCAGTAATTCTGCCATCTGCCATCTTCAGTTTCGTCAGATGACTTCTCCCAAATGATCTTAAGAACACCTTGGATCCCCTGTTCTGCTCAATAGCGACTTTAATAGCTTCAACATTTGAGCATCGAAGGTCTTTCCGCGTTAGGTTTCTTATCCGCCTGGAGAGAGTCTTGAATTCCACTGACGAAGCCTTGTCAGGTGGCATTTCACGTCTCAGCCGCATGAGATTCAAGGTTTCAGCGGAGAGCTTGGACTTCCTGTTTTTCCGAGCAAGCGAAAAATGTTTGCTTCCCAATTGTCGCAGAGCCTTCACCACATAGTCGGTTTCCTCGTCAATATTATCGGTGGTTTCCAACGAAGCGAATCGGTTCTGGAGTTCCAGCTGAAACTCTTCAGATCCATGGTTTATTTGGAGCTGCGTTGGTCGGAGAGTAGACTTCACCAAGCGACGCCTTTCGGCTTTGAAGTTAATATTCAGAGTGCCTCGTACTAACCTGTGGTCGCTGCCGGTATTGAACCGGTTAAGGACGGAGACATCACTAAATATCTGCCTCTTATCCGCTATGATGAAGTCTATCTCGTTCCGCGTCACAGCATCAGGGCTCTGCCAGGTCCACCGCCTATGGGATTTCTTCTCGAAGAACGAGTTCATCAAGAAGAGTCCCTGCATTTCGAGGAAGTTGACCAGCATTTGCCCCCTGTGATTCCTACGCCCCAATCCGTGTGGTCCGATACGTGACTCGTCGTGTTCTTGTACTCCCACCTTAGCGTTGAAGTCCCCCATGACAACGTTGTATTGAGCCGCGGTGGTGTCATGTATGGCTCTAATTATATCCTCATACATGACCTCCACCTCGTCATCGGAATGTGCCGAGGTCGGCGCATATACCTGTATGACCTTCAGGGAATACCTTTCGGTCAGCTTCAGTACTAGGTACGCTACCCTTGTCGAAACACTACTGACTTCCACAACGTTGCCACTAAGGGTTTTATTGATAAGGAAACCGATGCCGCCCTGGGAACTCTGATCGCCTTGCCGGAAGTAGAGCAAGTGACCGGACTCCAGGGTTATTGTGTCCTCGCCCTCTCTTCGAACTTCTGATAATCCTAAAACGTGCCAGTTAATATGACCCAACTCCGCTTCCAACTCGCTGAGGTGATGGTCAAGTCTTAACGTGCGTCCATTATAGCATGCCAAATAAAGTCGTCGGTGTTGGCAGCCTACCGTCGCCCGGGGATTCTTCGCACCCTCCGCCTCGCCGTTACCTCGACTGCTGCCGTAATCGGGAATAGCAGGACCACCGGGAACTGAGGGCCGTTTCTTTTTGCGTCTCATCTCATAAGGGGGGGAAATGTCCTTAGTCACCACGCTGGGCAAGCGGGTTGGTGACCGCAGTATGATGTCGGATCTTCGACAATTAGGGAGAACGCTGCTGCCCATTCTCCCAGATTCCCAATGGAAAAGAGATAAAGCCAGCGTCAGAGCCTCGTCCGTTGATCAGCAGGGTGTACCGCTAGCAGGTAAGGTTGACTTGGGTCCCGAAGGTTTTGGTGGGACCCCTTACACCCCATAATCTAAATAAATAAGTATATATATATATATATATATATATATATATATATATATATATATATACATATATATATATATATATATATATATATACATATATATATATATATATATATATATACATATATATATATATATATATATATATATATATATATATATATATATATATATATATATATATATATATATATATATATATATATATATATATATATATATATATATATATATATATATATATATATATACATATATATATATATATATATATATATATATATATATATATATATATATATATATATATATATATATATATATATATATATATATATATATATATATATATATGGTAGCTTCCTGTAAGGACTGACACTACAGACACTTATATGTAACTTGATTCAAAAGTGCCTAAATGGCCTAATTGAATAAAGAATATTTTGATTTTGATTTTGAATTATCTCGCATATGGCAGAGGGAACTTGGGAACCTAGTGTTAAGATGGTCACATGGGATTGGAACCCACTATCTCTCGAGTTAATATTCGCAAGCTTGAGCCCATGCGCCACGACGGTCCTCAAAACTAAACTCACTTTATTCTAAAGTAAAAATTTAGAATCTTATTATTCACAAACACACATATATTCATTGTTGAAACAACACACATAGGTTAATAAAACTACGCCGTTATTTGACCTACAAAAGTAAACTTACATTAAGCTTTTAGCTTTAAGCTCTACATACAGAAGCGTTAAAAGTCCGCAAAAATCAAACAAAGGAAAAGTTATTACGTGCAGTTCATTATTCATTTTCGGTAACATCAATTAATGTAAACTCAGAATAGCCCTTTTACGAATGCTATAATTGTTTTAAAACCACTCATATAATACAAGATTATAAGTGCAAGTTTGTGATATACTGTTTATTGATGATATATATGAGCTTCACGCTGTATCCCGCACGAGGCAGGGTAGGCAGAGGAAATCCGGAAACCTAGTGTAAAGACACTCCGTTCCCCTTCCGTTCCCCACTTTCCGCCGAATTTGAGGCATTGCGTGTTGAGTGGCGGAACTCAACGCCGCGCTTTGCCGTATTACCAGAGCGAAGAAATGAAACATTAAATATTTAAATTGAAAATATTAAATATTTCATTTCCTCGACTGGGGATCGAACCCAGAACCTGTCGGTTACAGTCACACTCTTGTGCCGCTGCGCCACGACAGGCTTCTAATGTGAATTTTAGGATTCCGTATCTCAAAAAGTAAACCTCTGTTGTGTGTGTCTGTCCGTACGTCAAGATCATTTATCTTAAGATTCCGTATCAAACGGAAATTAATACCAAATATCCAAGTACACGGTTCTTTATGTCACAGAGCTTTTGAGAAAAACCAATCTTCTAAGCCAACGTTATCAAAAGATACGAGTCTATTTGAATAACATTCATGACTTTATTGTAACTTTTTTACTGCATTTTGAATTAAATTCGCCACGTAATCAAAATTTATTGAGTACTTACCGTGGACTGGTAGATTTTTTAGTTATAAACTTTAGCACCAAGAGAGATCTTACAATAAAAATAAAGGAAAGAATCCGAAAAGTAAGTAAGTAACTTCATTATTTGAACTAAATACATACTGCTCGGTTTTAGGTTCTTTTCCTCATCGAATCACACTTACTTATTTACTTACTTAGCTTCACGCTGTATCCCGCACATGGCAGGGTAGGCAGAGGAATCGCGGGAACCTAGTGTTAAGACACTCCGTTCCATTTCCGTTGCCCACTTTCCGCCGAATTTGAGGCATTCCGTGTTGAGTGGCGGAACTCAACGCCGTATTTTGCCTTGTAGCAGAGCGAAGAAATGAAAATATTAAATGTTTAAATTGAAAATATTAAATATTTCATTTCTTCGAGTGGGGATCGAACGACACTTGATAATTTAAAAACATATTTTTAATTAATTGTAAATCTCTTTAATAAATCGTTCTCTGCTTTCTTATTTAAATCTACATTTAAAATAGATGCAGCATATTTGTAGATTCCTCGAGAAACATCTAAATGACAGATTGGTTGAAGTAACAAGTGTTTTAAAGTCCTTATTTCATCACTACTAAATTTATTCAAAAAGTTTTACGATACCAAATAGTTAAGTAGCAAGGTGGTACAATTACAAACTTGTAATTTTATCCTATTTCATATAAAATGAGTGCTATGACTATGCCTGCTATGTAATATTTTCGGTACATTTCGTTTTAAGAAACCCTTTCTTAGATCTCCCCTACACTCAATAAGCTACCTACATATGATATATTAATATTCTAAGTTCAGTTGCTTCGTCTATGAGTCATTTGCCAGCCATTATGTAATGGAAGAATTTTGCTACAGATGGCTTACCAAGTCACCATTTTAATTCATTTAATAAATGTAGATATATTGTACTTTTTAGTACTTCACGCTATACTCTGAACATATAGTAGTAGGCAAACGGAATCTAAAAACCTAGTGATAAGTCACTCTGTTCCCATTAAGACACTTTTGTTCCCGAAATTCCGCTATTTTTTTGAGGTAGTGCATATTGAGTGACATGTAACTTAACCGCCCTTTGCCTTGTCATGAACCTGAGAAAGTGAAATACAATTTATTTCCCCATGTGGGAATCCAGCCAATACCGTCGTATTTAACAGTCGCACGCTTGTGTGTCTGCGCCACGACGGTATCAATTACTGTAATTAAATCTGATATCGAAATAACATTAATGAGTCTATCAAATGAAAAATAATTTCGTGATGAGACACGATTTTTTATTTGTAGTTACAATGATAAAGAATAATTCATAAACCATTTTATGGTTTTGGCCATAAATTACATTGTTGAGAATAAAGTGAAGAGCAGCGATCTTCTTTTTCTCACATTATAAAGTTAAAATACAGCGTTGAGTTCCGCAACGTAGGTACCGTATGAAACTCGTGAGGTAAAGGGACATTGGACTGTTTTTTCACTGTTTACTCTTTGCCATCTATTCTATATGTGTTTAGCGGTAATGTTATATATATATATATATATATATATATATATATATATATATATATATATATATATATATATATATATATATATATATATATATATATATATATATATATATATATATATATATATATATATATATATATATATTAGCAAAATACTAATATACAAATAAGCAAGAACCGTATGAATTCATAATAATTTTGAGAGCGAAACAGGTATTCACATAAAAGAAATTAATAATTTAAATGAGCATATTGCTTAATTGCGGGGATGACCTATATTTCTAATTGTATTGGAATTACATTAGTTTCTTTTAGTCTAAACTTGGTGTATATAAAAATTAACGCTACTATGTCATAATTTGAAAAATCCTAACTAAGCAAGTTGGTGGTTCCAATTTATTTTGGGGAAATGCTCATGTTTCAAATATATTTGATACGTGGGTCGGGCCAAATAAAAAAAAAATATAATATTAAAATCTTCAAATGACCGAAAAATTGAGAACTAATGAAAAAATCTTAGTTTTATCTGCTTATTCTGCTTGTTTGTATAAATAAACGACGCTTAAGATCTATAGCTAAGATTTTTTTTTATTTCCATGCTGGGGATACCCTTATATGGCAGGCTTGGGAGCCTAATGTAAGCACGTTCGATTCATTTCCCCAATTTTCAACGAATTTGAGGCATTGCGTGTTGAGTGGCGAAACTCAACGCCGCGCTTTGCCTTATTACCAGAGCAAAGATATGAAAACTTTAAATGTTCAATTGGAATATATTACATATTTAATTACAAGTTACGATTACAGTGACACGCTTCAGCCACTGCGTCATGGCAGGCCTCAATATTAAAATTAACTGAAAATTAAAATTAATTAAGAATTTAATAAGTACGTATTTTAACATAATCTTTTCAGGCCATTGTCATGGTGCAGTGGATTATTATATGTACACATATACAACTATCGCGTCACACTCAGTACACGCGGAGTGGGACGAAATTCAATCAGCTCTCGGAGAATGGTTATGTTTAAATTTATTTTTCGTTATTCCGCTCTCGGAAACAATGCGCAGCGTTGAAATCCACCACTTAACACGTAATATCTCAAAAAAGGGGAAGAAAGCGGGATGAAGTCTCAATAAAAGGTTAACAAAAGGTTACTTATACCTCCCCTGCTATGCGGGAACTAGATTTTTTCAATAATATAGTTATTATTAAGTGAAATTATTGTAATTGGAATAGAAATTCTAATCGCAATCAATTCTGTTTATCCATAGCGAGTGCAATTTAGGGGCGTGCAACCGCATAAACTGTGTCTGTATTTGACTGACGCAACGTCGGTACTACTTGATAAGAGCAGATGAAATATTATATAGACACTTCACTCTACATATGATAGTAACATTTTAATTGAAGATGCAAAGTTATTTTAAATATATCATTTTGGTATTTCGTTAGATAGTTTGGTTTGGTTTACTCACTCACTCAGCTTCACGTTGTATCTCGCACATGGCAGGGTAGGAAGAGGGAAGTTGGGAACCCAGTGTTAAGAGTTTAGAAGTTCTCTTCGCCGTATGAGGTTCACCATTCCGGCTTAAAATAGGATCACCCTGGTACTGATGGTGTCGTAAGAGGCGAATAAAGTACGTGTGGGAGAGTCATGTTGTCGGAAATGGCAACACCCAAGGGCAGACTCGACCGGACTTTCCACCCGCGGCATTTAAAACTGGCGTTAAGTAGTGTCTTCGGCTACTGCGTTTCGCATTGGGTAGTGCCGGGCCCCGGTGCCCATCCACCTTAAAGACGGGCAACATGCTCCTGTAGCTCCTCTGGTGATACACGGGGCCGTGGGCGGCGGTTATCACTTACCACCTACCCTGGGTGACCCGTATGCCTGAATTCATACGGTTCTTGCTTATTTGTATATTAGTATTTTGCTATATATATATATATATATATATATATATATATATATATATATATATATATATATATATATATATATATATATATATATATATATATATATATATATATATATATATATAAAACCACCGAGCTAGAAATTGTTAGTTTTTGTGCGTAATCAAACGGAAAGCATTCTCAGTTTCACGCTATGTTCCGCAAATGGCAGCCAGGGAACCTGGGAACCTATCGTCTCGTGTTTATAGTCACACGCTTGTGGCTTCACTTTATCTCATATTTTATTTCACAGTAATGACAAGTAAGATCCATAAGCTGCTCTATAGTAAGGACAATACATCTCGTATGCAACATATATAGAGTAAGTACTAGAGTAAGAACTATCTGTTCACTCGCACTATTGAGTTTTTGAGAAGTTGCGTGTCATTGATAAAATGAAAAATAATTATTTCGTTACTATTCGTATACTATTTTACTTACATTTACCCTTTTTTTTGATCCACGGAACATTGGAACCTAGTGATAAAACATACCGTTTTTCAGAAAGACTTCCGTTTCCTACTTCCTGCTAAATTTGAGACAATCTATGTTTATTAGCGAAACTATATATGCTCCGTTTTGCGTTATCAACAGAACAAGGAAACTCTTAAATATTTACATTTTTTCAAGTGATAATCAAACCCCTACTGCCACGAACCTACCAACTAACATTGTTATATGTAAAATCAGTTTATTGTATTATTTACCATGAAGACAAGAGTTTTCACAAAGACTTTCTGTGATGAGTGAGATGGGAAAAAGTTATTAAATATCCAAATTTCCTTATTACCAACGCTCAAAGTGTTTAGTATAGAAAGGTTAACTTTCTTTATCACCGTTCCAGTAGGTTAAGGAACGCTATACTTGTGCAGATCTTTCATCTCATATTTTAAGAAAATTACATAAGATAATATCGTTATTAAATTATAGATCGATATGTTTAGGGTTTCGTACATCTTAAAGAGAAAATGGAACTCTTAGGATTACTTTAGTATCTCTCTAGACGTGTGTCACTTCGCGTGGACCAGCAGTTAATTAATTTGGTACGAAATGAAAACTTACAACGCAAGAAAAGTCCAAAAAGTGAACATTTAGGTATTTCATTGAAAAAAGAATTATTACAACCTTATATTTGAAGTTCATTACATACAAAATTAGCACGTGCATCCCAAAACTTAAGTTTGTTAACTTTTACATGTTGTACTTCCCGTTGACCAACAATCCTGAAATAGGTATCAAATTATCGTGTTGAAGAGTCCGACTCTCACTTGACCAGTTTTTGAAAATTTTGATATTATTGCATTTTTACATGCTGAAATGTGTATTTCTTTCCGCTTGCAGATATGTGGCAAGAAGATGGACAAGTTATGTTAAGATACCGCTTTCCCGATATTCTGACCATTTCTTGAGAATTTGCATGTCGAGTGTTAGAACTTAAAGCCGCATTTTGTTTTGTTACTTATTTCCCCGAGCAAGAATCGAACTAGCAAATGTCGTGTTTACAGTAGGACGCCACAAGGACCTATTTTTTATTACATTTTTCTTAGTCGTTTTAATAAAGTATAAATTACCTTAAAGATAGTATCATCAGTTCATTTTGCGCGTAGTTAGAAAACTTTTCGGTCGTCCATTTAGGGGCTTTTCACCGTTCGTCAGAGGGAGGCCAAAGAGTAACTTGTTGAAATAAGTTTCATATGAAACTTAGGTTAGTCGTAAATTGTAGCTATAAATTTTGTTATACATTATCGAGTAAACGAGTGACTTAGTACATTTTGTCTGCTCCACCAAAGTAATTTAACATGCGGGTGTTCATTCTTAAAGTTGTGAAGTAGTTCTAGACTTTGACCTTGACCTTTGTAAGTACGAATTTAACGTCGTATGTATTTATCTACAAATATATGTAAATAAATAAATAAAAATATTTTATTAACAAAGTTCCCAATTTCAGCTTTATGGGCAACTAACTCCTAAATAAGTATAAACTGTGTTTTAGGAGTTAGTGACTTCCCTGTTTAGTACATTTAATTAAAAACAACAAGTAAAAAATAAAAAACAAACAAAAACAAAAAAAAAACAAAAAATAAGTGAGTGTAACCAGAAACAAAAGAATACAATCTAATTATAAAGTATCAACTATAATTTAGTACGTACGTGTACTTGTGAATGTGCCTGTGTGTGTATATATGAGTGAATTTGTGTGTGTGTGTGTGTAAGTATGTGCGTGTGTCAGTATGTTGTGCCCGTGCCCGCGAGTGTGTGAATAGGTGCATTACATGTGAGTGATTGTAGTTGTCATTTTTGTATTGTCATTAAATTTTCAGTGGTGGTGTAATCGAATGTTAAAAGCTACTTGAATATCTTTTTTTTCGCAGCATACTTATTGCATGATTTTAATGAAATAGTTTTGTCAGCGGTACTATATAACACGGGGGATATAAATTCGTAATTTCGTCGCGCCAAACAAGATTTTACCCTAGGGAATTCATATTTATTTAATCTTTTGTTTGTCGTTGATATTATGTAGAAATATATGTAGAAATTATTTGTTAAACTAAAATTCAAAGGAAGGGTTCCTGGGAATAAAAATAGTAGCTATTACCAATTAACTAAAATGCATTCATTTAATTTAGATTAAAAAAAAGTTTACCAACAATGTCAAAAAATCAGGGAAACGGGTGCGAGGGAACGTATGGTTGAAAAAATGTAATCTTAAACTATAAATAAAATAAAATAAACAACATTGTCATTTATCTTTTTACACACAGAGTATAAATATTTTTGTAATTTGTGGAAACTTCTGTAAATATAAGTACATACAAAGTCTTATAAAAAATCTTTAATGTTTCCGCTTGAGGCCTGTCGTGGCGCGGCGGCACACACGTGTGACTGTAAACAACAAGTTGTGGGTGCGATCCTCACTCGAAGAAATGAAATATTTAAAATTTACAAATTAAATATTCAATATTTTCATTTATTCACTCTGGTTACTGCAAAGGGGAACGGAGGTGAACGGAGTGTCTTAACTCTAGGTTCCCGAGTTCCCTCTGCCTACCCTGCCATGTGCCATTTACAGCGTTATCAATGTAAAGATATTGTCTTAAAAGTGTCATTACAACAAGATAGCAATTGAGAGTAAATTAAATAGTGAAATTAAAGCGGGCAAAGCCGCAGGCAAATCGCTAGCTACTAATATAACTCTGCAGTCGTACTACAACATGAGCTATACAACTATTTAAATTTATTTTCAACTGTACCACTTTATCATATTACCTAATAATATAACCGAGCCCTAATATATACAAATTAACTCTAATTAAACATCAGTATTTCATAATGTAAACTGAATATAATTAGCTTTTGCAACTAATGTTTTCATCAGCATCTAGAACAAAAGCTTGTTCCAATGTAATGAAAGGACTTTTGAGTTTGAGCTTTACGATATTGTATAGTAGTTTATAACAATGACGCCCTCTACAGTGCCTAGGGCTTTTATCTTCTATTCAATTAATATTTCTGATTTTATTCCTAGCTTAGAAGATTTTAATTAGCTGTACATAAATAGGTATAGTATTCTTATTTTTTGACTTATAACAAAAATCAAAACTTATAGCTAATATACGTACATATATAATATAATGAAATATAAAAAAATATATTTTTACTATGTTTTAAAGTGTTATTCCACACTTAGGACAGAAAATACTAAACTTAAATTTAAAAAACGTATAAAAATTTTGAAGGAAGCAGGATTTGAACCTGCGCCTCTGGAAAACCGTTCCAGCGCTCTGACCAACTAAGCAATGCATTTTTAGTTGGTCAGAGCGCTGGAACGGTTTTCCAGAGGCGCAGGTTCAAATCCTGCTTCGTTCAAAATTTTTATACGCTTTTTAAATTTAAGTTTAGTAAAAAAATGTATTTAATATATACAATTTCAAATTTAACTATTAAGTATATACAATTATTTAAGTAGCTTTCCCTATGTTAATTGTTCCAAATTCCTCGTGTAGAGTACCTTGAATATATAACATTTGAAATGTAAGATCTCATTACCTTTCGAGGTACGAAACCCTAATTAAAAATATAGCAACATTAATTTACAGTCTAATGGTAAATACCTTAACCTTTAATTCTATTAAAATAAAGCTTTTTGATTGTATTCTTTCTTTGTCTATTTAGTACGTACGTATGATGTTTAGCATAGATTAAATACATGGTAATAACATTTAAGTAGGCGTACCTAAGTAGTGGTAAGAGAGGAAGGCGGAGATCTCAGTTGACCTTCGTACTCTCTCTCATACTCAGCTTCACGCTGTATCCCGCACATAGCAGGGTAGACAGAGGGAACTTGGGAACCTAGTGTTAAGAAACTTCGTTCCACTTCCATTCCCCATTTTCCGCCCAATTTGAGTCATTGCGTGTTGAGTGGCGGAACTCAACGCCGCGTTTTGCCTTTCACCAGAGTAGAAATGAAAACATCAAATATTTAAATTGAAAATATTAAATATTTCATTTCCTCGATTGGGTATCGAACCCACAACCTTTTGACCTTCGTAAGCACAGTATCTACAATACTGGAGGAGTGTCACGTAAAAAGCATGATGACCCATGGTTGATGACAGTGGATGAGGAGTAGGAGGTATGCCGAGATCATAGCGCTTGGCGCTCCGTTCCCCCTGGCTACCCTGCTAGCTTACTTACTTAGGTGAGTATGAGCATGTATGTAATAGATGATTGCAATGTAGTAGAACGTGTTTGAATGTTCTTGTAAAGCCATAAGCGGCTTTCAGTTCCTTACAAAGAGCTATGTAGATATTATTTTCATACGCTCACACTGGCAATATAAGGCACTTGCGTTGAGTTCTACTCTTCTAAATAATATGCAATGTCTCACCGACTTCTGGAAAATAAACTGTAAAATGACGATATATGACGTAATAACTGATAGGTTTTTAAAAAATAATGTTTGACATATTGCTTAAAGCCGGACTAAGAGACAGCAAACTACCTTTGTCTTCTCTTTATCTATCCGAATACCTAGACATCTACAGTAAAATGCACTTAATATGCAAGTAAAATTTTCTTTCTATACTTTTCTATATAATATGGATACCGTGTGTTAAAAAAAAGATCAAACAAATTCTACGGATTGAAAGTTGTATGTATCTATGTGTTTTTTTTGTTAATTAATATCCTTTAAATACTAAATAATGAGTGCTTCTCGAGAGATAGACTGATCAAATATTTTTGTATTACCTAATCATACTAAGAAAGGTGAAACATGTTTGTAGAAATTATGAAAAAAAAAAATAACGAAATTTGGACACGCGCCTCTTTTGTTCTGAGACCTGTCGTGGCGCAGCGGCACAAGAGTGTGACTGTAACCGACAGGTTCTGGGTTCGATCCCCAGTCGAGGAAATGAAATATTTAATATTTTCAATTTAAATATTTAATGTTTCATTTCTTCGCTCTGGTAATAAGGCAAAGCGCGGCGTTGAGTTCCGCCACTCAACACGCAATGCCTCATATTCGGCGGAAAGTGGGGAACGGAAGTGGAACGGAGTTTGGACACGCGCCTCTTTTGTTCAGAGGCCTGTCGTGGCGCAGCGGCACAAGAGTGTGACTGTAACCGACAGGTTCTGGGTTCGATCCCCAGTCGAGGAAATGAAATATTTAATATTTTCAATTTAAATATTTAATGTTTCATTTCTTCGCTCTGGTAATAAGGCAAAGCGCGGCGTTGAGTTCCGCCACTCAACACGCAATGCCTCATATTCGGCGGAAAGTGGGGAACGGAAGTGGAACGGAGTGTCTTAACACTAGGTTCCCGGGTTCCCTCTGCCTACCCTGCCTTGTGCGGGATACAGCGTGAAGCTAAGCCTCTTTTGTTCTAAAAAATTAAGTCTAAAAATGCTGGACGATTTTGTTAACACCCTTAGAGAATTTGATTTGGCTCCATAAGCAATGAATCGAATTTGGAAAAGATGAGAAAGATAGAACAGTGTTTTGATATATTCCACAGTCTATATTGCCCTTAGCAATTTTATAACTTGAAGATTACTGGGAAGGCTTGTCTAGCGCAGAGGCTCACTGCAGGATGTGGGTTCAAATCACAATCGGGGGGATAAAAAATATTATTTTATATCGACTCAAAGTCGTTTACGATGCAAAGTGCGGCACTTATATATGCTGCTCAAAGCGCAATACTTTTAAAATTCTAAGGTACTGTTTTAATTTGAACTGAGCGTATTAACTCTACAGCGGAATACAGCGTAAAAACTTGATATTTCAACGTTGACAATTATTCATTTAACAGTAATAAACTTTTTATCTTATCTTTTAATTTAATGCCAGCTGGAGAGGAGGAGGAGTTAAATTAAAATCAAATTAGAAAAAATAACGCCCTGCATAGGGTTCCGTACATAACATTACATTGTCTATAATGTATAAAATATTAAAATTGATTATATTTCAAATTCTTCCATGATAAATAAATGTATGATTTATGCAACATCAATTTATTTACAATCAAATTAAAAGACATGCCTGATGATTTACCACTGAACATTATATTAACTAATAATTAAATATAACAAAAAAATTAAAACAAAATTTACTCTTGTAACTACACTAACAGAAGAGAAATATTAAAAAGCAATTTTAAACCATTACAAAGCAAAAATGTTCACTAAATCAAATTAATCCACTCATCGGTTACACGCTGTAGCCGTACTTCGTTAGATGACATCAATCAAGTGGGTCGATCAATCATGAACTTCTAAAACATCTGTTAATTTGTCGCCTTAACTAATTGCTTGTAAGATAGTTATTATGTAGTTTCATTGTTTCAAAGATGTATTGGATCAGTAGTACATTAAAGGTATAGGATCAATATTAAAAAAAATATTGTTGTGGGTTCGATTATTAATTAATAAAATGTATTGTAAATCAAAGATTGACAGCGTTGAGTTCCGCCACATAATGCCTCAAATTCAGTTGTTTCCAATTTCCTTCTGAAATTGTCATCTGCGAGATACATCGTGAAGCTGAAAAAAAAAACACGTAACGTTTTGTATGGGGGGGTATTTCATACATTCCTAGCAAAGTCCCGTATAAAATCTATGTTGTATGGAATGGTTAAAGATATATTTTAGTCAGTAAAGGTAATAGCTATAAAAGTGGTATTTCTTTAAATCACAATGAATATACTATCCGTCAATGCCTGAAATTTATTATTTTTTACAAACAAAATCGTGACCTTCCTCTAAACATTAACAGAATTTAATCAATTTTTAGTAAAAAAAAGAAAAAATAAAGTATTTTCTCAGTGCCCTAGCTAGTCCTTTCTTCTGATTAAATTAAAAAGAAGCAGAATATTATCTAAGATTTTGCAAATTAAAATTATTGTTCCTCTAATAAAGGATCCATCCGTCTCTCCTAATTGAACCGGTGGCATTTTAATTAGAAATTCTGGTCCGTACCAAATAACTTACATTTACACTGTCGTCTTGTTGTCTTTTTTATTTGAAAAAAAGATTTTAATTATATTTCTCCTTTCTCTCTCATTTTCACTCAGTATACTGCACCACAACACGCCGCACGGCAGGGCAGGCAGAGGGAACTTGGGAACCTAGTGCATAAAGCAATCCGTTGCGTTCCCCACTATCCACCGAATTTGAAGCATTGCGTGTTGAGTGGCGGAACTCAACTCCGCGCTATTATTTTGAGGACAATCAAACAAAGCTTTTTGTGAAATGTGACAAGTCATTATCACGTCCATGTAAATGTCGTGAGATGAATTCTCGCTCTCGACATACAGTGTCTCGAAGTTCAACGGAAAGAAACTCCTGAAGACCCGTGTGATTGGTGATTTATCTGGCTTTACTGTCTATGAATATTTATATGTTATTTTATAAATGATATTCAATTTATCAACCTAAATTGACGAGCTTCAATTATAGTACAAATGTGTTATGTCAAATAAGTGTTTTACTTCAAAGGAAACTTGGGAATCTAGTGTTACTCTTTTTCATTTCCCACTTTCTGTCGGTTTTGACGTATTGTGTGTTGAGTTGCGGAATTCAAAGCCACGCTTTGCCTTATCACCGAATAGATAAAAATGAAAATATTAAATATTCGATTTCTTCAAGAAGGGAATTAAATCAACATCTTGTCGCGCTTACGGTGCATGCGTGCCTCTACGTCACGACAGGCCTCAGTTAGTTTTTATATAATGATAAAACTTACTCATCTAGGCAGGGTGGGCATGAGGGAACTTGGGAACCTAGAGTTAACATACTCCGTTCCGTTCCTCAATTTCCGCCGAATTGAGACATTACGTGTTGAGCGGCGGTACTCAATGCCGCGCTTTGCCTAATTACTAAAGCGAAAAAATAATAAATATTGAAAATAATAAATACTTCAACAAGAAATATTAAATATTTCATTTCCTCGAGTGGAGATCGAACCCACAACCTGTCGTTCACAGTCATACGTTGTGCCACTGCGCCACGACAGGCCGCAAAAACGAAACTTGTTTCAATACAAAGCTTTTAAAGAATCTTTACAATATCAAATAAGTAACCAACTAAAACGTTATAAAAGCATTTCATGAGAATTATCCGAAAACAAGCTCGCGAGTTGAGAAACTTGACGAGTTGTCTCGAGAAATGTAAAGGCTAAAAAGTCAGAAACTCTATTTGTTGTAGAAAACTTTTGCTCAAATAAAGGAGTACTGTAACTTTGTATCTACTATCTTGAAAGTAATATTGAGCTTTATACTTTAAAATGTTTTTTTTAGCTTCTCACTTTATTCCGCACTTGGCAGGGTAACCATAGAGAACTTGGGAACCTAGTTTTAAGACACTCAGTTCCATTCCCAGATTTTTTTACTTTTTTCTTGAAGAGAAAATTCTATTCAAGTCTTATAATTCAAAAACGCGATTCAGCCATAATAAAATTGCAAAGAAATATTGTAAAACTTTATTCTTTTCATAATCAATTAATTACGTTATTAAGCTGAATCCTAATAAATATCGTGTTTTTATACTGTCTGGAAAATTTTATATTTATTTTCTTACTAATTGTTCATTGTTTTACATATAAATCGAGTTTTCTTATTTAAAGTAATTAACCAAGACGATTTATTTTTATTATATATATTTACTTGGGGGGTGGTGTTGCTCACGTCCGTAGGACTTACCATCTTCTCTCCTTATCAAGATCCACCCTACACGTGCCCCCTGGGTGGTGCCAAACGAGCAACAACGCCAAGTCTCAGGCGGCGGACTCTGAATAACCTGATCCCATAGGAAACTATGGCGGCTAACAGAAGCCGAGAGGGATTAAATCTCCTCTGAAAGTCTGTGTGCAGTGCCCTGAGCAAGTACTGTAACTACTTAGCTCAACCCCCCCTTTTATGAATAATGGAAAATGATATGCGTGATTTGTCCTGCGATCCGGCTAACCCCCGGCGCCATGAGGTACCCGGGCCTCATGGTGTGAAATATACTACCGAAGACTATGTTGATGTGAGTAACCAGGCGTCAACATCAGTGAATGTTACTGGAAAGAAAGCAGCGTCGCAACAAGAAATCAGCCGCAAGGCCTACACTCAACAAGTCTTTCACAGAAGTTTCTTTGTGAACAGTCCCAAATCATCATCACTACCTGCGCTATCTACTGCAGAAGACAACAAAAATACAACTGGCTCGGAACCACAATGGTCCCAAGCAAATTCTCCAATGTCGAGCCAAGCACAACCACCACCCTGGCAGCGAGTCCCACTAAATAAAAAACGTAAAGTCTGTGATGATCCACCCTCACCTGAAGGTACTCCTTGTAGCAACAGTTTCTCTAGCCTTCCCATTGATCATGCTGATGACCCTCCGCCAAAGCCGAAAGCGCCAAGTAAGCCACCACCTATAGTCCTATATGGAATAGAAAACTTGAGCGAACTCACTAAACTACTGCATTCGGTAATCCAGAAGCAGGAATTTAAATACAGAATTGTCAACAAAAATCTACTACGTATACTGGTTGATTCCACTGAAAATTACAAAAAAGTAATCGACCTTGTAAGATCCAAAGGTCTTATTGGCCATACATTTTCAAGAAAAGACACTAAGTGCTATCGTGTCGTTGTTAAAAACCTACACCATACAACTCCTCATGAAGCTATTGTAGAAGCAATTGAAAGTACTGGGAACAAAGTAAGAGGTGAAATCATAAACGTCCATTACGGCCCCAATAAAGTTCCAACTTCCACATTCTTCATTAACGTCGAACCTGGAATTAATAACAAGGCAGTAAAAGATATCCAATATATATACCATCAACGAGTCAAAATTGAAGACCCACGCAAATCAACAACGATAGTTCAATGCCAACGCTGCCAACAATATGGCCATTCGAAAAATCACTGCATGCGACCTTTCCGATGTGTGAAGTGTGCTAAAGGGCACAAGACTGCTGACTGTCCCAAAAAAGACCGAAGCACGCCGGCAAAATGCGCTCTATGTTTCCAAGATCATCCTGCTAACTACAAAGGCTGTCAAGTCTACAGAGAGATTCTGGAAAGAAAAACTAGTAAATCGCGTTTAAGGCCACAAGCAATTTCCAATGCCAATGAAAGACAGAGACATATTTATGAATCTGCCAAAACTGATGATACTAGAGTACCCTCAACCGAAAATATTACCAACAAAACAACTGGCCTATACTCAGATGCGGCAGCAGGACGAGGTTATGATTCACTTAAATCTAAAAAAACTCAAAGTACTAATGAGAATGATACAAACGATGAACAGCTTACCAAAGTAGAACTACTCCTAATAAAACAAAGTGAGAAAATCGACACGCTCCTTCAACAAATAAGTACCCTTATGGGACTATTGACTATAGTTGTCTCCAAACTCGCCTCAAAATGATCGGCTTTAGGTTAGGTATATGGAACATTAATGGGCTATCCCCAAATATCCAGGAATTTGAAACAATACTATCAAATAACAAACTTGACATTGTCTTAGTATCTGAATCTCACGCCACCATCCGTAGTTCGTTTTTTGTCCGAGGATACCATGTGTACAGTACTCCCCATCCCGACGGCGGCGCACATGCTGGATCGGCTCTTGTCATAAAGTCCAACTTAAAACATTCAGCCTTGGAAGCTTACTCCACTGATTTTCTACAAGCCACCTCGATTAGACTAGAGGACCGTGCCGGACCTATCGTACTCTCCGCGGTATACTGTCCACCGAAACACCGGATCTCTGAAGCAATGTACTTTCATTACTTCCAAACGCTTGGCCAACGCTTTATTGCTGGTGGCGACTGGAATGCCAAACACATATATTGGGGTTCTCGCTGCACAGTAACTAGGGGACGCGTACTGAAAGACTGTGTTGACAAAATGAGGCTGCAAACATGGTCATGTGGCAGTCCCACCTACTAGCCTTCTGATCCCAAAAGGATGCCTGATCTTCTTGATTTTTTTATCGCTAAAGGTGTGAGCCACTTGTACACTAGTATAGAGTCTTGCCTTGACGGATCATCTGACCATACTCCTGTCATCCTCAACCTAGGTGCAAGTGTTGTCAGGCGAGAAAAACCAGAGACGCTGTATAACCATAAAACAGATTGGGATGGTTTTCGCACCTACTTAGACGATAAAATCAATCTAATGGTTCCACTTAAGTCGTATAGTGATGTGGACGAGGCTAGCCTATATATTACTAATTTGATTCAGACCGCAGCTTGGATTAACACACCTAGACTACCCAATGCTGACAAAGGCTTCTTCAACCCCCTGGAAATTAGAATTCAACTTGAGGAAAAACGCCGTCTTAGAAGAAAATGGCACCAGTCACATCACCCGGCGCACAAAACAAGATTTAACCGCGCAACGAGAGAACTTAAAAGTCTGCTCAGAGAGTCGGCAAACAAAAAGCTAAAAGCCACATTAGAGCTGATGTCACCGACTGGCCATAATGAACACTCTCTGTGGAAGGCCTCCAGAAATATTCACCAGTCACAGATGCATAATCATCCCATAAAATCCGAGACTTCCTGGGCTAGAAGTGACAATGAAAAAGCCGAAGCTTTTGCAACTCATCTATCTCACGTGTTCCAACCTAACGACTATACCCTACTCGATGAGAGTGAACTAGACACAATTTTAAACCAGGACCTACAACTATGCCTGCCCCTCAAACCGACGTCGCTAGGAGAAATAACACGCATGATTAGGTCCTTGGACCTCAAGAAGGCTCCGGGTTTTGATCTAATTACTCCAAAGATACTCAAAGAACTGCCGAAAAAATCCATCACGTTTCTGGCATGTCTGTTTAATGCTATCTTCAGGACATGCTACTTTCCAGAATTATGGAAAATCTCGGAAATCATAATGATTCATAAGCCTGGCAAGCCTGCACATGAAGCGCCATCATATCGACCTATCAGCTTAACTCCTGTGCTGTCAAAACTCTGGGAAAGAATCTTTTTAGTTCGACTAAAATCTCAAATGGATAAATGTGACATTATACCACAGCATCAATTTGGATTTAGAAAGTCACACTCAAAAATTTAACAAGTGCATCGGGTACATAATGCAATACGTCAGAGCTTTGAACGTAAAGAGTACTGCTCAGCGGCGTTCTTGGATATACAGCAGGCGTTTGACCGCGTCTGGCACAAAGGCTTACTCTGCAAAATAAAAGAAAAGCTGCCTCACTCGTTCTTTAGCATTCTAGCCTCGTACCTGTCCGATCGAACCTTTCAGGTCAGGCATGGTGAAGCCAGATCAAGCTTTCACCAAATCAAAGCTGGTGTCCCGCAGGGCTCGGTCATTGGCCCCATTCTCTACAACATATTCACGTACGACTTGCCTTCTTCAGACAATGTGACCGTTGCTACTTATGCTGATGACATCGCTTACCTCTCATGTCATGACTCAGCTGCAAAGGCTAGTGAAACACTTCAACAGGTACTGGACAGAGCGTACAGTTGGCTAACCAAATGGCGGATAAGATCCAGCGCCCTGAAATCGAACCATATTACCTACAGTTTGAGAAGAGGGATTTGCCCCCAACTTCAGTTCAACTGGGCAGTGATATCTTGCCACATCGTGAGTGTATCAAATACCTAGGCTTCCACTTAGATCGTCGTCTCACTTGGAAGATGCACATCAAGACCAAACGACATGAGATGAATATGTAGTATAAAAATCTACACTGGCTAATGGGACGAAACCAGTCCTCTCCCTGGACAATAAATTGCTTCTATATAATGCGATCATTAAGCCAATTTGGAACTATGGCATCCAATTGTGGAGAGTCGCCAGTGACAGCATCATAATGTGCCTGCAAAGAGCACAAAACGCAATTTTACGCACAATGATCAATGCACCTTGGTTTGCCCGTAACGACGAAATTCATGTGTACCTTAACATGCCCACCATAAAAGATGAAATAAAGAAGAACACAAAACGCTATATCCAGCAGCCAGTAAGCCATCCAAACCCGTTGGCTAATAAACTACTCAACAACTCAGCCGTAACACGCCTAAAACGGAAACAAATTGTATAAGGTTGAATACCATGGGTTAGCTGAGGCAATGGCCTCCTAAACCCCAACGACCTGAATAACACAGCCAAACTGATTATAGTCGCTATCGACTGATGGCAGTTCCAAGAACACAAAAAAAAAAACAAAAATATAATGCATTATATATTTTTGTTTTTTTTTAGAGTTTTAAGCTGCTCGCACATGGAATGATAGGCAGGGGAAAATTGGGAACCTTGTGTTGGAAGTGGAAAACGGAACGGAAAAAAATATTATGAGAACGTCTTCACACTACTTCCCAAGTTTGTGTGTGAAACTAAAAAATCATACACTTATCTGCATTTTCAACCAGCAAAATGAAAACAAATGTTTCTCTATGCACAAGCGGGCGCTAAAATCACATTATAATAAGCCCAATTTACAAAGGGAGATTTATAAAGGGTCAAACATCTATTGCTTCGGAAAGCATTGAAATATCTGTCGAGTACAAAATATTTGAAAATTTTATTCTTTTCCGATATTTGTTACTTTTTGTATAATTATGAAAATAAACGTTTCAATATGTTTGCTTTAATAATTTTATGCTTTTGTTAGCTTTGGAGCAGCAGGCATGCAGAGCTATATAGTTGTAAGACATTACGTTCCTAATGCCTTCACTCACTTAGCTTCACGCTGTCTCCCGCAAATGGCAGGGTAGGCAAAGGGATCTTGGGAACCTAGTGTTAAGATACTCCGTTTCACCTCCGCTCCCCATTTTCGGTCGAATCTGATGCATTGCGTGTTGAGTGGCGGAACTTAACGTCTTTTGTCTTGTACCAGAGAGAAGAAATGAAAACATTAATTATTTGAATTGAAAATATTAAATATTTTATTTCCTCGATTGGCGATCGAACCCACTACCTGTCGGTTATCACACATGCTTGTGCCGCTGCACCACGACATGTTTGATATCAATATTTAGATAATTTTATAATTATCTAAAGATAATTTTATAATTACTCAAATACTTATTTACTTAACGTTTATTTGGGTACGGTACGGTACGGTAACAACAAAGTGTCGGCCTAACAAAGTATCCTCTGTGATCCCGCTACACAAACACCTACCACGGGATAGAGTGTAAAGACAAGAAAAAAATAGAAAATAATTTTAAGTTTCACATTACTAGAGGTCTATCGTGACGCAGCAGAACAAGCGTGTGACTGTAACCGACAGGTTCTGGGTTCGATCCTCAGTCGAGGAAAAGAAATATTTAATATTTTCAATTTAAATATTTAATGTTTCATTTCTTTGCTCTGGTAATAAGGCAAAGCGCGGCGTTGAGTTCCACCTCTCAACACGCAATGCCTCAAATTCGGCGGAAAGTGGGCAACGTGATCTTAACACTAGGTTTCCGGTTTCCCTCTGCCTACCCTGCCTAGTGCGGGATACAGCGTGAATCTGAAAAAAAAAAGAAAGTACATTACTCTATAATGAAGTCAGAAAATTGTGATAAAACCAAACGTCAAGAAAAAATATTCAGTATACAATTGACTTATTTATAGCGACGGGGCTCCTTCTCTTAAATTATAAGAATTAATTAAAACGTTCGTGTAAAACATAAAACAAAGTTACAGGAAAATTTGTTTAGAATAATGGAAAATTTATGATTTCTTTTGGCCAGAGGTCTAGAAACGTGGCGGGGTGAGTTAATTAGAAAACGTTGTTCATATTTTTTAGCTTCAGGATATATCTCGCTTATAGTGGAATGGGCAAGGGGAACCGAATGTTAAAACATTACATTCTCCTGTGTCCACTGATTTCTTGAGATATTGCGTATTAAGTGGCGTAATTTAACGCCATTTTCTGTTATTACCAGTGCAAAAAAAGATAATATTAAATGACTCATTATCGCAAGTGGCAGTTGCGATAATTTACAATAGTCCCGTTTGCAATCATATAAGGTTTTTTTTTTTTTAAATTCTTACACGGCTTTAACAATTTTTCTTGATAATCTTTTTATGAAGCTATATCGAAAAGTTTCACGTCTCTTTAGAGTCTAGACAAAATGCAGCGAGGATCTACTCACCCTCAAAGTTGTAATTACTTGAAATAGTTGAGAAGTAGAGGTATTCGACCTCAGCTTCTCAACTATTAGCGAGATACTACAACGAGTGACTTATTCTATTTATATATAAAACTTTGTTTTGCAAGAACAGTCGGAAATACGGGGCGAATAACGCTATAATGGCTAAAAACAGGGCCCTTAAGGAATACAGGAGAAGGGCAGCACTGGCTGGTTATTTATATTCAACATTTATGGTGTAATAGGAAAAAATGAGATTTAACATAAAGATAAAGTTACAGCCGACATGACCAAAGCCAAAATCCAGTATACGCAGATTTATTTGATAAATGTAAAAACATATTATAATATTCACCTACCAGTTTACGCATTCACCTTCAACTTTTTTACAGAGGCTACTTGGGAACCTAGTGTTAAGACACTCCGATCCGTTTTCCACATTCCGTTGAATTTGAGGCGTGGTATGTTGAGTGGTAGAACTCAACGCCAAGCGTTGCCCTTTTTGTTGAAAATATTTAAATTGAAAATATCAAATTTTTCATTTCCGTTAGTCACTTGCTGGTGCCACTGCATCACCTTTCAGAAAAAAATATTTTTTTACATAATTTGAAAATTTACCTGCTTCCTCAGCTTATATGAAAATAATGAATATTTATTAGCTAAGGATTCCTTGTGGAAGCTCTTAGTCCCGGAAAATAAATGGCACGTTCAAAAAGTACTTAATCAATCTTTAAAAATACAAAAAGTTCTTCACGAGGGATGAAATTAAATTATAGTAAGCATTGACCTTAATACATATATACTTACTACATATTTTGTACACTATATATGTCCGTCAGTTAAAAAAAAACTCTTTTCATTCAAGTGCAGGGGCACAGACAAGCGACAGGTTATGGATTTGAGCCCTAATTTAGGATAAAATAATAATTATTTCTAATTTGAATATTCTATATTTTTATTTATTTATGCTCTAGTAACAAGTCAAAGAGCGGTGTTGAGTTCTGCCGCTCAACATGCAGTTCTTTAAATTCGGCGAAAAGTGGGGAACGGAGCTGAGTGTCTTAACACTAGGTTCCAAAGTTTCCAGGGTAAGGTTGGGACAACCCTGCCATGTGCAGGACACAGCGTGACGCTGAGAGAGAGTGAGAGAGTGATTCACTGATTTTTCAAAATCCAAACTGTGTGTACTTAGTATTAAGAACTTCCATTTTCGTCAGATTACCCAAATATCAAAGATTACCCAAATATCAAAACATTGGATTTTGAGTTGCTAGAAGTTGCAAAGCCGTGATTTACCTTTTTACCATAGAAAGAAAATTAAAACGATTTACTTCTCAAACTAAAACCAAACCCTCATATAACAAACTTATTACTACTTTACTTACAGATAAACACTGTACGACTGCGCCATGTCTCACTCTTACGTTACTGTAATGGACAGTTTTAACTCAACTTTGGAACACAAATTAGTGATAAATGCTTGAAAAGGACAGAACAAGAAGAAGACCACTATCAAGATTTCGCCCGAATTCAATATATAGCGTATTGAATAGCAAAACCATTGTCGCATTTGGGCTCACCAGAGTGCGACAATGAAAGCAAGTCATTGCTCGTACTGGAAATTGAATTTACAATTATTGCGTCTATTTGTCGCTGTCATATATACCATGTCAATTCCTATAAATATAAGTAAATCTTGTTCTAAATGTTAATTAATTATATAATATTAATATCCTGTATTTATATATCTTTGGTACAAGGCAAAATGCGGCAATGAGTTCCGTCACTCAACACGCAATACCTCAAATTCGGCAGAAATTGGGGAACGGAAATGGAACGGAGTGTTGGATACTAGGTTTCTAAGTTTCCTCTGCCTACACTGCAGTATGCGGGATACAGCGTGAAGCTGAGTGAATATCTTGTATTTAATTTTATTGAATATCATAGAAAGTCTATTTAAGTAGATAAACATACAATTCAATTATTAGTTATATTAATATTCGATAAAAAATAAAAGACTGATAGCAAGTATGCTATCATATTATATACTTTTTACTTTAGCCAATACTGTTGCTATAGAGACCACTGTTCCTATTGAACAGTGTAATTTGACATGTTTGGAATCCGTTCCAATTACTTTAAATTAAACAAAAATACAATAGAGGCCATCTCTGGCAACATACCTAGCAAAAATAAAAATAAAATTAATAATAATGTACATATAAATACATTATATACTGATATTGATACAAACTTGGTGCATCAAAACATACAAGGATTTTTTAGCAAAGAATTAGAAATTGAATTATTCTTGAATTGTAAGAATATTCCTGTACTCTGTATCACAGAGCATTGGTTCTGAAAATATGAGGCTATTTTTAATTTCAAAAATAACCAAGTAGCTAGAATGTTCAGCAGAGAAAAAGCAATTCGTGGTGGCTCTTTAATAATTATGGAAAAATCTTACAAATGTAAAGAACGTAAAGATATTGTGAGCCTCTCTGTTGAGCAAACTATTGAAATGGCCTGTGCTGAGCTTGAGCATTTCATTGTTGTAAGTTTGTACATATCTCCCACTGGGTTATATGAACACTTTGAAACTATATTAGAAGAAGTACTTGTAAAATTATCTGGATTTAAGAAATCTATAGTTATATGTGGTGATTTTAATATTAACTTACTGGAGAACTCCACCACTTGTACTAGATTCAGATCTTTACTAAGTTCATATAACCTAGTTAACTTATTTCATGAGCCAACAAGAATAACTAGTTGTATCGCCACTTGTATTGACAATATTTTTACAAAGTTTTTACAAAGAAAAACAATTTTTTACAAAGTTTTTACAAAGAAAATCAATGATTAATATGTTAAGCTCAGATCATTGTGGTCAGTTGGCTTCAATTTACTTTGGAAAAAATTAAATTTGTAAACAAAACAAAATTGTTTGTGAACCAATGACAACTGGTCGATTAGAAAGAGTTTAGAAGAAATACTATAAAAAAACTCGAATACTTACAATATACTGATAAACCCAATTTATTATATGAGATTTTTTTTAATGTTATCAATATATAGTAATTTATTATATGAGATTTTTTTTAATGTTATCAATAATGAGTTTAATGCTGTATTTACTTCTAAAATAGCAAAATCCAGGAGTTTCTTATCATTTAATAATTGGGCGACTGCGGGAACTCCTAAGAGTAGACAAAGGTTATATGAACTTTATAATGAAAAAGCATATAACCACACACCAAATGATTTACATTTATTAATTATGTTCGAAACTATTTAAAATTGTTTAAAAAAGTATGTTCCATGGCAAAATTTTTACATATAAGAAACAAAATAAAAAAATTCTCTGACAAAATTAAAATGACATGGAACATAATAAATTGTGAAACTAGAAATACAAAGAATTGCAATTATAAATTTAAATTAAAAATTGACTATGGTGTGGTCAATGTTTTTTTTTTTAATGGAAAAGACGGCAAACGAGCGTACGGGTCACCTGGTGGTAAGTGATCACCGTCGCCCACGGCCCCGAGTAACTGGCAATGGCAACACGCATGGGCAGACTCGACCGGATTGTTACCACCCCCGGCATTTAAAACCGGCGTTAAGTAGTGGCTTCGGCCACTGTATTTCGCATTGGGTAATGCCGGGCCCGGTGCCCATCCATTTTAAAGGACGGCAACACTCCTGTAGCTCCTCTGGAGTTACACGGGGCCGTGGGCGACGGTGATCACTTACCATCAGGTGTGTACGTACGCACGCCGTGCGCTCGTTTGCCGTGTCTCGTCCATACAAAAAAAAATGGTGTTGGTACTCACTCAGGAAGCTATGCTATATATTTACTTTAATTGATATTTTGAAAAGAGCAACTTGAGTTTCTTGCCGGCTCTTCTCAGCAGACCCGTCTTCCGAGCCGGTGGAAGCTTCCTGTAAGTACTGACACTACAGACACTTATATGTAACTTGACGATTCAAAAGTGCTTAAATGGCCTAATTGAATAAAGAATATTTTGATTTTTGATTTTGATTCAAGAGACATTGTTAAAAAATTCAAGATCATAGATTTCAAGAAAACATATGGGATATTTCTGTCAAATTGATTAGTTCTATAATAGACGCTGTTGCTCCTCATCTTGCTGATATATTTAATAATTGTATAGAGTATGGTGTGTTTCCTGACCTAATGAAATTTAGTAAAATCATACCTATATTTAAATCGGGTAGTACATCCGATCCTAACAATTTTAGACCTATATCGGTACTACCTTAATTTAGTAAAATTTTTGAAAAAAATATTTTAAATCAAATATTAATACATTTTAATGTGGTATAGCTCTCTTAAAGAGTATTTATGAGGCATGAGAAGGATCGCAGGATGCTCTTGGCATGTTTTGTGACTTGTCTAAGGCATTTGATTGCGTGCAGCACTCCACATTGGTCATGAAGCTTTACCATTACGGCATAAGAGAACGTAATAGTGTTGTTTGCGGATGATACATCGCTACTTTTAAAATGAAAATAATACAAAAAGTATGGGACGATGTAAACAATGCGCTCTCAAAAATAGTACATTGGTTTAGTGCTAATTATTTACTTTTAAATAGTAAAAAAACTAAATGTGTAATATTCCGAATACCCAACACGAAAATTGTAAAAGCCAATATACTTTTAAATGGTGAAGCCGTAGATCCTGTTGATTTTACGGTATTTCTCGGGATCACCATTGACTCTAAATTGCAGTGGGGACCTCATATTGACGGATTGGCGAATAGACTTAGCTCAGCTGCCTTTGCGGTTAAAAAAATCAGAATATTAACAGACGTGGAAACGGCTCGCCTCGTTTATTTTAGTTAGTATCATAGTATTATGTGCTATGGCATTTTACTTTGGATACTGCATTACCTGCAGCCGGTATTCAATCAATCTTTGTCTTATAGAAGCGAGCTATTCGTGCAATCTATAAATTAGGCCCAAAAAATTCATTAAGGGAAAAATTTAAAGAAATTAATATAATGACCGTTGCATCGCAATACATTTTTGAAAATATGAATTTAGCAAAATCGGGGACATACATAAAATTAATACTAGAAATAAGTTTAATGTTATTGCACCTATAACTCGATTGCATCGAGTTCGTAATTCTTTTATGGGTCAGGGTGTACGCTTTTACAATAGGATCCCAGAAAACGTCCGAGAATTTTCTATTTCGCAATTTATAAAACTTGTGAAAAGACGTTTGTGTGTTAAAGGTTATTACCAAATTAACGATTTTTTAAATGATAACACGCCTTGGGAATAAAATGCTCGCTCCAGGCTATTTCAAATGTATCATTGTCACAATTGATTATATGATGTAAAATTTTGATTGAAAAAAAGACATGTCCCGCTGAGTTTCTTTCGCCGGTTCTTCTCAGGTCTGAGGCAGTAACTTTAGTGAACTGGTGGTAAATTGTTTGACGTTCAAACAATGAAGCTTGTAACTTTTTATTTTGAATAAAAATATTTGAATTTGATAGATACTGTAACTTTACTAACTTACTAGAGTCGAGCCAATATAACTCAGACTGATATTGATCTTTATTACTAAGTGGTTAGCATTTCTTCTACATGCAAGCATGTTGAACTGAGATATTGTAATGGTAAAGGAAACTTTTGAAATTAACGTATTAAGTCCAAGAAGTGTTTTTTTTCTTCTTCATTATTTTAGGTATATACAAACTTATTTTAAGATACTCCATACCGGATTTTCGAACAAATGAAAATATTTAATTTCGCTGAGAGGGATTCAAACCCACAACTATTATTTTTACAATCGGACGCTGTGCCGCTACTCCATGATAGCTAAACGATTTTTATTTACATCTTATATCTTTATATTTCTTGAAAATTATATGAGATATTTATAAGAGACGTAAAACTTTTAAGGCTTTAAATTATTATTTTTGTCTTCAACTTTACGCTGATATGCGGGACCACTTAGCAGGTGTGGCCTGGACTCCCATAGAACATAGTAAATAGTACATAATAGACAGAGGAATCTTGGGAATCTAGTATTAAGAAATTCGTTCCCATTAGGACCGTTCCCTACTTTCCACCTAATTTAAAGTAATGCTTGTGGAGTTACGGAACATTTAACTTTGCGCTTAGTTACCATAGCAAAGAAATTGAAATGTGAAATATTTCAATTCCTCGATTCGAGCCCACGACCTGTTTTCGTGCCATACATCACGACAGGCCTCTTGTATATACTAAAATTTATAAAACTTTATCTTAATATATAGTACTGTGTAAATGTTTGACAGTAGAACACCTATCTCATTAAATATCGCTCAAACCACTACCGAGCAAAGTTAATACCGGCTAGGAACTTTGTTCTTATTTGTTTAAAACAACTGTTTTAGTCGCACCCAGTACGTCTTTTGTTCAGAAGTTGAGCTTTTTAGTTAAAAATAGTTTAGCTTTATATTCCAATGTGGAATATCGAAGAAAGCTTCTTTATATTTGATATTTATTTTTACACTTTTTTAATTCACACAAAGGCAGAAGCAATGGACACCTAACGTTATGCCTAACCGATCTCCATTTTCCATACAATTTTTGACGAATCACATGTTGAGTGGCGAAACTCAAAACTGTATTTGGTCTTTCCAGAACGAGGAAATGAAATAATTAATTTTCCCAAATGGTAATTGAATCATAACTATCTTTTTCGCAGTGTATAGTAATGTCGATGTGCCACTTTGGCTTCAATAAACAATGCTATAAATGTTCTTCACGTGGGAATCCAATCTACGACAATACAACTTTAAAATTAAATAGTGTTGTCCTTAAGAAATTTCATTTTCTACATTTGGCCGAATTTTTAAGGCATTACGTGTAAGGCGGCGAGTTCAACGCCATGCTTAGTCTATCAGAATAAGGATTGAAAATAGTTTAATTATAACCGATCCCCCAAATAGAAATTGAACCCACAATTGTTACGCTAACAATCAGATGCTGTGCGACTGCGGTACGGCGGCTTTAACATAGTTAACTACTCTATTACAAAATAAAACTATAGTACATTTTAAAATGATAATCAATATCTAAAAGTTTGAACTGTATATGAAATAGTTTCTTATTTTGCTTGTCATGCCATTTTTATATTTCCAATTTCCCTTGTATATGCAGGGAATGGGCGGAACTGGTATACGTTTTACGAACTGTCTCTAGAATTCTTTGATACGTGACATGTTTTATTTATTGTTATACACTCGTTGTTTCCTTTTATTTGCCATTTTGCCTGAAACAGGCTTCGCGTCACGAACATTTTGAACTATTCCTTTGTTCTTTATAGATTTTGTTGGATATAAAAAATTGGTAATCAGCTACTGCCAGTTAAATAACACATTTAAGTTTATAGCTCCTACCAGCGGTTACGGCGCCTCCATGACATGTATGTATGTCCTTAAATGGCGAATATTAAAAAGTAATTTTAGTAAATTGAATAGGATGGGAACGCAATTTTCTCATCACGCTGTTAAAACTATTTTAATACAATACTAACCACTCTCGCGCGACTTCGCCTGCTCGATTTTTGTTTATTATAATTTTACTTTACGGCTTTACGGTGTTAAGTTCCGCCACTCAACACACCAAGCCTCAAATTGGGCGGAAAGTGGGGAACGGAGGTGGAACGGAGTGTCTTAACACTAGGTTCCCAAGTTCCCTCTACATACCCTGCCACGTGCGGGATACAGCGTGAAGCTGAGCGAGTGATAATTTTACTTGGAAATAAATAAAACGTCTTACACGTCGAACATCTTGCATTAAAGCCGGCATTTTATTATTTCTCATATAGTGCTGGACTGTTATCGTTTTTTTTAAATGTTCTACATCTTAATATAATGTTTTATTTATCTATGGGAATTGCTCATCGCTGATGAACACCTGGTAGAATTGTACTATACCTTATAGTTTACAAGATGGTTGTTTACCATTTTTATATCTCTAAAGAAAATGATTATCATGGACGCTATCAATTATTTCTTATTACCTAGACCCCTATGGTTCTGCATCAGACATGAAAGTCTTTTAAATTGAATATAGTGAAGATCCTGGTTAGAATTCATAGCTATACAAAAAAAAACAAACATTCAAATTCGTCCAGTAGTTCAGAAGATGTACGGGTACAAATATAGGAAAAGACAAATTATTTCCTATGACACCAGATGTTTCAGATGTCCAATTTTTATATCTCTATAGAAAATGCTTATCACACTCTACAACTTTTACTAAGGATTATTTTTTATTGTTTAGCTGGACCACTACGGTCCTGCTTAGACTTAATAGCTATACTATAAAAAAATCATTATATTCCCACCAGTACATTAATTTATGTGCTTGTACAAACAGACGAACTGACATCCACACAGACAAAAAATATAAAAATTATAAATCATATTCTACTAGTCATTTTAAACTTCCTTATATTGTAAATATTCAATATACAGACTCAGTTTTTTCTCGATATTATTATAATATTTCTATCTTAGAAAACAAAGTACATGTCTACAACGTACTACAACTCTTGATTCTTACTTGAGAAATAAGTGATTTTCTGGTAGCAAAGCACTGAAATCATGGCATTAAAGGGCTATCAATATGGGTAACGAAAATAATGTATATTGTTGGGCGGTGCGTCCACAAGCACGTCGTTCATTAACGGAATGTGGTAATACTAAAGCCTAATCTGCCCATACTGCTATATGCGGGATACAGTGTAATGCTAATAACCTAGATAAAAAGCTTTAAATACCGCGTAACAATACTAAAAGTATTTTATTCATAGAGAAAAGAATTTATGATTAAAATGGTAGAGGTTCATTTAAACTGTGATGGATAGTTCGTTTTGAATAAACTGCATTTTTTGCTTACAACAATTATTGTGGATGCTAATTAGAAATTTGTTTGAAATATAATATCGCTTCAGTTTCCTTTTGTATGAAAGTTTATCTTTAATCTAGTTCAAGAATGTAAATAATTATAACTATTTATTTTTCTTTCATTTTTACGATAATTATATTCACAAGCTAGTCGTTGATCGCAATTTTGCTTACTTTAAGATATTTTCTGAATTATTATCATTTATCACGCGTTATCATACAGGCGTTACATTTCGCTATTTAACACGCAATTTCTCCAACTGAGAATCGTACCTACTCTCGATATCTCTAATCACATATTATTTCTAAAAAAATATTCTAAAACAAAATCGTTCTTATGGACATTAACAACATTACAATTATAAACTTTAGCCGTGAGATTCCGTCTAACAATAGGATCACCCTGGTACTGATGGTGTCATAAGAGGTGACTAAAGTACGTGTGAGAGAGTCACGTTGTCAGAAATGGCAACACGCATGGGCAGACTCGATCGGAGAGTCAGGAGCTCCTCTGGTGCTACACGGGGCCGTGGGCGGCGGTGATCACTTACCATCAGGTGACCCGTACGCTCGTTTGCTCTGTCTTATCCATAAAAAAAAAAAACAAAAAAATTGAAATAGGCTTATTAATTTATTTTACAAGACATTGTCTCATTAAGTACGTCGTTATTTTAACGAGAAACGAATGAGAGACATATAAATGTGTTATTTGTTATCAGTTTGACATGTACAAATAATATTGTAGGAATTGGTTAATTTCATGACTATCTACAATTTTTTCGTAAGCTAAAACTCGTATCGACATGATTCTTGTTGGCACAATGATACATTTTAACTAAGGAACAGATTAAGTTTCATCGAAACTGATTTAGTAATTTTACGCAGAAATTATTATTAAAAAGAAATTTTGTAAGTTTTTCAAAATTAAAAGTTAATCTTGTTTGAAATATACGTATTAATAAATAATAACAAAGAGTTAAATTTGAATGCAAGAAAAAAAAAAACATTTTTTTTTAATCTAGCTTGATTATGTTTAAATAGGCAAAAACTTTAAAGAGTGCTGTATTTTTCGCTCTTACAGGGATATTGCTTATTGTGGCTTACAGGTTCAGTTCGTATTCAAAATTTAGGAGTGACGGGAACCTAATATTAACCTTCTTTCTATTTTCATCAGTAATAGTAAAATTGCGAGCTGAACAGCCGAATTTTGTCTCACAGGATAGAAAATTGGAAATAATGAATTGCCTTGAGATATTGTTGTACATTAACTCAACGTCAAAATAACATTTGTATTAGCTATACCATCGACTATGTTCAACTATAACTTCACGCTTTATCCCGCATCTGTTTGGTGAGGTAAGGTAAGGAGTTAGGATACTTTTTCCCCTGGTACCGTTTAATTACCGGGATACTGCAAGTTAAGTGGTGAAGAACGAGGCAATGAGAGTGCCTAATGCATTTACCTGAGACAGTTAATTATTAATAATAAATATAACATCTTTAGAAGAGAATTTTAACTCAGTCCTTGGAATTTAATCTGTTTAGATAAGCTGAAATGTAGGTAACCTATAGATAGTAAATCTGAAAAAACCCGCGCGTGCCTTTGCATAATGTTTGAACTCAAACACGACTAGGTCGTTCATGATTATATTATCTTAAAATTACTAAAGATTTGCTAGATTTATTTAAAAAAATACTGTATAAAGCTGTCGGATTCAAATATATAACTTACATGTTTTTCTTGCCGGTGTCATATTAAACTATATTTGTACTTAATTGCTTTTAAATATACCGAAATATTTTTATGAAACGTGGCAAAACACAGCGTTGAGTGCCGCCTCATAGCACGTAAAAATAACTAAAAACTTATGAAATATAATAATATATTTAACAGTATGAAAAATAGAAATTTAATGATGGTCAGTTCAGAAGCGTACGATTTGAAGCGCGACAGTTTTGGGTTCATTTCATACTCAGAGGATACATTTTTAAATTTTAATATTTCTATGCTCTATTCTCTCTGTCTATCCTGTCATTTGCAGGATACAGCGTGAAGTTGATTTCGTTGCTGTCAACTTAGTGTCTTTGTTTCTGTTTTACTGGTTTCTGAATATGGTAAGAACGGCAAAAGAAGCAAACGAGGCTGATGTTGAATGATCACCGCAGTCCAAGACACCGTAAGATTAGAGGAGCTACTCACTTCTTTTTTAACGAAAAGGTTTTTTTAAAGTACATAGTAAAATAGATACAGAATTTATTATTATTTTTTCATTGATATTTTGCTCAATATAGAGATTATAATAATAAAAAAAATCAGAAGCCGTTATTTCATTACACGGAAATTTGGTAGAATAAATAAATTTGAAAATCTTTCCTGATAAGACAAAGCGCTGCGTAAAGTTCCGCCATGCCTTACGCAATGTCAATCTTTTCACATAATAATTTCTTAGCCTACTTTTTTCTACTACGAGTTAAAACGTTTGTATATTCCCAAATAAGAATCAAATTTATAACCATCAGACGTTCTAAACTGCACTGTGCCTACGTAGCAATCAATATGGTGTTAATAAAATAGAAAAAGGCGATCAAAAACGAAGGCCATCAATCAAACTGTTTGGATTGGAAAAATAGATGCTCCGACACAAATGGCACGGATAAAAGCTAAAACGGCCAGCTTGTTTCAATATTGTTATAGTGTGAGTGAAATATATGAAAATATTTTTGTACAAATAAAAACTGACGACGTCATTTTTTTTTCTTGTTCAACTTTTTGCTGTATCCTATATATAGGTGGAGATAACCTAGGGCTAAGACGTTTCGTTCTTCAGATATAGAACTCTATGTTGTGAGAGAGATATATCTATGAGAGCAAGGTAAATAGAAAATCAGTCGTGCGAAACTCTATACAAAAATATTTCATACAAATTTCACTTTAATACCTCCATGCAATCACGAGTTAAATGGCCTTGACCTCTGGCTCTCTAGACAGACGCCAGACAAAGTGATCTAGGAAGGATTCTAATTATGCATTTTTGAGACACCTACAACCTAAAAGTCTTTGTTGAAACCTTTTCGCTACTTATGCTTGAAGCTCTCAACCTCCCAACCAATCCGATTTGTCAGGTTCTCTTTCTATCCAATTTGCTTTATTTTTATAACCTAATATTATCAAAGCAAGCAGCGGAATTGAGTTGCATAAATTAGTTCCAACCACAGACTTTTTCTCTACACTGCATTTAATTGCAAATGTAAAAAGAAAATTTAAATTTTACACTAAAAGGAAATGTTTCGAAGCAATGGCTCACTTAATTAAAAAAATGTAAATTAAGTTTTTGAAAAAATACTGTCGAAGCCCAGTTAAGGAAATGTCTGGCTGGTTTTACGACGAGTTTGGTTTCAATTTCACTTTTGCGTTGATCCAATATATAGTTATAGTAATACTAAAAATGTAGCTGACATAAATATAGTACCAAAATCATAATCACGTGATGATTTTTAAAACAATAAAAAAATAATCTCGCACTGTCACTATTTATTTAAATAAATTTCAATAAATTTATTACCTATATATATGATTATTTATTAGTCATTCCTCAGTTTAAGTAAGCACATATGGCGTCGTGATGTTCTATACTGATATTAGAGCTGCAAATCAATGAGTTTTGTCAGGTTCTCCTTCTATCTTATTACATAAAAGTAACAGAAAATGTGACGATTTGTTTCAAAATGACATCGGAAATTCTGATTATTTTTTAACATTGCTATAAGATATCTTTCATATGTCGATAAAGAAGTTTCACTTTAAATACAGCAGCCTTTTTTAGTAACCCAGTTTACATGTTTAAAGAAATCACAAGCATGATTTATTGTTTAGATTTCGCTATGGTTGTTAACGTCCAAAATTATCGCTATACAAAAACTTCCAAGAATTTGTTTTTTGTACGCGATTCATTATAACTTCATTTCAACTTTATTGATATTATGAAAAAACAAAAAGCTTATATGTAAAGTTTTAATTATGTACTATAATTTACTAGTTACGTATCTAGTATTGTAGTTAGAGGTCGAAGATCCATTTTATAGAACATGTATTTTACTATAAAATGACGGAAAGGCAGGAAAAAAATACTCATCGTTCTCTGATTTACCCTGAATATAAAATATTATAGATTGACTGGCGGAGTTCAACGCTACTGAGCAAAATGTTTATTATAAACCTCAGACATGATTGATTTATTCTTTAGGAATTTTATGAATATACAGCACAATAGAAAGTTTGCTTCAAAAAGACCTTAAGTTATAATATATTTGAATTTGTCTGTAAAGTTTTAAAAATAAGAAACAAACGAAAGCTTTTATCTGCAAAGTGCGATAGCAAAATCATAAGATGAGATCAACGAAACTGAATTTCACTAAAGAAATTCATATAAAAATTTTAACTTTGTAACTTTTCTATTTGGATTAAATAGTATTTTATAAGAAGTATTAACATATTTTTCTCGCTGTTTGTTGCAATTATTGTTTGGTGGCTTATATATTTATTAGTGTTAAGCGTTAATACGCCTCAAAAACTGAAAAGTAGCGTACAGACAAGTATATACTTGTATACTCATTAAACGAGGCTTGGTAGGGTAGTTAGAGGGAACTTGGGAACCTAGTGTTAAGACAGTCCGTTCAATTCCTCACTTTCTGTCGTATTAGAGGCATTGCATATTGAATGGTGGACCTCGACACCGTGCTTTGCCTTGTTATTAGAGCGCAGAACTAAATTGATAATATTTTAAATTGACAATATTTTATTTCTTAGAGTGGGAATCGAAGCCACACAGGTTGTGAATTAACAGTCTCACTGTTCCCCAGCGCCATGGCAGAAGAAAATATCTAAGACAACATCTAAACATTAGAAAACTGAAATTTCAGGTGATTAAATAAACATTTTGTCAAACTAAATATTTAAAATTGACATATCTCTTTTATCCACTAATCGATTGTAATAAAACAAACACTATATGTTGAGTTAAGGTTGTCAAAATAAACGTACTGACAAACAGATATTTTTTTTCTGTTTTGGACCTACCTATGATGTCAATAAAAGTCCCCTATAAGATTTTTTACAGACAGACAGTTATAAGTTATATATTTATTATAAGTATACATATAGATGTATTATTTATTTATTTAATTTTAACACTTACTTTTTATTAATTATTTTATCTTTTTTAAAATTTATGGTAAATATTTTATAGCTCATTACTAGATATGTGAAATTATTATATTGTACAATACTTTATGAGCGACGCCTGGGGAATGTTAATAACTGCGACACTGCTTTATACTAATGCAGTTATTACCGACTTCAGTTTTTTATAGTTATGCAACAAGTTTTTTGAAAATAAAGATTATTATTATTATTATTATTATTATTATTATTATTATTATTATTATTATTATTATTATTATTATTATTATTATTATTATTTTTTCTACTTTATAGTCTCGGTTTGTTAAAACATACCGGTATATTGGCAGTCACGGACCTAAGTCAAGTGAAAGTCAAAAAATAATATTAAGTTAAATTTAACGATTTGGGGTACTTAAAAAACTCCTAACTATTCTACAAGTATTTAAAATCGCTGCTTTTTGTAGGAGGGCATAAGTATACGGGGACAAGGCTAATGTGCTAAGGGACTGGTGAAGGCTTTTAGGAATGATGCCTGTAGTAGAGACAATTACTGGTACTATTGTTACTTTCTTCAATTTCCACATTCTTATAATTTCATCTTTTAATTCTTCATACTTCGAAAGTTTTTCTGAAAAAGTGTTTTGTACATTATGAGAATTAGGTATTGCAATGTCTATAATTAGTGCGGTTTTATTGACTTTATCTATGAATGTGATATCCGGTCTATTGTATGGTACAGTTTTATCAGTCAATATTGCTCTATCAAAATATAATTTATAAGACTCGTTTTCCATTACAGACACTGGGGTATATTTGTAATATGGTGCTAGGGGCGCTGAACTGAGTTTGTATTTTAATGCTAACTTCTGATGGATAATTTGAGCAACTTGATCGTGCCGGTGCTTATAATCAGTCTGGGCGATTGATATACAAGCACCGGTTATATGTTGTATCGTTTCGGAAGCTCTATTGCATCGTCTACATATATCATTTTGTAAATTGGATTTTTTTATTATATACTTTTGATAATTTTTTGTTTCTATGACCTGGTCTTGGATGGCTATCATAAAGCCTTCGGTCTCGGGGAAGAGTTTACCGCGTCTAAGCCATTCGTTCGACGCTGCCTTGTCGACGTAATTCTGACTTAATTCTTTCCAATATCTTCCATAAAGAGATTTTTGGGCCCATTCTTGAATTTTGGTACATCTATCTGTATTTGATTCCTTTTCTAGAGAAGTATTTTCTTTAAGATTAAGTGGACTTAGCTTGTTATCACTTTTTACTATAGATTCATGGAGTGTGGATATATTGCTCTTAGACTGGAAATATTTCCTAAGGTTTGATATCTGCTGGTTATGTAAGTTTACTATATCTATCAATCCCCTGCCACCATCTATTCGCTGTAATGTCATTCTCTGTAAACATGATCTGGGATGATGCTTACGATTCCTAATCGTGGTTGTATTAATAATACGTTGGAGATTTTTAAGTTCGGTGTTATTCCAATTTATGATTCCAAATGAATACGTAAGTATCGGTATTGCAAAACTATTAATTGCTTTTATAGTGTTTTTTGAGTTAAGTCTTGATTTAAGTATAGAGTTAAGTCTGTATTTAAAATGCTTAGTTAAATTTGTTTTGACTTCCTTGTGATGGGTTAGCTGTGACCAAATATTTGTATGTTTCACTTTCCATTAATGATTTTATATATTCCCCATTGCTCAGTAAATAATCATGTATATATTTTTTCCCTGCTGTACTTGCATTAATTCTACATTTGTCTATTCCAAATTCCATATCAATATCTCTTGAAAATGTTTCCGTTAACTTTGCCAGATTATTCAGGTCTTCTTTAGTTTCAGCGTATAACTTAATATCATCCATGTAAAGTAAGTGATTGATTATTTTGTATTCATTTTTATGGGTTAAATCATTTTTAAATTTTAATTTGAATCCAACATGAGCCGAGTTTAAAATATTAGACAAAGGATTTAATGCAAGACAGAACCATAAAGGACTTAATGCATCGCCTTGAAATATACCGCGTTTAATTTTAATTGGATCAGAAACTATGGTGTCATTTAAAGTGGTTAATTTTAATCTTGTGCTCCATTGGTTTATAGTATTTTTCAAGAAAAATTTAATTGATGGGTGTATCTTATATATATCTAGCACTTGTAATAACCAAGAATGTGGAATTGAATCGTAAGCTTTCCTGTAATCTTCTTGTAAAAATGTCTCTTTTGTTTTTTGTGCTTGTTTTAATATGACAGAATCTACTATTAATTGTTCCTTACAGCCCTGACTAAACTTTTTACAATCTTTTTGCTCTTCAGCAAAGATCTGGTTATTTTCTAAGTGTTTATAAACTATTTCTGTGAGGCAAGATGTAATTATTTTGTATATTGATTGCAGGCAAGTGATGGGTCTGTACTTTGAGGGATCATTAAGAGTACTTATTACTTATGTATTATTACTTATTATTATTATTATTATGTTTCTCGGCATAAGTTCTCGGGTTCAAAACCGAACCCGGTCCTTTAAAAAGCTTCCGTGGGGACACAGGTCCAACACGTAGAGGCCCCTTCGAGAATATTAAAATAATTTGCTGTGACGCATTAGCCGGGATCCATCTCTGAGTAACCAGAGGTAATTGCCCAGAGATGGTCTCCGGATAATGCGTAGAAACTATATAAAATATGAATAACTAAATTGGGTCTATGGAATATAGTTTGGATGGATCGGGAACTGGGCTATTGGAGGAGACTATCGGACGTCCGCCTTTTCAACGTCTCAATTTGAATGATTGGCGGACGGTGACTCGCGTCCTACTAGATGGGCCCCCACAAAGCGGCGTAATGCCTCGAGAGCAACATCGGCGTGGTCGGCTGAGGGTGTAGAGAGGTGTGCACCGGTTTCTCCATCACGAGAAACTCGTGAGCGGGTTTCCCCGTTATAACGCAGATTGAGCACTTCCACCCTTTCGAGCATATAGCTCTATTATTATTATTATAGATGATGATGACATTTCTATCGACCACCCCTAGCCACGTGTACATTAAAGACATCGAGAATATGGCTCTTAGATTTACGTCACGTAGAATGTATAAATGGTGAGCAGATTACATTTTAACTGAGCAACTTTATCTACGGACAATGTTTTTATATTCCTAACCAACCTCAACACCATTTATAATAACATGCAAATAATAATTATACATTATATGTATTTAATTAGATTTACAGGCGAATTATTTCTTATATTTCCTTGCACAATCAATCCTAACAGCACAGTGAGCAATGGTGACTAGGAAACGCACTAACACAAATAAATATCTCAATAGACTCACCATTACTACCACTCTCCACAGTTATGTATCGTCGGCAAATCTTTCTTTCAGAAAGTCCCCCTGCGCTACCTATCTTGCGCTGTACACCTAGACAACGAGCTTAACCAATTAAATAATGCTCTTCATCAGAACTGTAATCGAGTGTAACAAGAGGTGATTGAATTATTCATTTTCTGGTAACAAAATGAAGCATGGTGTTCAGTTCTGACACTCACCATGTTTTGTAAATAAAGCACGTGGGGAAAAGAATGTCTCAGCACAATGATCCTCTGCCTACTCTGATGCGTACAGACTATTTAGAGTAAAAAAAAGCCAAAATGGTCGGCCAAAATGGTTATATCTTTTAATAATTTAATACAAATTGTATTTCCTTTTAAATAAAACCCAAATTACGAACATTAAAGGGCCTCCATGTTTTCTAAGAAATCACTGTTAAAGTAAGTTTTTTTTTCGCTTTTGTTTCGCAAACAATTTTAGAAATACGTCTACATATGTTGCGTAATAGTATAATAAATTACGGAATTAAGTGGAAAGGCTTGTACTCAGTTAATAGATTATCCCAGCGGGATTTGGTTACGATATGGAAATTGTTAGAACGCTTTCTTCTTTGAGTGATTAATTTCAATTGAATTTGGACTAGTGTTTCAAAAACCGACGTTACAGAGGTGCTAATAATATAAGTGATTCTTTATAATAAATATAAAAATATTTTTCTGTTCTTAGTGTGAAATAACATCTAAAAAACTTATAGAAGCTAGTGTTATTTTTTTGCTGAAGCTGGAGAAGAAACTGCGTAGCAAGGATTCTCAGTCTGGATGCTGAACGAATTTGGTTAAATAGAGACGCGCTGACTGTATAGGCGAACGTTAACACGCACTAACCTACTTGAGTCTCAACTCCCAGACACCCTCAGCTCCTCAGCCTGCAACGTGCAACGAATCTATTGCATGCTAAATAGTTTCTTTTTGGAACGATCAGTCCACTTAAACGGAGTACTAGAAGTCAAGAAGTACATATATGTTAAAATATAATGTTATGTTCATAATGTTTCTAATAAAACAATTCCATTCCCCATTTTTTGTTCCCCATTTTTTGTTGATTTTCTAGACATTGCGTGTTAATTAATAGAGCAAGGAAATAAAAAAATAATAGAGCAAGGAAATAAAAAATATTATAGAGCAAATAAATAAAAAAAAAATATATTTGACTCATTAGTCCTTTGTATTAGGGTTGCCTGCCAGAAATTGCTATAAGGCCGCCTTTTGTACATGTTTTTTTTTCTTCTTGTTATTGTATTTCGGTGCTGTTTTTTTTTCTCTGGGTGTACAATATAGAGTTATTATTATTATTATTATTATTAACATTTATGCTCCTGCACCACGTCAAACTTCAGTCATTAAGTCTATATAAGTTGTATTTGCTGCTGTTTGTTTATAATAAGAAACTCGAATGTTAAATTGTTTGGTCACCGAGTTATTTTACCAAATAGAACCTTTTGATCCGATGCTTATTATGATAATCATCCGTTTACCACCTTTATATGAGAAAAAGTCCTCATTTTCATATCAAAGTAACGTTTTATATATCGTTTCGAATTGTAAACGTAATGTTAGTTTAAATGTTCACGCACCATTACGCCGATGTTACGAGTTTATCGCTTTGTCGTATTTTTATGATTCCTTTAAGGAACATTTATGCTTAAAATATTTTGAAATAGTATTTGAGTATTGAGTTATTTTAACTATTCCTCAGGAATTATAATTTTAATGTATTTTTTAGCTTAACGTTACATTTCGTACATAGCACGAAGCAGAGGGAACTTGGGAACCTTGTGTTGAGACACTCCATCCTTCATGATAAATAGTACTTGTTTTATCATATTAAAATAAACATTTAGAAAAACGCTAAAGTTATTCTTAGAAATATTATTTTGATCACAGAATCGTTTAAATTGCAGCAAGCGTAGAAGAGGTCGAAGTTTTAATAGGAATGTATAGCTCAGTGTCCAAGAGGTATGGTTTCAAATCCACCAATTTCCTATTAATACACGATTTTTAATGTTTCTGAATGACATTTAAAACATTCATAAAATCATTTTTAACTTATTTCTGTTTGTTGAATTTTTTTTCGTGAAGAATTTTTAAACAGACTATAAAGTCTGTATTGGAGGTTCAGGAAGAGGAAATTAAAATAACAAATAAGAAATTGATGTTCGATGTTAGATTTAGACATAAAAACAAGTCATAAAAAATACGAAAATGAAAAATACATAAGAGTAATTAAAATTTCTTTACGAAAAAAGGACAATAGGTCAGGTATAATATAATATAAATAATAAATTGACTTAAGTAAAAACGAATGAAAATCTTCTAAGAACAATGAAAAAGAGCATAATTACTTAAACAAATACCGCCTATGTAACGAGAAGATAACCTTAGGATAACTTCCTTTGAAAAATATCTTATGTTCGTTCAAGTCGAGTATTTTCCAAGTAAAATAATTAATTTTACATTAAATGTACATATATTGAATTGTGAATTAGCAAAATTCTTTTCCTTTTTTTGTTTCTTGTGTAATTATATTAGGGACTAGCAACCTGCACGCGACTTCACCAGCCTGAATTAATAATCTCATACATAATTTCTTTTTTTTTAGCTTCACACTGTATCCCGCACGAGGCAGGGTAGAGCGAACCCGGGAACCTAGTGTTAAGACACTCCGTTCCACTTCCGTTCCCCACTTTCCGCCGAATTTGAGCCATTGCGTGTTGAGTGGCGGAACTCAACGCCGCATTTTGCCTTGTACCTGAAAATATTAAATAATTTATTTCCTAGACTAGAGATTGAACCCAAAAAGGTCGGGTTTCCAAAAAACATGTTTTAACAAACAATATACGCGATTAATCCGGTTAGAAGTGTTTCATTTAAAATGTGTGTAACGATCGCAAAAATCAAAGACATTAATTATTATGTCCTATATACCATCTGGTGTTTCATATGATCCATAATTTTTTTGGACATGGGACTATAGTCTATTAGTAAAATATTAGTAGTGAAAACCGCTTATAAATCTGGTTAGCCGTTCTTGAGATTAAAAAAGATTTTGGACCGTATTGCATTAGTAACGTCCATATAAGATTTTTTAAATCTATTTTTATCGCTCAGAAAGTGATCAGTTACAAATGTGTTATAAGTAAAAGTATATATAAAAATGGTGATTTCAACCGTAAACCTCTTGTAGGTATTGTATTGAGAATAGAGAAATATATTTGTTATAGACTCAAGTGAATATTATTGTTCTTTTTAAAAACATTTTCGTTATAGCCAGCCTACTAACATAAAGTACGACGTTGTCTTCCTCAAGTTAACACGCAATGTCTCTTTAACGGGCTGAAAGTAAAGGACTGAGTGCTTCCTGCTTAATACGGAAATGAACAAACACAAAGACAAAAATAAAATAAAAATAACATTTAGTTAAGAACGCAGAAATAGAGCACGATCGTGACTTGTGCGAAAGTCGGATATTTTCGACAGAAGTCCGTCGAAACTGTAAGAGCTCATTAAGTGCCCATCTCACAAACCATTTATTATATCACAAGTTGCTGATGCCCAATTATTAGGTGCGTTCCGGCTTTCTATTGTAATTGACGATTATTGGTCTATTATATATACTATACTGCTATGTGTGTAATCTTTCGTACTTATGTAAGAGCTGAAATCATTGCTTTGTTAATGCTGCATTCCATATTTATATCAAATCTTAGCTTTTCTTCTATCAAACTTAGTATTCAATGCTTTCTCAGTTTATTTACAAGAAAGGCTCAGCTGAAAATATCAATCTAAATTTTCTGCACAATTTAAAATTTAAAACCACTCTTAGAGATATCAATCAATTATAAAATGTTATTATATCTTTATAGTAATTATTTTAGGCAAAAATAACACTGGCAACAAAGCTTAAGATGAGGGCAATTTCATTAGGATTCTTTATGAAATATATTTATTTAAAGCTAAAATAAGTCCTTTAAAGAAATATGTCAATGTACTTAACAATGATAAACGACCTCTATTACAAGAAAACGATCCAATATATTTTGTCATTAAGTGTTTTACTAAAGATTTAAAATCTGTTTAATTTACTTCAAATGCAAGTCTAGACAATTAATATAAAAGTAGCTTGTTGTTTAGAAAATATTCAAATTTTGTATACTTGATTACAAAGTTTGTTTTGTTCAAGTTATAGCAAGAGCCTCGCCAATGCTCACTCACAAATTTATATTAAATTAGAAATTAAATTTTCATTTGCACTTGATTTATCTACGAGTATAATAATTATGTGAAATGTGGGTAGAGTATCATAATTTTAGGTGTAATAACTTGGGTCCTTTTCATGTCAAATAATATATTTTTGTGCTTATCTATGTAAATCCAGGGCACACAACGTGGTAGTTCAATCTTAAATAACCTTTGGAACTGCAAAATATAAATTACAGACCCTGAAAGAAATCAAAAATGATATTTTAAAATATAAAATTTGAAGCGATTTAAATTCTCTACAGAGAGTGTGTATGTACAAGCTCTCTAATATGTTTTTTCAGTATGCTTTATACATTTGAGCACACATACGTAAACACATTTATTCACACACACACACACACACACACACGCTGCCACACATACATTCACACATGAACGCTGACAACATGCATACACACGCAGCACTCACATTGTAATTGTTAATATTATCATTGTTTCATTTAAATCACCTTCACGCTATATCCTGCATATAGCAGGGTACATAAAAAGAAACTAGGTACTTAGTGTTAAGACACCTCTGTTCTTCACTTTCCGCCAAAATTCGGAGGCGTTGCAATACGCTGCGTTGAGTTTCGCTATTCAATAGAGTAACGGAACTCAACGCCGCCAGAACAAAGAAATGAAAGTATTTAATATTACATTTTCTAGACTGGAAATCGAACGAATAATCTGTTCGCCTACAGACGCACGCTAGTGACCCGGCGCTGTGACTGTGACTCACCTGACTGGTGCTAAATTGCTAATGTTATACATTTTCTTTTAGCCTCACGCTGTATCTCCACATATCAGGGTAGGCAGAAGGAACTTAGGCACCTACTGTTAAGACAGTTCGTTTCATTCCCCACGAAAAAATCCGAATTTGAGGCATGGTGTGTTGAATGTTTGTATGTGCTTAATCTCTTCATCTCTCTGGTAACAAGGTAAAGTTCGGCGCTTTACCTTGTTACCAGAGAGATGAAACCAAAACATTAAATAGTTCTATTTTTTAGAGTGTTGTTTTTACTATCGGTATTTTTAGACACAGCATCTATTTTATCGATATATGTAATATAATATGGTGAGATATAATAACAACTTTTTCTTAACAAATGACAATAGCGTGATGGAATAAATAATATAAGAATTCATTATATTCCACTATTCCTTTTTGTTAGGTAAATACAATTAATTCTAAATTTATTTCTTTTATTGTCAATTACAGAATACTTAGCAAAATTATATACTTAGCAAAATATGATGTATAAAAATGTAACTCTATATAAAAGTTATGTGAGATGATATTTCAACTTCAAAATAAATAATAATGAGTGAAACTTGTAGTATTATACATGCGCGTGCGCGATATAACTAGCGACAGCGCCATCTGTTACGTAACGTGTTTTAAGAATTAAACCCTATGAAGACATCGATGTGATCTTTTGTTAACATTGGCTAGATGGCGTGATGAAAGAAACAATGTACCATTGAGTTAAATTATGATAGTTGTAAGTCCAGTCCACAGTTGTGGTCCACACTCGGGGAAATATTTTTTTGTTTCTTTCAATTCAACGCTCTACTAAAAGACGTTGAAAAATGTAACGTTGAGCTACATCACTCAATACGTAGTAAAGCCTCAAAAGGTAAACAAGAAAACAAAGTGTCGTTACACTAGATTCCTTTTGTCTATCATGACGTATGCGGTAAAAAGCTTGATTCTGCTTTTTTATTTCCTTAAATATAATAATTTAGGTGTATATTTATATTGTAATATTGTTATTGAAATACAGGAAGAGATAACTGAGCAGTTATATATACATATCGTGGCGCAGAGGCAGAAGCGTGTGTGTGACTGTAAACACGACGAGTTTTGCATTCGATCCCCACACGAGAAAATAAAATATTTATTATTATTTTTTTCATGGAAGAGACGGCAAAAGAGCGTAACGGGTCACCTGATGGTAAGTGATCACCGTCGCCCACGGCCCTGTGTAACTCCAGAGGAGCTACAGGAGCGTTATCGTCTTTTAATGTGGATGGGCCCGGCATTACCTAATGCGAAACGCAGTGGGTAAAGCCACTACTTAACGCCGGTCTTAAATGCCGTGGGTGGTAACAATCCGGTCGAGTCTGCCCATGCGTGTTGCCATTGCTGGCAACGTGACTCTACCACACCCACTTTAGTCGCCTCTTACGACACCATCAGAACCAGGATAATCCTATTCTAAGCCGGGATCACACGGTAAAATTATATTATTATTCTCAACTGAAATATATCAGGGAAGAAGTTTAAACGCAGCGAGGAGTGCCGCAACACGCCTTCAAACTTAGCAGATACTGGAAAACGGAACGGAGTGTCTTAACACTAAGTTGTCATTTTCCATCTGTCCACTCTGCAGGATAAAGCGTAAAAGATATATATGTAAACATGTATAATTTATCACCTATAAATAAATATAATATGTAATGTACGTAATGTAGGTTGATGACAGTGGACGAGGCGAAAGAGGTATGCCGAGACCGTAGCGTTTGGCGCTCCGTTCTCTCTGCCTACCCCGCTAGGGATATAGCGTGAAGCTAAGTTGAGTTAAGTTAGTATGTAAGTAATATATTACACATACACATTATATATAAACATGTATACAATAATAATAGTGTCTGTTGTGTTCTCGTGGCGCAAGCGTGATACTGTACATCATTGAGTTACGCAACTCAACGGAAATGTAATAGCAACAAAATGTCTTAACACTAGGCTCTCAAGTTCCCTCTGCCTACCCTGCTTTGTACATGATATGATAAATTATACTGCTGAAAGCGTTAGAATGGTTACGTTACTTGTTTCATGTTCTGTTTTTGTATTTCTTTTATAAAATCTATAGAGTCAATTGTTGTAGCCGTATCAGACGAGCGAACGGCACCTCGATCTTGGTTCGCCATCGAATTATGTTTCCTAGACGAAGCAAGCTCCACACGATCGAACATGGTTTGATGGCGAACCAAAGTGGAGTTTCGGTTTTTTGCAAGCAAACTATATAATTATATTTATGATATTAATAAATATTTTATATAGATATTGTGACGTATTTTACTTATATTTTTTATTAATTTTATAATCACGCAACTTCTATGACTTTTTCGATAAATAGAGGTTATAACGACTTATTATATGTTATTGTTATTGTAATGTATAGCGTAAAAATCGAACTTACCATTATATACGGGTCGTCTTCTATTCTGACTGTTTGTACATTTGATATTGGCATAGTAATATGATTTTAAGCACAATAAAAAGAGAGCGTCATGACGTTATATAAAAATAATAAAAAAATATATTTTAAAAATATATAAAAAATGCATTTTTCATTCATATTCTACAAAGTCTACAAACTGTATGCAAAATGAAACTTTATGTGTATTGTACTAAAGTATTGAATTATATTGGCACGGTCATTAGCCCTATGTCTCGTACATGGCGTCATACGTTCGGGGAATCCCAATGACGATAACTATAGCTCAGTAACTTCAGCCAATCAGAAAGCACAATAACCATATTATTAAAAGTTTAAAATCTTAAACAAATAAATATTTAAAAATATAAAGAAATAATTAACTAAATTGAAATAATGCATTTAATCAATTGTTCAAAATACAGACTTCTATGACATCAAATGAACTTAGAAAAAGTCAATTGAAATCTTCAATCTGAATCGCGCTAACAAAGTTTTTCGCCTTTCAGCATATAAATAATACTTCCAATGTACTTTAACCGGTCCTCTTAGAGGCTTCTTCATTGACCGACTCCTTGGTTGTTACCTAACTCTCCGTGTATTTCCGGTGGGTTTCAGCACCCGTTGTGGCATTTATGACTATATGCCCCATTGAATCTCCCCCATTCCTTGTTCTCCTTACAAATTATCCTACATATTAATTCCATACAGTCTAGCTCCTTAAGGTCAGTTTGGGTGTTGATTCAGCCACTCGGGATAACCGAATGAGTGGGGTAAATAAATACAACCAAGGTTGCTCGATGGTTTGGCAGTAAAAGCTTCTCTTAAGTGAGACTTAATTAAAGCCTTGCCACGAGACATGGGATTGCAGATGGTCTTGAATGCGATCACCCGCCACAGTGGTACATTACTCGACTGTCAAAGCATTTCTGTGTTTGATATATGAAGGGTCCTGTAGGAGGTACCCTGAGACAAATAAAGCTGTCTATGATCTTAAAAAAATACTGCTAAAAAAACTTTTGCTTTTTTTGTTAATTATTTTATAATATTATAATATTATGATCGTTATCAATGATTTAGTGAGAAAAATGTAAATTATTTCCAAAAGAGCTATTTAACGAAACTGGCAAACGAAATGTTGTTAGTTTGCTTACCCTAAAAGTCGGAATACAATGTGAATGAAAAAACGTAATATAATTATTTTTGCTTTTAACATGATAAGTTTGTTTTATGTACCAAGTTATAGAATTCATAATGACATTAATAAAAATAAACTGAAGCAATATAAAAATACTTAAGGAGACATTTAACATTTTTTGTACTTTAGCAGAAAATAATTTATAATAGTTTAGAGCTAGGTAATGACTTAATTTATTATATATATATTTAATCGCTAATACTAACTGAATTTGGCGGAAAGTGGAGAACAAAAGTGGAACGGAGTGTCTTCACCCTAGGTTCCCGGGTTCCCTCTACCTATCCTGCCTCATGCGGGTCACAGCGTGAAGCTAATACTGACATTTACATGTCAGCTCAGTTCAGTTATTTTATGGCGTTACGAGCATCACAGTTGAGTGCGAAATTGCTTCGCCAATGTCATGTTGTACAGGGAACACATGAAAGAGAGATTTTTATATTTAATAACTTCTTACCGGAGCTAAGAAGTGAAAATATTAACTATTTCATTTCCTCGAGTGGGGATCGGACAAACAACCTGCTCCCTACAATCACATGCAGTGTTGCCACGCCATATAAAACAAAAAATACTAATATCTGCAAGAGATTTCATCTTGTTAAGTAACATTGAAGTATTAGATCTTTAAAAGCTTGTGAGGATGTTTGAGCAAAATTAATAATACCTAATTTCTAACACTGTTTTTGTTAGAGTGGAATCACTTAAAACGATGACATTTGTCCACGTGAAAAATGTTCAAGGAAATTATCAACACGCAAACGTCGAATTTACTTCGACGACTCCGTTCTTCACGTCGAATTTAAATGCAAAGTGAAGAACGGAGTGCCTTAACACTACTTTCATTCTAACTTTCAATATTACCCACTCACTCAGCTTCACACTGCATCCCGGTACATGGCGGGGTAGGCAGAGGGAACTTGGGAACCTTGTGTTAAGACACTCTGTTCCACTTCTGTTTCCTACTTTCCGCCGAATTTAAGGAATTGTGTGTTGAGTGGTGAAGAGCAAAGAAATTAAAACAAGAGGCCAGTCGTAGCGCCGCGGCACAAGCCTGTAACCGACAGGTTCTGGGTTCGATCACTAGTTGAGGAAGTAAAATATTTTACATTTACAATTTCAATATTTTTATGTTTCATTTCTTCGCTCTGGAAATAAGGCCACTTCCGCCACTCAACACGAAACGCCTCAAATTCGGCGGAAAGTGAGGAACGGAAGTGGAACGGAGTGTCTTAACATTAGGTTCCCAGGTTCCCTCTGCCTACCCTGCCTCGTGCGGGATACAGCGTGAAGATAAAAAATTAAAACATTAAATATTTAAATTGAAAATATTAAATATTTCATCTCCTCGAGTGGGGATCGAACCCACAACCTGTCAGTTACAGTTACAGTTACTCGCTTGTGCCGCTGCGCCACGACAGGGCTCAATATTAGTTAGCACATAAAAAACTATTAAGCAAAATTGCATTTTCCTATTGCCCAACAATAGGAAAATGCAATTTTACTTAATAGTCTAGTTTAAGTTGTTCTAGTTTCTTTGAGCTTTTGAGCTTTTCTTTCTAAACCTGTAGTTTCTACTGTTTAGATTCGGTTGCATCACACGCTTTTAAAAGCGATGGAATAGCATAATTACGTTTGTTTCAAAAAAACATGCTTGAATAATTTACAATGACAAAGAGAAACGAATGAATAATGTTTAAATAATTGATTCTGTTTAATTAGGAATTTTCTTATATATTGTTTTTGTAATGGTTGTAGGCTACTATTCTTTTTAGATTATTAGAAGTATATAGCTCCTTAATGATTAAATCAGGATCATTTTTGAAACTCGCTTTAGAGTTACTTTCTTGGATTATGATTAGGCAGCCTTTAATTTTGCACAACAAGCACAAGTTTAGTCGCAATTATTTAAATAAAAATCAATAAATACATAGTATTCAAAAGACCGGTATAACGCAACAGAACAGCGTTTGAATGCAAACGCGATGGTTTTTGGTTCAATTCCCTTACCGAAAGGAGTGAATTATATACATATTTCCATTTTCTCACTCTGAAAATAAGACCTAATGAGACAATGGATTTGGCCACTCAGTGAGTAAAAAAGAATATATGATACAATAATACTAAAATCTTCATAATAAAATATAATAAAACATACATTCATATAAGTATTACCTAAAATATCTTTTAACAAAGACTTTCTCTTTGCAGACGTATTTTGTCAAATAAATTTTCAGAATTTTTAGTTTGTTAGACCAAAATACGTGGAGTGGCAACTGTGGCTAATGAATTTGTAGGGTGCCCGGCAGAGAGAATAAAGGGAAACTTTTTTAGAAATTCCTTTAACAAAAGAGTTTTCATATGGCTTTTTATAACCGTAGGTACTTTAAAGCTGTGTAACCTGAATTCATTACTCAATATTATTAATTTCATTTAGGTATTAGTTGTTTGTGTGGACTTTAAAGACGTAAATTGGAAAAACTGAACTACAACTTTATATTTGCTCTCACAAATTTAAACAATAAAAGTTTACAAAGCTCTTTATTTAATAAGTTTTAAACCAAACTCATAATAATCGTGAAATATTTGGTGATTTACAAAATGACAATACAAATGACTATCGAAACAATTTATGTGATAGATCGTGGCTCATCTGGCGTAACGACGTTACTTACTAACAACGAAGTAAAGGGGTTAACTAGGGTGTCATAATAATTTTGTTTATACAAAATTTTCAATTAATTTTAATGTTTTTGTATTTATTATAAAGCGACCAATTTAGTGTATGTTATAATATTTACTATTAAAATTAAAGTATAGAATGGAGTCGTCCATTTTTTAATCATAGTTGTTTTTAGGCTTGTTGTGTGACTGTCAAATTGAAATATATAAAATGTTCATTTTCTGCGCTTTGGTAACATGGCAAAGTCTGGAGTTGATTTCCTTTACTCAACACGCAATGTCCTTTTTTTGGCGAATACTGGGGACCAAACGGACTGTCTCAACACTAAGTTCCAAAGTTCCCTGTGCCTACCCTGTCATGTGCATGTGGGATACAGCGTGAAGCTGAAGAAATAGTTGTTTTAGTTCTATTTGTCTTTGCATATTTTGAATATGCGTCGAACAAAACTGATAAAGCTTAGTTTACCGGTCGTATCTACTCATTTTGTATAAAATAAACTATACATATAAGTTTGTAATGTTTATTTCTATGAAATGTCTAAAAATTGACATTTTTTAGAATACAAATGAACGTATCTTTTTTTATATAGAAAACTCACTTAGTGCCCAATTTCATAACGTTTAGTCCACGTCCAGGTTTTGAATTTCGTGGCAAATTCAATACGAAATGTTGTAAAAACGATAAATAAATGCTCGTATCTTTTGATTGCGTTGACTTAGAAACTTTATTTTTCTGTGCTCCGAAGAACCGTAGACCTGGATATCTGATTTCTGTGTGATGTCTCTACGCAATCTCAACGTCATTGACAGATGACAATGAATGAACAAAGTGACAATGGTTCCGTTTTAACGTTTAGGTACGGAACTCTAAAAATGTCTGAAAAATTATATGAGTAAACTAAATTTAAAAAAATCTCAGCAAACTTTATCATAACATAGTTTCATTTTCTGGAAATAAACACCACACTTTGACCAATTTATTACCAGCACAATAAGTAATTCAATATCCGGGCATAAGTCAGAGCCACAAGTCACATGTATAATATGACGTGGTTTTACCACAGCGGCGTCGAAAACTAAAAGTAAGCTTAATTTAAAGAAATAATGTTTAAATAAAAGTGTGGAAGCGTATTGCGCTTAAAATATACATAAAGGAATGTTGATTTAATAAAGAACTGGCAATTTGTAACAGTTCCAATAACACGCAGTATCATTTATATGCTAAATATAGACTTGCTTAGGCCTGTCGTGGCGCTGGAGTACAGGTGTGTGATTGTAAACGACTGGTTGTAGGTTCAATCCCCTCTCGAAGAAGTAAAATATTTAATATTTTCAATTGAAATATTTAATATTTTCATTTCTTCGCTCTGGTAATCTGGCAAATCTGTCAAAGGACGGTATTGAGCTTCACAACTCAACACACAATGCTACTAATTCAGCGGAAAGTTGGGAACAGAACTGAGTATCTAAACGGTAGGTTCCCAAGTTCCCTTTGCCTACACTGGGGATATTAAGGGATACAGCGTGAAGCTGAAAATATAGTTTTTTTTTAATACCTGTGGCTGTTTTAATCCGGTCTGCTATATCAATCTTTCCAACCATTAAGTGTCACATAAACCGTATGAACACTTTAACAAGCGCAAGTTTTATCGCTTTCACTTTATATATCTAATATTGCCTTTCATCTATGTGATGCCGTGGTAGTGCAGTGGCACGTTTGATTGTAAATGTGTTGGATGTAAGTTCGACTTCCAAATGGGACAATGAATTTAAGGTCTGTCGTACAAACGTGCGAATTACTTTGAAGGAACTACTTTGAAGGACTTGAAATATTTTATATTTATTTGTATCTATACCTCGTAAGCATGTGTGGCATGTCTGACATTAGATTTTTTCCGTGTACCTACCATGCTATGAAGGAAAAAAGTAAAGCTTGAAAAAATCTCACTTCCATGTTTTTTTTGCTTTCGCATTTCATTGAGTAGTACCATATGTTTCTTTATCTACAATTACGAGGAATAAATAAAAAAAGGCACGTTAATTCGGTCACTGCTAACACTTATTAATAGTTTAGACATTTTCTCTAATGATTGTAGAATTTAAGTTCTTTTAACCAGGTTTATAAGTCCCGTGAGTCCTAAGACATCTGGATTGTTTCTGGATTTTTCCTTTTTGAATACCAGAATTCAATGTCGCTCTTTGTATTCATGTCAGAACGAAAAGAATGAAATTAATTATTGAACCAACAACTGCCATTTAGAATCAGACACTGTTTCTTAATGTTTTCTAATAATATAACCGCATTAAAATCGGTTTATTATTACACCCCTCCTTTTGCATTAGGGGTTACAAATAAATGAAAAATAAAGAAATAAATAAATTATACATGAAATTTAAATCACAATGACATTTACAACAAATTATATAATCAAAATAGATAGCAAATATTATGGTCGTATTTTGTGAAATCATGCTAAGATCCTATATCGAGATCAACCCGGCTTAGGCGTCTTATCTAATCCGACTTAACGTTTCATTGACAGCGGACTATAAATTGTATAATGAATGATGTGGTTATTTATACAGGCGTTAGGTTCTAAAATGAGATAGATATGAGCGAAATGTGATAGTTTATTGCGAGAACAGTGTGTATTTATCTATTTTAAATAGTGAGTATTTCTTTTTTAAAATTACATATACAGTTAAATATGTAAAAGCATGTTAACTGAAATTCAAACCGGTCCTTTGAAGCGGTCGTCGTCGATTAAGCCATACGTTCTTAACCCACGTCGAAAGTCTTCGCTTTGCACAAGTTACTACAAATACAAAAAAAATATAAAAATATATGTACTAGTTAATGTAACTTATTCTATCTGCCACAGAAGATAATATACATCACAATCACAATTTTAATTTATTTATTTAACAGAGTAGCCAGAAACAATATAGTGCAAAATACCAATATAAAATCCAGTACAAAAAAATCAAAATTCAAAATATAATCATAAATAACTCAACAATGCATGAAATCGTATTTTCTTTAATTAAAAACAAAGATTAACCTTTTCACAAATAAATATTAAAATTTCATTTGGCATACGGCAAAATAAAGTTAATAAAATATAAAATGCAAGCATAATAGCATCAACTTCACACACTGGCTGTTCTGAATAATGTATACTTTTAGGATGAGGTCCGGTATCTCTTATCTTATCACACCTGAACATCTTTAAACCAATCACGATAAAGTCTATAATCGCGTAAAATGACTGTTAATTACAATTTTGCATATATTTTCGTGGAGTATAATCTCCTAAGTTGAATTGAACTTTATTTTTTACAAAATAAGGTCTAGATTTTCCTATTTACAACAAAACTTAGGTAAATGGCTAACGAAAGTACAGGAGTAATGCTCTTTTTGAATATTTAAAGGGACTCTAAAGCTTATTTCCTGTAATAAGGTGTTAGGTGGCTAGTTGATCCTGTGGCTTCACGAGCTATGAGACTTGGTAACGTAATTACTTAATTAATATTGCATCCTGTTGATTATTCTTTGTAGATGAAGGCGAAGGTTCGATTTTTGCGTCATATAACTAGTTTAGTGATAGAAAAAACATTCTAGAGTAAAATAAAAAAGATAATAATACAGAAAGGCCAGCTAAGACCCACGCGACTAGGTACCGCTGTAGAACTTGTTAGGACTAGTTATTTTAAGTCAACGGTCTCACACGGCTTCGCCCGCTTTAATTATAAAAATATTTTATTTTTACTATTTTTTAAAGTTATTCCACACTTAGGAGAGAAAATACTAAACTTAAATTTAAAAAGCGTATAAAAAGTTTGAATGAAGCAGAATTGGAACCCGCGCCTCTTGAAAACCGTTCAACGAATGGCTTAGTTGGCCAGAGCGCTTGCGTTCAAAATTTTTATATGTTTTTTTTATATTTTTTTTTAGCTTCACGCTGTATCCCGCACGAGGCAGGGTAGACAGAGGGAACCCGGGAGCCTAGTGTTAAGACACTCCGTTCCACTTCCGTTCCCCACTTTCCGCCGAGTTTGAGGCATTGCGTGTTGAGTGGCGGCACTCAACGCCGCGCTTTGCCTTATTCCCAGAGCGAAGAAATGAAACATTAAATATTTAAATTGAAAATATTAAATATTTCATTTCCTCGACTGGGGATCGAACCCAGAACCTGTCGGTTACAGTCAGACGCTTGTGCCGCTGTGCCACGACAGGCTTCGCCTTTTTAAATTTAAGTTAAGAATATTAAGAATACTGTTCTATTCTTGGATTATCACATTCCAAACGTGCCACTTGAGTACAAATCTCTTTACCAATGTTACAATGTATGAAGAATACAAGAAGGAGATTGTACAGTAAAAAAAACCTTATCAAATATACATACATTACAGGTACGATTAGTAATATTGTTCACTAATTTTCAATTTGTGAAATTTTTGATTTTTTGTTCACTTTGTCCACACTTACCGCCAGAATTCAAAACTGTCAGATAAGTGTCATAATTTAACACTGCAATTTTGACTAAATAAAAACCTCCATTCCCCTTCCTTTTCTGGCTACAAACAATTTTCTAAATACATTATACATACCTCCGTAATTACATTACCAAAATAAAACCAAGTTGCAAAAACAAGTTTCTCACTTATTTTGCCGTTAACAAAGTTAACGACGGAAGTCAATAAGCCTAACTTATTAAACGACTTTCACATTCGCCTCATTTCGTTTTTTGAATCTAACACATACTCGATACTCATGCGACTCAAGACTATACAGACTTGTTCAAGCATTGATTCGTACATTGAAATTGAAACTATGAGTTACAGATTAATTTCGATGTTAATATGTAAATGGATCTATTGTTTTGTGTTTGTAAGCAAGTGGAAACCAATAGAACTCGTGTACTTTTATTGTACAACTAGCGGCCCAACTGTGCATTCGTTGGCGTTATTTTTAAATTTTTACTTAAAATATAAAATTTCAGTCAAATAAATAAAAATATATCTATTTTGTCGAACTAATTTTCAAATTGACATTAAATAAGACAAACACTTAATGTTAAGGGAAGGTTGTTAAAATATAAGAGTTTAAACTGTATTTAAATCTCGTAAGCTGTTTTTGAGATTAGCGCGTACGAACGCACAGGCAAACTGATAAAAAACACACACAAAGATATAATAACCATTATTTTGGGCCTTATAACTAAATGTGTCCTATAACATTTTTTTAATACATCTTCCGTATACAGATAGTGATCTGGAACTACAGTTTAATTATAATTATAGGATAAGGCATAAATCATAAATTATACGATTTATGTCTTTATAAGACATAAATCTGGTGATATGAAACTCTTTCTTTTTTTGGAAAAGACGGCAAATGAGCGTAAGGATCACCTGATGGTAAGTGATCACCGTCGTCCATGGCCCCATGTAACTCCAGAGGAACTACAAGAGCGTTCCCATCTTTAATGTAGATGGGCACCGGAGCCCGGCATTATCCAATGCGAAACACAGCGGCCAAAGCCACTACTTAACGCCGGCTTAAAATAGTGGTTATAGTATTCGGTCGAATCTGCCCATGCCATTTTTTGCATATTTTGCCATTGTTGACAGCGTGGCGAGACCATCAGTACCAGGGTACTATTCTAAGCCAAAATGATTTAATTTGTAGCTAGACAAATATAACTCACATCCCCGAGTTGAATTCGAATGTACAACCGTTGCATATACGAGTAAAGTCAGATGCCCCATTAATAAGTTTTATTTCTTTTTTTCTTATTAAATATTTGACAGTAATTTAAATTAATAATATTATATATATAATATTATCAAATTTGTCATATAATATATTAGAATTTGTATTTAACTTTGAGAAATTTCTCAGAAGGTTCAATTTCTAATCCCGAAACGTATATAGATTATTTCTTATCACGAATATCCTCGTAGTTGTTCATAGAGCGTATGCTTTAGTTTAAGACTATAAGCTGGCTACATCACGGTCTATGCCTCTCCCATCTACAGCTTGTCAGATTAAAGATGATAACGATGAACTTTGTTTTTCGAAATAATAGTAACAGAATATAATATAGCATTTATGTCTTTTTCCGTTTATTATGATACACAAAAAGGATCTAGTCTAGATCTGAAGTACTTTGAGTGTGTATGTGCTGCTGCGTATCCTGAAATTGAGTGCTTTTAAGTGCTCCTGGAGTTCGTAAGCTCTAATTTTGCTACATTTAAGGAGTTTGAGTGTGTGGTCATTAGTATTGCTTTGTCGGTGATATAATGTGTACTTGTTTTCACCAAATTTATTAAGTTACTTAAAACAATTGTCAAGATAAATTTCCACTTCAAATCCGTTACCATAGTCCGAGTCGTTCAAAAATCAATTAATTTGTCTAATTATAATTTATACAATCATATATTTAATTAGAATATTTATGCTGTTAGCTCTATCTGCCTTCAAGCAGTAAAAAGGGTACTTTATCCCTAAGAAATTTACAAGCACCACGTGCCTGCTTGAAGGGAGGCGATAAACAGGGCGCTTCTGCGGAAATGGAACTGCGGCCGTCAATCGGTTTTAAGTCTTTTTAAAACTGATATCCGACGGAATTTAGTCTTCGGGCAATTGTGCCCATCTGCTTATAGTAATAACTTTTTTTTTTTCAATACTGTCAGAGACAATATGCTAACAATGTGATTAGTATTCCATGGACTGAAGTAAATACTTTTCATTTTTTTTTTTGTTTATCCTTCATTTATTTCTCATCTTTCAATTTTGCGACATTGGGTCCTTTCTACTCAACCCGAAAATTGGGAAAATTTATTTTTATTCAGAATGAAGATTTTTAAACGGTTTTAATGCTTTTATTTTGTTGCTGGCTTCGTTAAATTTTTAATCTTGTTACATAAATCGTGAAACACTGATTTATAACCGACTTTAAGTTGGAGATTATACACTAGACACATTAATTGCTCTACCATTTATGAGTAAATTTGACTTATTCTTATACAACACATAATTGAATATAAATTTGTGTGAATTTGTATTTAATTAGCTTAAAAGTTGCATAAAAGAAAAATACTGAATTAATAAATAATGAAGAAATACTGAATTTATAGGATCAATTTGTTGTCCGTCATCCAAAATCATTTATTTTGCCATCGTGTATAGATAGACAAGAAGCTGATATAATATAAAATGTAATTTTTGGTGCGCAGAGAAACTCTTGAACAACGAAAAGATATCACCAGCACCAGCATTTATGGATCCTTATAATCCGGAAATTAACATTAAAAAAATAAAAAAATATATTAATTTAAGATGAATAGACAATAATTAAGTTACAGAAGGGCACAGTGGAGATTGCTTAACAAATATTATTAATAGAAAATTTACAATATTTTATATATATTATTCCTTCACTCTGGTAACAAAACAAAGCCACTCAGCACAACATCTTGGAAAGTACGTGGTAAATGAGAAACGGAGTACTTCACTCTAGATTCCCTATGGCAACCCTGCTTTTATGCGGCTATAATATACACTTCGATATTCACTTTAGCCACCTAACATATCAAACGAAATTTCAGCTAAACCAAGTTTTTTTTCAAAATTTCGACAGGTTTTCAGCACCTAATTGAGACGTTTTTCGACAAAGTAAGTCGTACAGTGCATGTAATACTTGTTCACACTTAAGTTGACATTGCTAAAGTACTTGGGGAAAGTTACAAAGATATTTTATCTTGCTTATGTAGTTACCCTTACATTTTATATAGCAACAAGTGTTACTTGTTTTTGTTTGGTCAGGGGAATAATCATGTATGTTATGAAATATTTAATATTTTCAATTTAAATATTTAATGTTTCATTTCTTCGCTCTGATAATAAGGCAAAGAGCAGCGTTGAGTTCCGCCACTCAACACGCAATGCCTCAAATTCGGAGGAAAGTAGGAAACGAAAAGTGGAACGGAGTGTCTTAACACTAGGTTCCCGAGTTCCCTCTGCCTACTCTGCCTCCTGCGCGATACAGCGTGAAGCTAAAAAAATCAACTCAATTTCCAATCGAGGGAATAAATTATCTTATATTTCCATTAATTTGTATAAATGAATAGTACTCAAATAAAATTACTTAAAGAATTTAAAATTTTAGGATTAATATTAGATGAGAAAGTAACTTTTAATAACCATGTTAGATATATTATGAAAAAATATTTGAATATTTACAAACCTTAGGTACAAACAGCAAAATTAAACTAGAACAATATACATCGCTGTCATATAGCCCATAATACTCTCTGCAGCGAGTGTATGAGCTCCTGAGGTGGAAAAAAATTGTACCCGAAAGTGCCTGGACAGCGTTCAGAAAGATTTCGACCAAAAGTTTATTAAATCTTATAGGATTGTCTTTCTGAACGCTGCACTAGCGCTAGACTGCTGTTAGTTGACTAACTCCCCTTGACATGTAGTACGCAAGACAGCACAGGTGTACGAGGCTAAACAAAGGAAGCCGCAAGATTTCCTCCGCGGAAGAACTTTTCAACGAGAGGCCACGTCCATCGAAGGAGCTTGGGGTGCGTTTCGATTGCCTCTTGAATAAGAGACTGTAAATGATCACGACCTGAAAGGCATGATCATTTACACGGACGGAAGCAAGATTGGTGGTAGTGTGGGGGTATCACTTTCTTGCTGGATGGGTGACACCGAAACGCTGGCCAGAAAGTACGTACTAGCGCCGTTCTGTGTTTTAAGGGAAACCTGTATTTGAAGTGGCTCTACCAAGCCACCAAGATTGCGCTAGATCCTCGGCACAGTCGACCTGTATTCTGAGCGACTCTCGATTGGCACTTGATCTGCTGGGAGACCAAGATATCTTTCACCTGATAGCGTTTTTCGTAAAATAAAATATAAAAAGAGCTAAAAAAGATGGGACAATTTTAAGACTCTTATGGGTAAGAGCGCATATTGGTGTCCCGGGGAACGAGAGGGCTGACGAACGGGCGAAAGCGGCCGCAGCGAACACCAAAAAGTCACCTGACTATGACGAATGCCCATTATCATATGTCAAAATGAAAAATATCAGCAATATATTGGAATTAAAAAAATAATAAAAAAAAGAATGTATAAGTACATGCAAATATACAAAAAGGAGAAAAAGAAGTACTATCATATACGCTAATAATAAAATTAGGTATGAAAAGATACGTAAAATATATAATATAAGGTTATAACCTATAATTTTATCATATAGAGATAATAAAAATATAAAAGTTTTATATAACTGTAGCAGAACACATTATTTACGATAGATAAATAGCTATAATTAAAATAAGTAGAATAGGCCTCTGTATAGTATAGAATAGTCCTTAAGAAAAGTAAAATACAAAAAACATTATATTAAATAAACAAATAAAAAGTACCTTAGATAAAGAGACAGTGAGTAAAATATAACAGCAAGTAAAAGATACTGGTTCAAACGATTATTCCAATTGTAAAAGAAAATATAATAACATAGTTATTAAAAGTCTCCCGTTCCGCCGGAGGAGGGCGGGCCTTAAAAACTAAAACAAAAAAAAAAACCATTTGAGGTTAAATTAATATTATGATAAAAGTATGTATTTTAGTTTTCTAAAGTGTTTAAGGAGTATCCTGGCGTGGCGGCACAAGCGTGTGGCTGTAAGCGGTTGGTTGAGTGTTCGAGAGGTCGTGCACTCGATCTTCTGACTTCTTATTTAACTAACAGGGTTCAGAAGGTTGATGTGAATGGCAAGAAATCTCCTGGGTCACTAATCAGTATGGGGGTCCCACAGGGGTCTATTCTTGGTCCTTTTCTCTTTTTAATATATATAAATGATTTACCTTAATAAGTTGAAAGGAGCCATGAGATAGTATTGTTTGCTGATGATACTTCGTTGATTTTTAAAATGCGAAGAAGACAAATAGTATATGACGAAGTAAACAATGCTCTCTCCAAAATAGTACATTGGTTTAGCGCTAATAACTTGCTGTTAAATAGTAAAAAAACAAAATGTGTAATATTCAGAACACCTCAAACAAAAATTGTGAAAGCTAATGTACTTTTGAATGGTGAAGCCGTAGAGCCTGTTGATTCTACGGTATTTCTCGGTATCACCATTGACTCTAATTTACAGTGGGGACCTCATATTGATAGATTGGCGAATAGACTGAGCTCTGCAGCTTTCGCTGTAAAAAAATTAGATTATTGACTGATGAGGAAACGGCTCGCCTTGTTTACTTTAGCTACTTCCACAGTATTATGTCTTACGGCATCTTACTCTGGGGTAATGCAGCCGGTATTAAGTCAATATTTGTCTTGCAGAAGCGAGCTATTCGCGCAATCTATAACTTAAGCCCTAAGGATTCCTTAAGGGAAATGTTTAAAAATATTAATATATTGACCGTTGCATCTCAATACATTTTTGAAAATGTTATGTATGTTAAGAAAAATATTAATAAGTTTACTAAAATCAGTGATGTACATAATATTAATACTAGAAATAGGCTTAAACTTAGTGCGCCTGTAACTCGATTGCATCGAGTCCGTAATTCTTTTATGGGACAGGGTGTACGCTTTTACAATAGGATCCCAGAAAACGTCAGAGAAATTTCTGTTTCACAATTTAAAAAGGTTGTGAAAAGACGTTTGTGTGTTAAAGGTTATTACCATATTAACGATTTCATAAATGATAACACGCCTTGGGAATAAAATGCTCGCTCCAGGCTGTTTCAAGTGTATCATTCTCACATAAATATATAATGTAAAGTTTTGATTAAAAAAAAAAGGACATGTCCCGCTGAGTTTCTTTCGCCGGTTCTTCTCAGGTCTGAGGCAATAACTTTAGTGAACTGGTGGTAAATTGTTTGACGTTCAAAAAACGAAGCTTGTAACTTCTTATTTTGAATAAAATATTTTGAATTTGAATTTGAATTTGAATTCGATCACTACTCGAGGAAATGAAATATTTAATATTTTCAAATTAAATATTTAATGTTTTCATTTCTTTGCTCTGGTAACAAAACAAAGCACGGAGTTCAGTTCCTGTACTCAACATGCAATTCCTTAAATTCTGCAGTAAGTGGGGAACAGAGGTGAAACAGAGTGTCTTAATACTAGGTTTCCAAGTTTCCTCTGCCTACCCTGCCATGTGCGGGATAGAGCGTGTAAAAAGCTGAGATAAAGTGATATTGAAAAGAAATAATGTACGCTATTTATTGTACGAAAAACTGTGCAATGCGTCTAATTGGGAGCTCGATGGGAATGTATTCGATTTCTATTGGGGCTTAAGTATTTTTTTTTTAATTTATCTGCTCTGGTAACAAGATAGCATGCAATGTAGCATGTAATATCTTGAATTACTAATTGCTTTAAATGTGGAATGCATAAACGCGGAAAATGTTGTCTACCTACATATGTCCAGGAGACCTTTAACACAAACATCAATTTAAAGTTTTATATATAACTTGAAGCTTGCTTTATAAATGATAACATACATTTGTTTCTGAAGAAGTATTAAGAACTTAGGGCCCCTAACCATTTAACCATTTTAGTTAGAGCTTTGAAGTTGAGACCACAAAATGATCATATAACTTACAAATTATTTTGCAAAATGCTATTTAATTACTTTCGGTTACTATTTAAGAACGTAACTGTCTCTTTACGGCTTTCTAAAATATATAGTATTGTCTTAAACTGTTATAAGTTTATATCTAATACTTCCTGAAGGCAACTTTAGTAGATTAATCTTGAATTTGGTTAGATTGGGAGAGGAGTGCGACAAATGCGCACCTTATAGCGATATATACTCCTTATATAACTTTAAACGCTATTTCAATTAATCTGGAAGTTTAAGTTCAATTACCGGTATTTTAATTAGAGGTGGCTGCTACGGTGACGATAAATTAGTGACTATTCGAACAATTGAAAAGGCTAGAGTAAGACGAGCAACGTGTAATTTTACTAAATGCTAAGGAAGGAAGACGTGGGATATTTTCTTTATTTTGCGCCTTATATTGTATTTTTAGGGTTCTGTACATTAAAAGAAAATATCGATCAAATGCGAGTCGAATTCGTTCATCGAGGGTTCTATAACAAATTCAAGATTACAATAAGTCCACGGCCAACGAAAATATTTTTTATTCAACTAAATAATGTTTAAAATTTTAAATTTCAGATAATTTAATACTATTGTAATCTTTGTCTGTCCTTATTTATAATTTCTTGACGTTAACCGTACCAGCTTAATACGAGAAGGCCTTCGTTCAGCAAAAGACAGCGATAGGCTGAGAAGTATATGCTATTATTAAAAAAGTAATTTAAGCATTGTACAGGTTTTTTTGTTTTGATTGTGTATAACGATGATTCAGATATATATTTCCAAATAAATACAAAATTAACAAGAGACAGTAATCGACATTTAGTATAATTATTCCTTTTGTACTGATTAATTCTTCCCGTGAGTCCTCCATACAACGTGACATTGGCGAAGTGAACTGTACTAAACTGGCACGCTCGAAACGCCATAATTGAAGAAATGAATGAATGAAATCGACATTTATTTAAAAAAAAAAAATTGTTGTACTCAACTGCCTGCCTGCCTGTCGTGGCGCAGCGTGTGACTGTAACCGACAGGTTCTGGGTTCGATCCCCAGTCGAAGAAATGAAATATTTAATATTTTCAATTAAAATATTTAATGTTTAGGTAAATTTCATATTGACAATTAAAATATTTAATGATTCTAGTTTCCTGGGTTCCCTCTGCCTACCCTGCCTCGTGCGGGATACAGCGTGAAGCTAAAAAAAAAAGAAAAGAAACTATAGAAATTGTATCTTCATAAAAGTATACTAGTAAAAATATAACTTTTAAAACCACTGTAACTCCGCTGTTCATGCGCCCGTCTGCCTGTGTGTCACTAGGCTGTATCTCATGAACCGTTTGACTATAGTCAGACAGTTAACCTGTTAAAAAATGATATAGTTCTGTTCCTGATTATTACTACATAAAATAGATATTTAAGCGCGTATAAAAGACACTTTTTGTTTTTTTGCCGTTTTATCGTTGATAATGCTAAACCTTTCGTGCACGAATCCGACTCGAACTTGTTTTATTTTTCTTATTAGCTTAAACTAGCTAAGCACTCAAAGGGAAACGAAATCCAAAGAAATATGCCCTTGCAACGCGCTTTACACAGAATGTAGGCACTAAAGTCATAGCAGCCAACGATAGGCAATGAAATACCGAGTGCACTGTAACCAAGTTAACTCCTTATGTAGTGGAGTACGGAGCCAGCAGCAAACTAACATCGTTACGTCACAACAAGGTTCTAAAACGCGATATTAATTTGCTTCAACCTCAAACTTCTAAGAAGGTAACTTTTGACATGCATAGTTTTACAAGATCCTATTGTTTAGTTTACATGTATATGTGTTTAATAACCTTGTGAACAAAATTTCAAAGTATTTTGGCGCAGTGGTAAACTTTTAGCTGTAAACGTGACAATCGTGAGACAAGATTATATATTATTATGATGATCGGAGGTTAATTTCCATTTGACGATGTAATTATATAGTTATATGAGTATATAGATTATTTGGATTTATAGTTCGGAGAGACAAAAGCTGGGTTGTCTTTCAACAGGTAATGCCTTGAATTCGGTCTGAAAAGACAGTTACTGAGTGTCTTGGCACTAAATACTGAATAATCGTTACACGGAATCTGCTGCTTGTGCTGATATATATTTTTTTAGCTTTAGTCTATATGCATAGTAGAATAGGCAGAATGAACTTGGGAACCTTGGGAAGTGTTAAGAAAATCTGTTCTGTTCCCCACTTCCCGCCGAAGTCTTAAGATATTGCGAGTTTGTGTGCGAGAAGTCAATGTAGCGTTTCTACCAGAGTGAGTAAATTAAAATATTAAATATTTTATTACTTCGAATGCGAACTCAGATTTTTTTCATTTTTAGTCCCACGCCTGAGCTATTGGCCTTATAATACTTTAATAATATACTTAACGACTATTTCGACAAAAGAAAACTTTAATTGTCATTTTCAAACTGAAATTCTTTCAACTTTTCATTAAAATTACCATGAAAATTTATATAATGAAAGGGCTCTTTGCTCTATTTCTAGTTTCTGACTTAAAACTATCATAAAAGTTAAACTAAGCTAAGAAAGCTGACGGCGATTAGTGCGGCACCTCGTTAAAGAAAATGATTTTGTTAACGACGCGACGTACTTTTTCACTTACAATGTTAATTTTAAGAGCTTTACGCTAAATATTTTTTAATAAATTTTGCTTTATTTAAATAATTCTAGCGTAAATCTCATGAGTTCATGAATAAAATATTTTTAGTTATTTATTTGACAATATTTATTATTTGCTAGGTATTCTATTTACCTGTAAATATGACAATTGTGAATTCTCACTCAAGGAGAAGGATTCTTTTCACTTCCTTGTGTTTTTGTGCCGTTATCAAGACGCCACACAATGTGCAATGTTTCTAAGTCTGGGGATGGACAGTCATATGAACAGTGAGTTTTACGTCATCGTATTTATATGAAGCTTATTATTACATGTTTTAATGATTGTATTTGTAATATTTTATAGTATATATTTTAGAATCCAATGCATAAAGAAAGGTGTTATAAGTTTTTCCTGTCTGTCTGTGGCACCGTATCTCCTGAATGATCCCTAACAGTAATCTCCTTGAAATTTCGTTGTCCCCTTTTAGATCTTTGTACTGTTAAAACAATAAAACTGTAAAATGATCAATCCAATGGCGTTAGGCGTTCTCAGACTGTAGAATATTTAAAAGCAGTCTTAAAAAACTCTACCTAGAATGCTGCTCTTACTTCAACCGAATTGTATGTCTAAATATTATATATGATACATATTCTGTATGGGTTTATATATATATATATATATATATATATATATATATATATATATATATATATATATATATATATATATATATATATATATATATATATATATATATATATATATATATATATATATATATATGCATGTGGTGGCGCAGCGGCACAAGCGCGTGACTGTGACCGAGAGGTTGTGGGTTCTACCCCACTCAAGGAAATGCAATATTTCATTTAAATATTTAATGTTTTCATTTCTTCGTTCTGATACAGGGCAAAACACGGCGTTGAGTTCCGACACTCAACACGCAAAGCCTCAAATTCGGCTGAAACTGGGGAAAGGAAGTGGCCGATCCACTTCCTTTCCCCAGTTTCAGCCGACTTAGCACTAGGCTCTCAAGTACCCACTGCCTACCCTTCTATGTGCGGGATACAGCGTTTAACTAAATATACATATGTATGTATAATACTTATTATATGTATATATATCTATACTTATACTGTCTGTCTGTCTGTTTAGTACTGAAAAGTATAATATAAATATTTAAAAAAATATTTATGTTACTTACTTCTCTAAGTCCGTGTCTAGACACGGACCGTAAACATTATGCAATGTTCTGCCTTTTCTTTTTTATTATATTCTATCGCATTGTAATGGTTGCCTGGAAGAGACACTGATAGTGATAAGACCGGCATTGCATGTATTAGTTTAGTTACTTATGTAATATTTAACTAAATTGAGTGCAATTAAATATTTTTCAATCGATATCCTTATTTATCTCGATGGCTCCTAACTATACTCTATGAAACTCAAACTAGTAGTACAAGAGCTATAAAGATGAAATCAAGATAAGGTATTTATTTTTTAAAATTATTAGACTGATTTATATCAAGTGGTTTTTCTTAATTAATTTACACTTATGATATTTATTCTCATCTATGAAAGATCTATGACTATATCATGAAGTAACACAATTTTACAACATTTATTTGTTTTCAACTTTGTTTAAAATTGATATGCATTTTAAAGTAACCTATATAAATCGTCTCATAGCAATTCAAACAATATAGTTATTATGGTATCTTCACACGATCAGCTGAGAAAGCAATTTGGCTCGGTTATGGCGTGTAATGGGAAATTAAACATGGGGTGAATGGGGCTAACGATCGTTAAAATGTCGTAAGAGCCTTGTTACATTGTATATATTTTACATAAACGTAATCCTCTATTTAGAATAACTCCTTTGAGGCCAGGACATGATTTGTAAGCGAGATAAAAGGGATGCTTCTGTAAACTTATTGCCTTAATATATTAATGTAATTATATAATATTCGGATTTGTTATGGGATTTTAAATGTAATTAGGTTCTGTAATTTTACACGTGATAAGGGCAGAAGCTAAGTATCTACTTTATGGTTTGAACGGCTGCTTCCTTCTCAATTTATGTAGAAGTCTTTAAATATTATTTCACAACTGGTTTGGCGCAGTGAAACAACGTCAGATTGCAGACGTGGTGTTGTTGCGCTCCCACTTGGGAAATATAGATGTATATAAATATTTTTATTCCTTGATCTGAGAACCCGACAGTACCGGCAGGGTTGGGCATTCTTCAAATACCACCCAATTTTCGAGACATTGGCTATTGAGGGCCTAAACGCCGTGCTTTGTCTCGTTACTAGATTGAGAAAATTATAAAAAATAATTTCGTCAAGTTAATAAATGTGGCTAAAATGGTTAGACTACGGTCAGTAGCAACTATATAGGTTAAAATTGTATTGTTTGTTTGTTAATCTTCATATTACATTTTTTATTGATTACATTTTTTATTTTATTGTTTAAAAAACCAAAAAATACTAACAAAAAATACACGATGAGAGCGAGTATTATTGCGTTCGCGAATTAAATATAGCACTACAATGGTTACGTCCAAGCGAACGTTTGTAACTGTTGAAATTTATTTTGGTTAAAGTATATAGAGATGACATGTCATTTGTGTTTTTTACAACACCCTTGTTTTTCATGAGGTTTTATTGTATGCGTAGGTTTGCAGATGGATATTTTACCAACTTATCAATGTTTTTTGTGGGTTTTGTTACTATCACACGTTATCCCATATGGTTGGACATTTCATTTTCCACCCGAAACAGAATATATTTATTAAATGTTATATACGTGTTTTTTCAGCCCACACAGCACGTTAAATCCTGCAGCAGGATAGTCAGGGAGAATCTCGTGTTGTATTCAGAATATTTCGTGTTTCTTAACTGGATCCCTCGACCAGTCGAGGGAAACCTCGAACTGGCGTAATTAGATATTTTCCAGAGAGGTCCTGGTCGGTAACTTAAAAACGAGACTTTCAGATTCAGATTTGATCGTCTCGAGAAAAGGTTTTTTGTAATTTTCTCTGGTAAGGTTAGTAAAATTTATGAGGTAGTCGCAAGAGGCTCAAACCACCCGGTCACTCTATCCTACACATATGTCTTCAACTCATCGGAGCAAGTAAATGAAAACTATTAATTTTTCCGAGTGGCGATCGAACCCTCCATTAATTAATTGACTAACTAGTTATACATTTCATAATAGGATTTAGTTTTTAATTTTTTTATATCTAGTTTTTTTAATGTACTAATGAACAAGTAGCAAAGCTTTTAAATACCAAAAAAATATAGTTTCATTCTATATTCCGCATGATAGGCAGAGACAATATAGCTTTGTGCTCCATTTTCCACTCTAAGACCAATATTCAAGACATGGCGTATTGAGTTATAATTATACAAGAACCATTTTCCAATTGAATACAAATAAAAATATTTTCATCTCTTTCTAATTTATAGAAGTGGAACCAGTTAACACAGTCAAGTGTTTCGACGTCTGTACTTAGATTCATTGTAGATACCTTTACGTTTTCTGTAAGTAGTATCTTCAAGTAACTTTCAAAGTGTACGTGAACGAAATTTTATAATGTAATGAAAAGTTGATAATCAAATTGATTGTAAAGCCAGTAGTTCTTATTTTGTTTCCGTTAATTTTCAAATTAAATATATATATGCCGTAGCGTTTGACCCTCCGTTCTCTTTTTCTACTTCGCTTCTTCGCTTAGGGATACAGTGTGAACCAAGATAAGTTTAATATATTTATATTGGAAGGAAGTTAACAGTGATCTCAGTCTTGTTGACCAGAGTGAAGAAACAAAAAAAATGGTTCTTCCAAGTGCGTGGCGCAGTAGTTAGATTACAACATTTTTATTTTCTCGTAATGGAACAAGGGAAAGAGCCGCGTTAAGTTTCACCTTCAATACACAATGTGTCAAAAAATGTCGAAAAGTGTGAAACAGAATGTGTTAGTACGAGGTTTTCTTTCTCTGCCTTGGTATAAATGGTCGGAAAGTGTGAAACAGTAGCATTAATCAAAACATTAGCATAAATAGGTATCAGTTGAAATTAATTAGAAATATTTAATTTGTCTTAGAAATGAAAAATACTACCCAAGTTTCGCTTGTTGTAATTTAATTGAATTCTCCAAGGCTCCTTCACACCGTTCTCTTCCTCAGGGCATTAGGGAGTTTACACTAGTCGTATTAATTCGAATCGTTTTGTAATTGAATTAAACAATTTCACGTTTTACGTGAGTGAAAATTATCCACGTATGTGCAAAAGTACATTTCTAATTTTATATGAAAATTATTTAGCGATTGAGCAATGTTGAAAGCTGCTATATATTTTCTTTTTGTCATGTTATGTTATGGATAAAGTTGAAAAATCCTGGTAAATACGAGTTCAACTCGCCAACCGAATGTTCCATTGTCAATATTCATTTTGCTCTAATGTATATATATAATATAATATTATATACTTACTATTGTAATATTTATTTTTTGTATCATATATATGATATATTTTATAATATTATTGCGATAAATCAGAATAGATGTCTGATTCGTGTATAAATCTAATCGAGCTAACATTGAAAATACATAAAGTCACATGTTACATCAAAAATATATTCATTAGAGGCAGGAGGGTGTTTCGGCCCTTCACTGATTACGCCCAGTACATTTATCTCTGTCAGAACTGTCAGTTTACAGATAACGAAATTTTCATAAATAGTAATTGGCTTTAGATAGATGTTACGCAGTGGTGATTGCTTCTTTTTGGCTAATCTTTGAAAGTGGATGGAACATTTTGTGTAAGAAAACAATATGAAAGATTTTTTATTATTATTTTTATCTGTATAAGACTCTAATATATAGAATTTTGCCGTATATACAAAACATAGTACTGAGTTATATAAGCCAATCACGTCGGCCTAATTGGAACGATTAATAAAAACATAGTAAAAGTAAACACCGTCGTGGCGCAGAGGCACAGACTTGAGATTGTAAATGTGACGATTGTGGGTTCGATTTGAACCCCGAGGAGTAAAATAATAACACAGTTTTACGCTATAGCTTGCACATGGCAGGGTAGGAACTTGGGAACCTAGTGTTAAGACACTCCGCTCCCCACTTTCCGCTTTGAGGCATTGCGTGTTGAGTAGCGGAACTCAACTCAACGTTTTGCCTTGTACTAGAGCGAAGAAATGAACATATTGAATATTAAAATTGAAAATATTAAATATTTAATTTCCTCGAGTGGGGATCGAACCAACAACATGTCAGTTACAGTCACACGCTAGTGCCGCTGCGCCACGACAGTGCTCAACAGAGTAAAATAATATTTTATTATTATTCATCTTTTATATTAAAATATAACTGTGCAAGGAATCGCATAGAATCGGTAGCAAGACAAAGTGCGCCGGTAATTTTTATCAACTCGCAATATCTCCAGATTTCGGCATAAAGTAGGGGAAAGAAGTACCTTAGCACTTGTTGAACTATTTTGTGTGGAACTAAAAAACCATATATTTAATTATATGAGTAAATATATTAAGACGCTTCATCAAAAATATTGTATATTTCACCGGCTACGGTGAATATTTTTTTTAACGTTTGAACGGTAATAGCATAGTTGTAAAATATTGTGAAAACGTTTTGGTATTTTTTTTTTTTTGTTCTTTTTTTTTTTTAGCTTCACGCTGTATCCCGCACGAGGCAGGGTAGGCAGAAGGAACCCGGGAACCTAGTATCAAGACACTCCGTTCCACTTCCGTTCCCCACTTTCCGCCATATTTGAGGCATTGCGTGTTGAGTGGCGGAACTCAACGCCGCGCTTTGCCTTATTACCAGAGCGAAGAAATGAAACATTAAATATTTAAATTGAAAATATTATATATTTTATTTCCTCGACTGGGGATCGAACCCAGAACCTGTCGGTTACTGTCACACGCTTGTGCCGCTGCGCCACGACAGGCCTATAGTTTTCGTAATATGAATCAATTAATAACGTCGTTGATCTTTTTCCACGGTAATATAGATTCTATTTAGAATATCTTATTGTGTATCCTGTAGACACTCAGTTTCGCACTCTCCAATTATCTTAAAATGTCGGAACTGAAAGCTTCGGTAAGTATTCTTTGTAGTGTGGCCACTGATAGAGCAAAGATATGAAAATGTTTTAGAATAAAAAAAATTAACAATATAATTTGACTATACTTGATTACGTTTGTACATTTAATTTTATTTCTTTTTTATTGAACTCTTGGAAAATCCATTCCTATTCGTTTTCTGCCAAAAATTATGTCAAATGTTTAATAGTAAGTGACGGTTACAAACTGGATACTTCTTCTTAAGGAGCATATGATATATGTTTCTTTGGTTTATCTTTTCTTTTTCGAATATTATAAGCTATATCAATGTTATCTAAAATAATTATACTGTTGACATATAAATTAATATTAAAGCAATCTTTACACATTTATCAGTAAAATATACATAGTTTTAGAAACGACCTGAGCTTCGAAACTAATGCTAGATTAACCTTTTCCAAACATAGCTGGAAACCATCGCAAAAAGGAACTTAGTAATGATAAAAACTGCATCGAAATGAGACTATCCGTTAAAAAGCTACGAAACTATAGACATATACTGAATGGTATACACATAGGCAGACAGGACAAACTTATAGCACCCTCGTTTTGCATCGGGGGTAGAAAACCAAAAAGGAAAATATTTTTTTTTTTTTCTCGCTTTCTATAAATACTTCTTTCGTTTATTTTCACCATTATAAGTTCAGTGATGTCGACTATAAACCATTTACTATTCGTCAGTCACTCCCTAGTGACAGAGTGACAGAGTTTATATACATATAATACATATAAAACAAAATGTTTTCAATGCGTTGCAAAAATCATCCAATTGTAAAAAGCTTTTAGCTATTCAGTCCGACTGCTGTTTCAAGGATTCTATAGATATGAATATTTTAATTCAAGTTTTCTATAGATATTAATATAACAGACACAGTATTTTTTTCAACCACTTTATTAATAATAATGTCTTTGATTTTCGCGATTGTTACACATTTTAAATGAAACACTTTTAAACGGATTAATCGCGTATATTGAATGGTAAACATTTTTGGGAAACCCGACGTTTCGAACACTTTACAGTAGTCCGTGATCACATGTAGACTGACCACGGACTACTGTAAAGTGTTCGAAACGTCGGGTTTCCCAAAAATGTTTACCATTCAATATACGCGATTAATCCGTTTAAAAGTGTTTCATTTAAAACACTTTATTAATTTCGTTGCTAATTTCCGAAATTTACTTTCAGAAATTTATTGAGGCGATAAGCTATATACTGTTAAGTATTTTGGCCGAGAGGACGTTTAACGAAACGGCTTTTGTGATATACTCGCTATGTAGCTGTACCTGACAAACTTATTTCTACAGAAGCGTGACGAGCTTTCGCTTTGAAATTTACAAAATAATTAATAAAAACATTGAACACATAGAAAAGGTAAATAAGTTTTAGCTTCATGTTTTGTTTTAAAGAAGGAACATTTTCGACGGTAAATTGTATACAGAATTTAAATTTAATAAAGTAATAAAATTACTTTATTTTACTTAGAGCCCGGTGAAAGATTGAAAACGTCACTCATGTGAATGTTTATTTTAGGAAAAAAACAACGTCAGAGAGAGAAAAGCTGTGTCTATATGCAAGTATAATATATTTAAAAACTTTTTGACAGAGCATCAGCTAACGTACAATAATCCTTTATGTACTACAGAAACGGAACTCAAAAGGAAAAATGTTGCTGACAAATTAGTCTTGTTATTTTTCTTAAACCTTATACGAATTTTGTGATCACATTTTAGTGTTTTCGTGCAATTATTATATTTTGCTCTATTTGTAAATATATGATTTGTACTAGGTTTATCTATTTTTCCCTAATAATTTTACATAACCATCGCAGTGCAGTGGGAAAGCTAGTAGCATAACAAAAAACTGAGTTGTGTGGGTTCGACGCCCATTCCTGGGAAAGAAATATTATCACTTCGCTGCTTTAGCAAATAAAACGGCTTTCAGTTGTATCATTAAACTATTGTCCGAAAGGCGAATAAATGAGTATCTTAAAATGATGTATTCTCTGTGTACCTATCATGTAATGTGTTAGATAAAGTATTAAGCTAAAAAAAGGATCCAAAAAATAACTTTTTTATAAACGTAGAATTTTGCCTACTTAGAATTCGAACGTACTATAATAGTGATTAGATATTTTTTATTTACTACGGCACATATTTATAATTCAAACTCATTAAAATTCTTGACAAATATTTCGCAAAGAAAGGTTTAATTAAATCAGTGTACAAGGCGCACTGATGCGAGTGCTCTGGAATAGGCTCCAACTTAACCCAGGCTTTCGAGACCACGTTCCGTGTAGTACAAGTACCGTTGACAATCTAAATTTTAGCCTGCAATTTTTAAGTTCCTCATTTCTCATAGCTCGCCTTAAAATTATGTGGATGTTTCAATTTGTGAGGCAAAATATAGCGATTATCGGGAATAGAATTTATGCAAAATTAAAGAAAGTAAAATTTCTTATCTTTCCTATATAATTATTTACCAAAATAAAATTTTGTAACTTTTTTTTTTTTTAGCTTCACGCTGTATCCCGCACTAGGCAGGGTAGGCAGAGGGAACGGAAGTGAAACCTAGTGTTATGACATTCCGTTCCACTTCCGTTCCCCACTTTCCGCCGAATTTGAGGCACTGCGTGTTGAGTGGCGGAATTCAACGCCGCGCTTTGCCTTATTACCAAAATTGTAAATAAAATAATATTCAATAAAATATAACAACAGTACGAAATATTAAGTTACCAGTATATCAGCTTCACACTATATTCTGCACATGGTAGGGTAAGCAAAGGGAACATGGGAACCTAGTGTTAAGACACTCTGTTGCGTTTTCAGGCACATGTTGAGGCATTGCGTGTTGAGAGGCGAAACTCAACGCCACGCTTAGCCTTATTATCAGAGTGAAGAAATTGAAAGTTTAAATATGTAAATAGAACATATTAAAATTTGATTTCCTCGAGTGGGGATCGAACCTACAAGCCGCGTTTACAGTGTATTATACATGTTACATGTATTGTTTCTGATATTACTATCAGAGGCGAAGGCAAAAAATAAAATTGCACGTGTAATACTTAAGACAATAACAATTTTTTACATTAACTCCTCTGAAAATTGTACCTACAGTTTTCGTACATAATTATGGACTTTACTTTGAAAACGTCATATTATATAGAAATATTATACGACATAGATATTAGTTCCAAAAAAATGATGACAGCAAATCTCGCTTGTCTCATATTAATGTTTGGGATATCCCAAAAATGTCATAGTTGCCAAGGAAAAATCTCCTTTCCGCTGATTCATGCAGGCAGAGAAGACAAATGGCGACGCGAAATTGATGACGAATAGTGTTCCCAATGACGAGGGTCAACAATATGCGATACCTCCATTTCTTATTGTCAGCTGACCTGTGTCTGTGGAGATGGTAGATTGCATGGTAGTTCAAGCTAAATTGATACTTCATGCAGTTGTATTTAATACTCTATTGCCTAAGCTATAAGGTTAAATTTGTAAAAAGGTTGTCTGATTTAATGTTCAGGCTATCCATTTACAAGGAAATTAAGGCTTAGACACGCTTTGAATTTTTGGGCTAACTACCTATACATTACTACTCGCCTCTTTTGAAATGTTCATTATAAAATCTTTTATCTTTTATTCTCTTTATATAATGAATAATAGTACTAATACTTAAGAAAACATGTAAATACTATGTACTCTTTCAATGGATAGGCAAGATCTTGAAAATGGTTCTTTATAAAGTTTATTAAAACTAGTTAAGTACTTGATAAAAATGTACAAAAGCAAAAATATTTGTGTTTTCTTGGAGCCTATGGTTGCGTAGGAGGCACAAGCCAACGACTGTAAACTGTAAAGAAAATGAAACATTTATTACTTCATATCTTTGCTCTGTTAATGAGGCAAAGCGCAGCGTTCACTTCCACCATATTTCACTAAATACTCTCCTTGTCCCCCAAAACACGCTATTATGCACACGTGTTTTCTATGGGTCTGTAATCGTATTTTTTATGGAAGAGACGGCAAACGAGCGTGCGGGTTACTTGATGGTAAGTGATCACCGTCGCCCACGGCCCCGTGTAACTCGAGAGGAGCTACAGGAGCGTTGCCGTCTTTTAAGGTGGATGGGCACCGGGGCCCGGCATTACCCAATGCGAAACGCAGTGGGTAAAATCACTACTTAACGCCGGTCTTAAATGCCGGGGGTGGTAATAATCCGGTCGAGTCTGCCCATGCGTGTTGCCATTGCTGGCAACGTGACTCTACCACACGCACTTTAGTCGCCTCTTACGACACCATCAGTACCAGGGTGATCCTATTCTAAGCCGGAATCACACGGCAAAATCGTCTGAAATCGTATTTTATCATACCTACCAAATAGCTATTTAATATCATATAATACAATTTTACATAGTTAATTCTCTTTGCGAAATAATATTATTTCTAAAGTTCTTAATAAATACTGAAATAATATTACAACATTATTTTGTTCTGGGCTATTAAGCTGTACTGGAGTTAGAAACCCGTTTAAATTGCCAACTAGGTCGAGCAAAGCGACTTAAAGCGTTAGATAAAAAAGTGATTTCTTAACAATTACTATGAAAATCTTGGCTTCAGTTTAAAAATAGTTTATAAAATAGTCGAGAGTATGATTTAATTAATTTCTTTTAAAGAAAGTATTGTTAATGTTTTTCGAAAATTTTATATTCAAACAAAAATATCAGCGTTTAATATTTGAGGTTCCTTCTATTACAAGCGAGACTATTATTTTTTGTTCCTACAGTAATGTTTATGAGAATACTTTTGCTGTAATTTATCAGATCACGTAGAGCTAAGCTTCTAGCTCTACACAACTAATTAGTTTACAAGCTCAAACTTCACATAGTCAATATCTCAGTAAATATTTGTAGCTTGACTATATGTTACCATTGATTGCTAACAAAATTAATAAATACGAGTATATATATGTTAAGTGAAATAAAACATTTTTATTGAACAAAACAAACAAAATTAAATACAAAAAATCCAGTTGATGTCGTTGCGGCGCAGTGTCACACAACTGTGTATGCATCGGTTGTGGGTTTGATTTCAATTCCGGGGAGTGGAATAATATTCAATTTCAATACTTAAATCAGTTCGCTGGTGAAAAGACGACCTGGAAAGTTGAGTTCCGCCATGAACGAAGTATCTTTACACTAAGATCTAGGTTCTATTTGCCTATACTACTACGTGCAGGTGAGGTGTATTATTGTTTTGATCGTATGAATATATCTTGACTCTTCAACTATCGTCTTAAAATACAAGTCAACCGTTATTCCTAACATTAAAATAGAAACACATACTCAATTCAGCAACCTCAGCATCTTACATTATTGTTCACAAACAATAACAGGCAATGCATGAAATTCGGCAAAAAGTGGAGAATAAAATGAAATATCTCAGCACTAGGTTTCCGAGTTCCCACTGCCTACTCTACCACGTGCGGGACACGGTGTGAAACTGAAAATAAAACTTTTCAAAGCAATGTTAATAATGAGTGGTTTTGACATATTATTTGGGGAATATCTTCATTACTATCAAACTAGTAGTATCGGGATTCTATTTAGAATTTCCTAATAAAGTGTCCCATACGTCTGTAAAGGTGCAGTATACATAGTGTTAAGATATACTGCTCCTCACTCGATACGCTATCTTCATTGCATCGCGACCACAAATAAATCATACTGAATATTTCCGATTTCGAACTTAGAAATGGAAAATGAACTTCTTTTTCTGGCTCACGCATGAATTTAGAAAAATTCATTAGTACTCCTTTGCATTCATTCAACATTATAGTCAAGTAGTTTCGACTGTATATTGTTTATCAGTCACTCACTAGTGAAAAGCTTAATATGCATATACCTATATTGTATGTAGATAAAACAACTTTGTTTCAATTAATCACAAAAATCGTTGAATTGAAACTAACTTTCAATCCAGGCCGTCTGCTTTTTAAAGATTTCTATAGATATAAACGTTTTGTAACAGGCAGAGTATTTTTTCAAATTCAACTTACAACTTTAATGCTCGAATATACAAGGGTGTATTGAGGCGATACGCTACGAGTATATACGGTTAAGATTTTTTGGTCGAGTATACGTTGAACAAATCGCTTTTGTGATATACTCACAACGTAGCTATATCTGCAAAACCTATTTGTTTCTATAGAAGCGTGACGAGCTTTGGCAAAAAATTGGTAAAATAAAAAAAACACTTAGAAATGGCAAATATATTTTTGCTTAATTTCTTTTAAACAGGAAAAATTATCTACATTAAGCTATACTCAAAATTTTAATTTTATTTTTTGTACAATAAAATGATAAATTAACTTGGTACGTTTTCATTTATACTCTGAACTGAAAATGTGAAATTGGTGGGTTCGATTTCCTGCTCAGGTTATAAGACAAACTCATTGACACAATGTTTCAGAAACAAAAAAAATACAGCGCAAAACTATAAAAATGTCATATATGGTAGTGTAATATATTTAAAAATCGTTAGCTACACTGAGCATAAGCTAACGTACAATAATATTTTACGATACAAACGGAACTGAAAGTAAAATAAATAGATATTTCTGACAAATTTAATGTGTGTATTAAATCTCTTCTTCCTAATTATGGAGCAAAATAAATGGATGAAAACAAGAAAAAAATATATGACATTTCTGTTGTACAGAGATTTCTCCACTCTCCACTGTTCATAACCAAGTATTAAATACATTTCCGTTCCTTCCTGATAAATTGTCAACACATTGCATTTTGAGGATTGAAAGTGAACATCGTACTTCGTGTACTTTTCTCCTGATTAAACCGATAACTTTCATGTTTTGTACATTCAGACGAAGCCCTATTGTAATATAGGTCTCAAAATATAGTCAATTACCAATCAGTCCTAACATTGAATTATTATAACAGCTTAATTGATACTTATGGTGCATAGCTTTAATAAGTACGAGCACATACATGATAAATGTATCAAGGGGATATATTGTTTCGTCTAAATTATCTATAGATATTTTCAATTGAATTATGGCAATTGATTTGTTTTGTTAACGTTCAATATAATATCTATAAATAAATAAGTAATACAAAGTTGTTTGTCAAAAGTCAAAAGCTTCCCAATTGTTAAAAAATAGCGTACATTGATTTTTAGTATTTTTTTTTCAGCTTCACGCTGTATTCCGCACGAGGCAGGCTAGGCAGAGGGAACCCGGGAACCTAGTGTTAAGACACTCCATTTCACTTCCGTTCCCCACTTTCCGCCGAATTTGAGGCATTACGTGTTGAGTGGCGGAACTCAACGCCGCGCTCAACATTGTAAAATTATATAATTTTCTATTGATATGAAAACTTTTCTTCAATTTCAGAAAAAAAAGGAATTAACAAATTATTAATGATAACGATTATAAACAATATTTAATAAATAGTTACTTGACATTTTTTCCAGCGGTATCTCGACCTACGTGAATTGCTTACAGTGTTTCACTTGCATATTTCTTTTTAAACTACTATAGAAGTACTACGGCAACAGTGGTCATAAAATCCACGCAAGACAGCGTTGACTGGGCTAACTATATTTTGTAAATTTTGTCCCGCCAAATACAGAATTCAAATATGCCTACAAAATATTTTATATGAGGAAACAACTCATGTGCGGCTTATCGCTTGAAACAATCTTTTTCAATACCTCTATGTCATGAAGCTATTCTTTTGGGATTGCAAGTTTCATTTTCTTTTGTAGACGAAAGGCTTTTATATAAAAAGTAAATAATATTTTTGTGTGTGACTGTGGTTGTTGAATGGAGGTACTAAACAATTACCTATTTTGCTAACTTAACCTTTTTTCTATCCCTTTATTTATATTTCTTCTATTTGTTCATAGATTTATTGTTTTGCTAATTATTAGTAATTTTCCCTTGTTTATTCTGCAACGTATGTTCAGATAATCTAGTGTTAGATAAGTTTTGTTCACCACTTTCCATCTATTTACTAACACATTGGGTGTTGAGTGGCAGATCCCAATGCCGTGTTGCCTCTTTACCTGAGCAAGAAAATAAAATCGGACCCAAAATTGCTCCAAACTATAAAAAAAAACACATTTGTTATATGTGTAGAGTTCGTTTTGCGCTTTTTATGTAACATTGTTCTCTTCCTTGTGTTCCGCCAAGTATTTTTGGCTGTTATTATAAAAATGCCGCTAATAATGTGAACTGTAACTGAGTTGGGGCCAACTTTTATATCAATTGCGGTGATTTCTTAAGCGATCGATACTCAGAAGCTTTTATTTAATCCTCTAAGTTAGAAATTAATTGTGCATTTAAATATAAAAGTTCTTACATATGTCTCGAGAATTAAACCAAAAGTGATGAAAGAAGTGCTTTTACAAAAACTCCATCCAGTTTCGGTATTTAGTGAACTTGTTAATTTCATGTTTGTTTTTATGTTTTTATAGAAAATTTTCCGAATTCATTGCAAATCAATAATATTCTTATTATGACAGATAGAATACTTTATAATGTGAGTATTTGTGAAATATTCCCTAAATGTACCAATCCATCGAACCAAGAGCATGCATCAGACTGTCGTCGTTTAAAATCGTTTAGACCTAAGTATATAGACAACGAGCATATTCAATGATACACTTGTCAATATATTGAATACTTATCGGTGGCATTACGATTTGATTGCGCGAACACAATATCCTATTGTATTTTTTCATTATTCGAGTATTGTTAAATTTAGAACAGATCTCAGTAATATTTGTTAATATAACTCATACGAATATATTTAATTTCATTCTCATGATTATATTGGAGATGAGAATAAAGATCTTCAAACGGAACATATCATTTACACGTTTGAAAATATTGTGAAGTGGGTGGTACTACATCACGCTAATTTTAGCTATACGTTTATATAGCAAGAAAGGCAAAGGGAACCGGGGGCATAGTATGAGTATATTCCATTGCTCATTAAAACTTTATTTTTTCCTACTTTTTATCAAATTATTAAGATATTACGTGTAGAAAGATAAAAAATAACGCTTCTTTGCCAATGAGGCAAAGAAACATTAATTTTCTTCATCATCAAAGAGAAAAAATGAAAATTTTAATTAAATAATGATAAATTTATAGAAAGTAGAGAACAAACGGAGTCTCTTGACACTAGGTTCCCAAGTTCCCGTTGTCTATTCTTGAATGTGCGGGCTACAGAGTAAAGCTGAAAAAAAATATATTTTCACTATAAAATCAAGACAATGTTAACAATTAGAAAAAATATATTCAGCAAATATATCATATTAAAAAAGACACTGTTAAGTTTCTTATCCAAATATATCACAAATGTTTTTCCTTGAAACACATAGCATGAAGCAACCGTATTACTCGCAATGTGTGTATAAGTTGAGTTGAAATATTCTTTTGTAGAGTTTTAGGAGTGTTTTTATTTAGAAATAGATTTTTTTGACAAAAATCATATATATTATACAAAACTAAATATATGTTTGATAAAGTATATTACATTAATAAGAAAAATAAATAGACTAAATATATTTTTAATAGCTCCAGAAAATATCTGACGTGATATTTGTCTGATTTAGAAAAAAACATATTTGGTAATCTCTTTTTTCTTTCTTAAAATAAAATAGAAAATAAACAAAAAAGCAATAAATTTTGCTCCATCACTAAGAACGTTTCTGAGAAAGATTAATCGAAAGGGTTTAGTACTGGATTAATACTCAGCAACATATTTCATTCGGTAAGTAACGAATAAAACTTAGCTGGAAACCAATGTCAATACATTTGTGTAACGTGAGAAAATAGTATAAGTTATTTCAGTATATTACAACCTCCCACGTCCGAACAGCCGGCCGGTTTTGTGTAGGCATTTATTTTGCTAAAGCAATGCTTAATATAAAGAAAGAATTACTTCTATAATATTTGCACGATTTAATGTTCGTATAGCTAAATCGGCGGGTCATTTGGGTGGCAATTATGGGTTCAGATCCTGTTCTAACTCAGCTTCTCGCTGTATCCTGCATATGACAGGGTAGGCAGAGGGAACTTGCGAATCTAGTGTTAAGACATTTCGTTCCACTTCCGATCCTAAATGTAATTTGTCTTAGCCTGAATGTTTTTTTTTATATTATTGTTATTATATGTTGTTGTGTAAAGTGGCTAGTTCATCAATTTACTCTACTGAACATTCATAAGTAATGTCTTGAATAAATTGAGGTCAATTTTTCTTTGTATAGTTGTAAAAGTTTAGCGTTTAAATCTTTTTGATGTCTTTTCTCATTTATTGTGGATGTCCATTTGTGGTGCTGAAGCACAATTTTTCGAAAATCTTGAAAATGTATTTTTAAACATTTATCTTGTTTTATTTTAATTTGTAGAGTAAGAGAAATGAAACGAACAAAAACAGCCTCCATGAACGTTTTCACCCTGAAAACAATTCAATACAATTTTCACATCACATCATAATTTTAAATAACATTATGTGACAGAGCATCCGCCATTCATAACCACCGGTATCGGTACTAGAGCAAACGTTTGACTTCATAGCTAATTTGCTCGAACCGTTGATTTTAACTATTACAAATTTGAAATATTTATATCACCTATATTTAGGTAATAAGATAGTATAGGTATAGGCATAGGTATGGATAAGCATTAGGAGTGACCAAATATACTTTGAAAAAGTTATTGTTTAACTTTACTTCAGTCCAATGTGATGCGTCGTGAAGTTTTAAAAATATATATGCTAAAATAATATATATTTATTTTAAGCTAAACAATGGTGTAAAATATCATAGTTAAATTCAGAACAAACGAAAATATACAATGCTTATTATGTTTTTCTTATAAAATTACATGCATACATACATAGCTTCACGCTGTATCCTGCACAAGGCAGGGTTGGCAGGGGGGACCCGGGAACCTAGTGTCACTCCGTTCCACTTCCGTTACCCACTTTCCGCCGAATTTGAGGCCATGCGTGTTGAGTGGCGGAACTCAACGCCGTTGCCTTATAACCAGAGCGAAGAAATGAAACATTAAATATTTAAATTGAAAATATTAAATATTTCGTTTACTCGACTGGGGATCGAACCCAGAATCTGTCGGTTACAGTCACACTCGTGTGCTGCTGCGCTAAGACAGGCCTTTATAAAGTTCTCGCATTCAAAAAATTCTAGTCCTTTGGAAGGCTTGCTGGGGACAAAGGTCCACCACGTACCTTTAAATAATATCAAAATATTTTACTGTAACGCATTAGTCGAGATACATGTATAAGTAATAAAAAAACTGCCCTGAAATAGTCAATAGAAATCTAAATTGGGACAATGGAATAAAATTTAGAAGAAAATAATGCACGTTCGCCTTTTTAACGTCTGAAATTGAATGGTTGACGAACGGTGACTCTCCTTCCACAAGATAGGCTCCCATCGTCGACTAAGGGTGTAAAGAGCTTTGCATCGGTTCCACCATTTCGGGAAACTCGTGAGCGGGTTTCTACGGAAATTGAGCATTTCTCTTTCTAGCCTGCGGGCTATCGAAAGCAAGCCAGTGGAGAATGATAGATTATAATTCCCTTTAGGTCTGTGGAGTCTTCACACCCTAACACTTGCTACTAGCTCCTCTGTGGGCTTATTATTACTATGAATTCGAATTTATACTAATAGCAATTTAATATTTGATATATTTATAGAGTTCAATTACAGGTGAATACAGTCAACAAGTCAAGTCGTACTGTCCAGCGGTCTATAAAATGGAGACAAAAAAAAAAAACTACATAAAAATACATTTACGTTAAAAAAAGCGAATCAAAAACGAATGCCCACTTACATACAACTACCAATTTTACAAAAATGCTATTCTTTAAATAACACTGGTCAACAAAATTTTAACTTTTTTACTTATGTCACACGAACACTTAAAGAAGTTATTGTTTAATGTACAATAGATAAATTTGATTTTCTGGAGTATTTAGCTACTGGTAAGTCTCTTTTTTAGATTCCAACAATAGTCTGCTAGCATTCGTGGACTCCATTTCCCTTGGGAACGCTTCTCCATTGAGGAAATGTCCTGATGAAACCTCTAGCCTTGTTCATCACTTACGACTCCCAAGTTTGCAGGAAAGAAATCCATATGAGAGTGCAGAAAGCATGAGGACCCCCCGGAGGGCATGTATGAAGAGGTTGATGACAGTGGACGAGGCGAAAGAGGTATGCCGAGACCGTAGCGTTTGGCGCTCCGTTCTCTCTGCCTGCCCCGCTAGGGATATAGTGTGAAGCTAAGTAAGTAAGTAAGTATGAGAGTGCAGAATGTGCATTTTTAACGACATGTTATATCCCAAAGCTTTATATGACATTAGAAGTTCATTTATTAATTCTTTATAATTTTCCGCTCTATAGTTGCCCAAAAAACTTTGGACAACATTCACAAAACTTTTCCAGGCAACTTTCTCTAGATCATTCAATTTCTTTTCAAAATCTTTATCTTTTATGAGTTTTCGTATTTGTGGACCTACAAATATACCCTCTTTAATTTTTACCTCACTGAGTTTGGGAATTTTTTGTATTAGATATAAAATTCCACTGAAATCTCTAGGCATAGCCTTTACAAAAGTTTTCATTAAACCGAGTTTTATATGAAATGGTGGTAAAAATGTGTCATCAGGGTTCACTAAAAGATCATTTTTAACATTTTTATGGCTTGGAGTCAGTGATTCGCGCGTGGGCCATACTTTGTTTATGTAGTGACTCAGTCTATCTCTACTGTCCCATTCGCAAAGAAAGCAGCAAAAATGTTGTGTAGCGTAGTTGCAGTCCGAGCAAAAGAGCAATGACTTTAAAATCTCTCTCTCTCTCTCTTTGGAACAGGTAGTTCAGTACTGTGTGGGGCAGGTCTGACGGCTGATAATAAGTTTGGATACTGAATAGTGTGTTTAGACTTGGTTGTAATGCCTTTTGATTGAGTTAAACAAAAATAACAATCGCTTATATGATCTTTTGATTCTAGCCAAATCATTGGTATAACGAATGGCAAATGTCTAATCTGACTAGTTCTTCTTTAGCCCAACCAAATCAGAGTCTCATACACGTTACACAAGATATATGTGGAACCCAGGATTTAACTTGATGCGATACAGACAATCCAAAGAAATCAAAACAACACTGTTCAATTAATAGCGTGAAATTTCGACTCTGAGATGTAAAAGTTAACTCTCCACACACATTACAAAAGGTATCGGGGTTGTTCAAGCACTTTCGTTGTATGTTTATGATGTAATTAACATAAATAAAAATATGTAGGTAGTAAAATCCAGTAGTTATACAGTTGCCAAAATAAAGTTCTTTTACTTAACGCGTTTTGAGGTTAGAAATGTATTTACAGCTGTCTCTAAAAAACTGGACCTGACTGGAAAAAAAATACTTTCCTTTTTTAATGAATGGTTGCCAACCTAAACAAAAATGACCACTAAGTTCATGTGACAAAAACAGTGTTGACCAGTGTTATTAAAGAATAATTTTACAGAATATCTCTCTATCTAATATAAAAATATGTACCGTACATTACTTTGCATTGAAAATTAATTAATAGTTTTATGTATGATGTACAAATATAGCTACTTGTATAGAACTTTGTTTTACTAAACTTGCTTGTAACAATAAAATTATACCTTAATTAATTAAGGAATGTCTTTAGGACTTATTTTTTTTATATTATTATACTATTTCTAGTATGATGATTAATTTTAAAGTAAAATTAAAAAATATATATATATATACAGCTTTATACATGAATGTATAGCTCAAATAGCAGTGTAGGCACAGTAAACTCTAAAGATGAGGATACAATCCAACATTTATGCATGGTTTTTGGTGGTATTTTGTACAAAATGAGAACTGACAATACAAATAAAGAAAAAAATATGAAAAGTGAAAATTTATTGGTAGATATGTATTTAAAAAAAAAACATTAAAAGTTTATGTAATGTGTAATCACTTAAGCTTAAGTTTGTCTACTTTCGTACATTTCGTATAATCCTGAATTTAATACTGAACCCTCGGTGGACGAATCCAACTCGCTCTTGATCGGTTTGTATTTGCTTGGTTTTATAATCGATCTTTATATGAAATTATTCTCTAAATGATTTTTATAATATTTTTAAATTATGGAATGCCACAATTAGAAACAAAAAATAAAATGAAAAACATAAAATAAGTTGCAAATTTAAGCCACTTCTTGTTTACCGTCCAAAAGCTACTACCGCTCTAACCATTAAGCTACAAGTTCTCAACGAGCCCCGTCGACACTCTTATACTTTTGTATTCGTATTGTAGAGGTACAGGTTCAAATACTTACTTACTTTCTAATAGTAAAAAAAATATAAATAATATTTATTAAGCATATTTATTCAAGCGTTCATACATAAATTATGATATCCTCGGCCATGAAGGACTTATTAGGCTTATGTAGTATACGAGTAAGACGGGCTATGGTTCTTAATGACTATGGGAAACACCTAACGATCGTTAAGTGACAGACAGAGTTACATATGTATGTATAATTCATGGGATGAATATTATTACGTTAATGGTCTTTGAGCGTAGAGAGAATTATTTTATCTAATCTAATATATTATATATATCTTACTTACATTTATTACATAGTTACGGTTAAGTTATTATCATCCAAGAAAGTTAAATCAGATTTATAGAATAGTAACAGTATAGTAAGTACTATATTTTGGTCTCAAATTGCTTATTTTGCACTATTTACAAATTAAATTAGATACTTAGCCATATGTCATGTCGCTGGAGCACGTCGGTTTGACTTTAAACGCGACAGGCTGTGGTTGATCCGCACTCGAGAAACGGAAATATTTAATATTTCCCGCCACTCAATTCAGTGAAAAGAGGGCAACGGTTTCTTAGCACAAGGTTCAAGTACAAGACCCCTCTCTTTACCCTGCTATATGCGGAATATAGCGTGATATATACCTACTACATATAACAAAAGCCAACATTGGCTTGCAATGACCAAAATATAAGAGAGACAGATTGTAATTATTTTGTACTCTTTATACAATATGTCATACAACCGACATATAAGCAAAACATTTCTACACACTATTTAACTTCAAATTTAATTCAGTGGGACTGGGCGCGCCGTTGTTCGGGTGTAAATAGTTGCCTGGTATGGATAAGTTAGTAGCGTTGATATTTAACTATCAATGGAAAAATATCTCATACAGATCTAAGTGTGACATAATTTATCTGTATAGAAAGAAACACAGGTGTTTTCCAGGCAATTGATAGTCTGCCTTGGTGAACCTGTTTTTATTACTGATCTTTGTTTCAAACTTCTTTATTTCTTCACATTCGCTATATATATTTAAATTACAAAATGTAGTATATTTACTCAAGTGCATACGAATTTAAAATTATGGCATTTAAAACGTAGATATGATTATTATAAGTTTAAAAAAAGGCAAAGTTAACCTTAAAAAAAATGGCCAAAACTGAACGGACGATCAAATCTAAGTCAGACTCGCCCACTGAGAGGTACGGGAAGTACGACAGATAAAAATTAAATAACTGAAGTTTGCTCTAGTTTTGTATGAAATGAAGTACAATTATAAGTTTCTAATAGTTATTAATACTTCTCACTTCTAGCCATTTTTATATAATAGTAAATCAGTAATTAGGAAATTAGTATGAAAATATATCTCTATAGGTTTTGATAAAACGGAGAATAGAGTTGACAAATTTAGGTTTCCTGGCGTATCTTTTCATTTGATATGAAATTAACTACAAATATTTGTTATACATAATATATTATCAAGCCTATACAAAAACATCACCTTATGATGCCAAGAAACTCTAAAACGAAAACGCCGCCGCCGCTCCTATTGTTTATAAGTATTATCATCCCATATCATCGGGAGTGGATAAGCTCCAAGATCGTCACTTGAGATGATATGGCCACATTGCGTGCCAGTCTAGGAACTACGAGTATATCCGATGCTAGTGCCTTGCTATATCTGTCCTGGACTGAGACCTCTCGGATGCCCAAGGAAACGCTAGTTAGATGTAGTGATGCAGGACATGAGAGCCAATGGTCTAACCACTGAGGACGTCAAAGTTTGTGGTAAAATGGAGGCGATTGAGTAGCAAGGCAGACCCTGGCAAAGTTCAGAATAATTGCCAGAAAGAGTAAGATATATTTGGAAATTTAATGTGTTCATTTCTTCTATCTAGTAACAAGGCAAAATGCGATGTTGTTTCCACTCAACACGCAATACCTCAAATTCGGCTAGAACGTTAGGTTTCCAAGATTCCTCTGCCTACCCCGCCATATCCATTGCATAAAATAAAACGTAACTCTATATAAAGTGTTTCGAACTTTTCACAACAGTCCGTAATAAGCCTTGTAAGCTCACGGCCACGTGAATTAATTTGTTGCGGTAGCTCTAAAAACGTGGTAATTTTACAAAACAGACAGAAACCTGAGTGAGTAACGCTTTAGGTGTATTTGTCTATGCCGGCGATACGTACAGAATATTTAAATATATTCCATTCCGTGTTTTAGATTACCACGAAAACCACCTTTTACTCGTAGCTTGATTTACATTTGTATCTCCTAAGCCTGAGGCCGCCATGAAGCTGTGATACTGTATCCGACTAAAAACGTAATAGTAACATATTTGATCCTCATTCAGTGTTAAAATTATGTACTTTGTTAAGCGAATCACCGCGTTGAGTTTCACCAATATTTTCTCGCAACTCGTTAAATCTCGAGTAAAAAAAAAGGAAATTGAATACACTACGTTCTCCCTGCCTCCCGGCCCTCCTATGCAATAAACAAAGCGTGAGGCTGAAAAAACCATTGAATTCAAACCCACGACTAACCCATGCAAGCTAATATGTGAAACTAGAAATAGAAATTTAAAGTTATTCACACTTAAATAGCGGGTCATATTTGTTCTTATCTAAAAGATTGTCACGTTCACTGCATAGAAGTTACATATTGCAGGAAAACCAGCGTTTGAATTCTCGAACGTTCCGCCTCACACAATCGTTCCGGACGCTGTGGTAAAGCAATTACATCATTGGTCCGTTATAAAACGAGATTTCAGTCTTACTGAAATACCTTTTCCTCAATGTAGAAAATAAAAGTAGTCTAGATTTTTTTACGGGTACAAAGCGTTGTTTTTTTTAAATTATTGTTGCTTTGATTTCCATCATTCGACAGGCAATGTGTCGTTTATTTGGCTAAAAATGAGAAACCGAAACGCAAACACTAGCGTACCATCAGAAAAGGAAAGAAAAACCAAAGCTTTTATCTATAACTTATAAAGTACTTACGTAGAAAGTAGTTTAATATTAAAAAATAATACGGCTTTGATATTAGTTAAATATAGTAAAAACTGTACAAAAAACTAGTCCATACGTTTTTTACTGAACGCTGTACACAGCACATAGCGATGTAATAATAAGGAATATATTGTTATTGTACTGCTTACCCATTAAGACTTTCTGCTGAATTGTAGAGGCATTTCGCGTTCACTGGTGGATATCAACACCGTGCCTTTCTTTGTTAACAGAAGCTTAACAGAGCGAAGATATTTTCATTCCTCCAAGTGAGAGCAACAAACACAACTTCACGCTTGTACCCCTGCACCTGGAAGGCCACAAAGTCTACAATATCGCTAAAAAATACTATTTATTTATATTAATAAGTCAATCGATTATTAATAAATATCGAAAAACTAAGTAACTAATTTGTTACAATTCATACTAATGTTATAGATTCTACAGTAAGACTATCTGTCTATAAATCGCTGAGCCAATCGGGATAAAATTTCATATGAAGATACTTGAAGTCTTAGGATGAACGTAAGAATATTTTTTGTCTGGAAGACATTATTTACGAAAAGGTCGTCAAAAACGTTACTTTCTGCAAAACCAATAATGGGTTTATTGTTAATATTTTTTCTTTAATTATGGCGTTCCGAGCGTGCCAGTTGAGCACATATCACTTCGCCAATGTCACGTTGAATGGAGAAGACACGAAGGAGGTTGTACGGTAGAAAAAAATATATTAAACAGTAGGAGTATGCATATTAAAAAGAAGATCTAGATAAAAATTGCCTTCACCTATAACAAAAAAAAAAATAATAATAATTTATATATATCTTAAAATAAATATATACATTATGTACACACAAGGTTAGTAATTAGAAATATATAATACAGAGGTGTTAGTCTACAATTTAATATTGTTATATCTAATATATTTACATAGAAATTTACATAATGGACTAAACACAAACATTAACAAACATTGAACATTAAGGGGACGGGGAACTTTGTGAGGAAGGACATCGTATAAGGGATGGATTAACTTGGGGCATGTAAAAAGGATGTGAGAAGGGGAACCGTCGTCCAGACCACATTCACACAGTGAGTGGTCCTTGACCTTGATCTTAGCTAGGTGTACAGGTGTGCACGCATGTCCAAGGCGCAAGCGACAGATGGTCGATACTATCCTCCGTTCAATAAATTTTTGAGAATAAAACCATGGCCACCTGGGGATATTAGGTCGGATCGCAGCATAGAACTTACCTTTCTGGGACTTTGACATATTCCAAAATTCAGACCATGACACATCCAAATGAGTTAATGCAAGTGACAACAGGTCCTGGGCCGAAATAGAAAAGTGATCCAAATTACCACACTGGATGGCTAATTTTGCGCAAGAGTCTGCAGATTCATTCCCACTAATTCCAGAATGCCCTGGAATCCATGCCAAAGTAACAACCAAACCCTTTAGATAACATGAGAACAGTTCTTCACGAATCTTTAAAATAATCGAAGACCTTAATTTACTATGAAAGGGATTTCTCTTTACCGCCAGTATGCAGCTTAAAGAGTCAGTAAAAATAACGGTCTGTTTAAAGTCATGGGAGAGTGTGAACCGGATTGCTTCTAACAAAGCAACAGCCTCTCCAGTAAACACGGATGATTCGGGAGGACATTTAAATTGTAATATAATTTTGAATTTTGGTATCCAGCATGCTGCACCAACACAGCTTTCCTTTGAAAGCTTAGATGCATATGGAAAGATAAGGATATGATTTAACCAGTTTTCATTTAATATGGCTTGAAACCTTGTGGTGGTGTCAGCAGCTCCCTTGGTTAGACCAAGATTTGTGATGACAGAGGGGTGATGTACTAAAGCCTTATAAGGTGTACAGAATAAAGGGTTAACAGGATAGCGGGACAGAGGGTGAGGAAGGGAGGTAAATTTAAGGTAGCTAACAAGCAAGTAGGGAAGCGGCTTGCCACGAGGAATGAGGTCAGCTAAGTCGGACAGCTTAGACCACAAAGGATGGGAAGAAGACTGTAGCATTTTACCAACAAATCGGTCAGATAAAAATTGACGACGGATAGGAAAGGGTGGATCAACACACTCCACCTGTAATGCGTTGGTAGGGGAAGACTGCATTGCACCTAAAATAATTCGAAGGCATTTGTTCTGAATTCTATTAAGTTTGTCAGTAGCGGCTTTATTAAAGGGGTCTAAAGTAAATAGCCCGTAGTCAATATGACTACGAATTATTGAATTGTACAGTAGTTTTTGAGTAAAAGGGTGTGCACCCCACCACACACCAGACACAGCTCTTAAAGCATTAACACCTTTTTCACATTTTTTGCTGACATGTTCAGCATGAGCAATTCCGTTCAGTCTTTTATCAAGTACCATGCCTAAGAATTTAACACTATCTGCTAGTTGTATGGTATTATTACTATAATAAATTTCAAAATTAGGAGTTACTCTCTTTTTGGAGAATACTACTGCCCGACATTTCGCTACTGATAATGCCAAGCCATGGCCAAAGAGCCACTGGTCTAGATAGTGTAAAGCAGTATTTAAACGATAAGTTATGTCCTCCACTGATTTTGAGCTATAGTAGAGGACGATGTCATCAGCGTATTGAAGAATATTGCAAAAACTACTGACAGACAATTCGAGGTCATGAGTGTATAAGTTATACAACAGAGGACTTAGAGCAGAGCCTTGAGGTAACCCCTTCCAGACTAATCTGGAAGGTACAGTAAGAAGCGGATGTTTCACAGATATCGATCTGCCGGTTAGCAGATTACAAATGAAATGAGACAACTTCGGCGGGATACTCAGCTGTTACAGTTTGCCTGCCTAAGTACCGGAAGAAGGACATTATCATAAGCAGAAGCGACATCTAAAAAAACCTTCACTAAATACTCTCCTTTGGCGAAAGCTCGTCGAATGTCTGTGGTAAAAACACTGAGACTATCTGTGGTGCTTAACCCCTTTCTAAAGCCAAATTGAGAGGGCGCTAAGATATTTCTGCTTTCCACTACCCACTCCAGACGATTTTTTAAAAGCCGTTCCATAATTTTTGATAAAGCATATGCGAGGGCAATGGGTCTATAGGAATTGGGATCCGAAGGACATTTTCCAGGTTTCTGGATAGGAATGATTATTTGGGATTTCCAAGGTAAAGGAATATTGCCTGACTGAAAAATTGCGTTGATTAAATTTAAAAAATATAGCTTAGACTTCTCATTTAGTCTAGCAATAAAAGAGTATGAGATACTATCATCCCCTGGGCTAGTGTCTCTTAAATCCGTTAAGGCGTTTTTGAGTTCTTCAGACGAAAAACAAGCGTCCATTTCATCCGAAGATTCAATCAGTGGGAAAATAAATAAGTCATGAGGTGGTACAAAAGGGGGAGCCAATTTGTTAGCAAAATCACACAGCCACAACGAAGGATTATTGGAATTAGGACTGGAATCATAGTTAAGAGACCGGCGAAATCTCTTAACATTTGTCCATACGAGTGAGGAAGGAGAACGAGGACTAAGGGATTCACAAAAATTGGCCCATCCAAGTTTTTTCTTTTTCCTAATCAACTTTCTAAACTTCGCATCTCTGCGTTTGTACTCAACAAAGTTCTCCATAGTCATATAGACTGCATATGACTCCTCGGCAGCTGTTCGCCGATTGACAGAATCAGAGCATTCCTGATCCCACCAAGGATTGAAATGCATCCAATTCTGAATGGAGTGTTTTCTAGGGATGTGTAAGTCAGCCGCAGATAGGATGGTAGAGACGAAACGTTCATAACAAAGAATGATATTCTCAAAATTAGAAGACTCAGGAAGATTGCCCAACATGCAATCCACAGAGTCGGCGTACTTGTTCCAGTTGGCTAGTTTTAGATTAAATTTAGAAGAAGAATTAAGAGAGGAGGAAGGAGGGGGTCTATTATGCATTGAAATAAGAATAGGGAAATGGTCACTACCATGGGTAGATGATAGAACAGACCATGATAGCTGGGAAGCAAGAGAAGGGGAGGAAAGGGAAAGATCAACAGCAGTCCTAGGATTCTGATTTGGATTAACCCTACGAGTCGGAGAGCCATCATTGAGAATGCAAAGAGATACATCATCAATCATGTCTACCAACGAAGGAGATAACCCATCACAGTAATAACACCCCCACAAAGAGTGATGAGTGTTAAAATCACCTAGGACCAAGACAGGACTGGGGAGCAAAGAGATAATAGATTTAAGCTCAAGGAAAACAGAGGAAGAAGGATGAGGGATATAAACAGATAGGAAGGAGATATTGAAAGCCCTCACAGCAACAGCATTAATCTGTTGGCTGTGAGGGGGGAGAGGGATACAGGAATAAGGAGAGGAGTGCTGGATGAGGATAGCACAACCTCCATACCCGTCATTTCTGTCCTCCCTTAAACAGGAGAAACCTGATACCCTAAAGCGGGAATCAGGCACCAGCCATGTTTCCGAGAGGGCAATAATGACAGGGTTGTACAAAGAAATAATATTAAGTAATTCGTGCTTTTTGGCACGAATACTTTTACTATTCCATTGTAGGAAGCTCAGTGCTGCCATTGTTTAGTATTTTAAAAATTGTTAGTAAATTTTGGGCAACGTTGGACGGTATAGGAAGTTCATCAGCGGTTCTGAAGATACTCACAAGGGTTTCAGTAAGTGCAACCAATAGATCTTTTCTAGATTCTATTGGACTGTCAACACCTTGGTTTAGAGCGCAACCATTAGGAAGGGACGACGGACATTCGGCAGTTAGGGCTTGATGAGCTTGACTATTATATCCCTTTGCTAAAGGAGCTCAGGGACGAGGAGACTGAAAAACAGTCTTTTTATATGATCTGTTAGGGGAAGCAGGGGCTGGAAATTTAGAAGGAGAGGGAACTGCATAGGTGGTCGGGGAGAACATTCCCTTAGCCATATCCGCATAGGACTTGCGAACAGGAGGAAAACGAGCGGAAGCCTCTATATACGAAATACACTCTTGCGACATGGTAATTTTGATGGACTGTTGCCTTGCAAACTCAGGACAGTCCTTGTCAGTAGCGAAATGTTTGCTTTCACAATGTAAACAATAAGCATTTTCCCTATTAGTGTCACATGCTTCACCAGTGTGGGACTGAGAACACTTGTAACACCTTGGCTTCGATCTGCACTGTGATTTAATGTGACCAAACCGACAGCAATTTAAGCACTGGATAGTGGGAAATTTATAAGGTTCAACTGGGAGAGAGGAATGGTAGGAAAAGACCCTTTCAGGCAACTTTTGACCACGGAATGTAACTACAACTGACTGAGTCGGAACCCATGTAGTCACACCCTCGCTTACACACTTTCTATTTAGTCGTCTTGCTTTCATCACTTGTATACCACCCGAGGGAAATTCCAAAGAGTCTACAAACTCATCAAGCGAAAAGTCAACTGGGACATCTCTTACAATACCCATTCGAGTTATATTAAAAGTAGGGATAACTGCCACATACTTACATAGACTTAGAATGGGATTGGACATAAACAAATTCGCTGCAGTAGCTGTTGAGAACTCAACACTGACTTTGTTGCGACCAACACTTTTCACACCATCGCTGGTGATGTTATTTATTTTGTTGATATGTAGAAATTGGCCAAACTTGATTGCTTTGATAGAAGTCCCAGCAGCAGGGTCTGGGGTTTCCCTCGACACATACACTATAAAAGGGCCTTTGTCCGAATCGAGATAGGATTTAGGGCTCTCTGATAGGGAAGGGTGTACAAATAAGTTTTGGATTGACGGAGTAGCCGTAGCTGGGTCAATTATTGTCTTCTTAATCGGTTCCGCATTATGTAAAGGTGGGTCAACACCGTGCCTTTTCCTTGATGCAACCTGAGAGTCACATTTGCCACCACCAGGATCAGGGGGATCAGGCGGATGCGGATCAGCATCCATTTTAAAATAAACTAACCTAACTTACCTTACAATTAGCTAATGTAATGGACAAAACACTACAAACACTCACAACAACCAAACACCTTAATAAAACTGATCTCCTTTTTAAGAAACCGCACTTTTAACTCAAAATATATATACAAATATCACTTAAATAAGAAATCCTCACAAACACGTGTGTTAACCAAAACAAACGTCAGCGAAGTCCAAGTTTATTGTTAATATTTTTTCTATAATTTGGTATCAGTCATTATTAAAATAAATATAACAGCCACATTTAGCGATTATTTTAAACTGAAATTGTACTTTACAGTAAATCTTTACAATGAATACTACAGAAGATATCATAGATTCAAATTTACCTGGCCTACGACCCGCGCGATCTGTGGAGACGGCTTGATACTTGATAACAGTGTGACCTGTGTCAATTTTCGCTCGAACGACTTTTTATTAATAATTTTCTAATGTATATTACCTTCGTTTACTAATAAAAAAACTTGTTAAAAACAATATCTAAAAGTGTTTCTCTATATATAAAAATGAAATTTCAGCCATTTTAATGAAACGGATATTTATGATAAATACTGATTAAAATAAAACAATACAACTATTTCATCGATTCAACCGTTTCTGAGATTAATAAACGTCTTCTTCTAAATAATTTTTTGCTTCATGTATTGGGTACATACTTGTCTTCCATGTACAGACACGGATCTGTTACAATTTTATCATAAGTAGGTATAAAAGTTTATGTAGCAATTTGCTCTTTTTCCTAAGTATATCAAATGAAAATATTAATATATTTATTCATTCATATTTCCATTTGGTTCTCTTCGCTGCTAGGAAAGCGATTAGTAGTAGAATTTTATTTTGTATTTCTATTAATTTTGATACTTTCAAATATTTACTTTAGTAATACACAATCGCGGGCGGGTCGCTACTATATACTTAATATTTGCACTTATTCAAATATTGCAGGAGACGCAATCATAAGTAAAGTGGCTTTCCCGCATACGTTGACATGTTTTGCTTGCATTTTAAAATATACAAACAAGTTATTATAATATCAAATGAGTGATATAATAAAAGCATGTCTTACCGCAGGAGCACAGTGTATGACTACAGACACGACTAGTTGTGGGTTCGATCGCCACTCGAAGAAATGAAATATTTAATATTTTCCAGGGTAACAAGTTCCCTCTGTCTTCCCTAAAATGTGCATACGTGGGATATAGTGTGAAGGTAAAAAAACAGTACTTCCCTATGTTCATTACTTAGTAAATTCATACAACCAACGCTATTCGTTTCCAGCCTCCGCAGTAAATGTTTGAGTTGGTAACTAATTTGGCTAAGCCGTTGATTTATTCCACCTGTAATGAGAATCGGGGTACTGTTATTTTGTATTTTAAAACAGAGAGAGGTATAGCAGGTCTATTTGCGGTCATATGTTGCAATTAATTTGTTATTAGCTATTGCTTTTTAACTTTTACTTTGATGAATTTGTTTTACTTCTGGGTAAAATAAACTTGGTGAAGATAGAGTCGGATTCATCTATCGAGAATACCATACACATTTTTACGTTATATTGTTTGATAATTATTATATATTATTTGATAAGCTTAAAATTGCGGGCGAAGGCACATTTAATTTTACTAAATTAACTAAAATTATTACTTTATAAAATATATATATATATATATATATATATATATATATATATATATATATATATATATATATATATATATATATATATATATATATATATATATATATATATATATATATATATATATAATGGTATTTAAAGATGGACAGACGAACAGAGTTATCCATAAAAGGTTTCCTAAAAAAGAATAGACATTTTATGTGTGTATGTTTCTCTCATCTTCCATGGCAATAGTTGTAGAATCGGTACACATTCTAGGGAATGAAATTAATTTCCTAACTCTTATATGAGATACCTAATGTGACTAAAGCGAAACCCAGTTTTGATTGATGAGATGGGATTGATAAGTAGTTCTCTCCGTCTATCCTGTTTAATAAAGTGTGAAGCTGAAAAATGTTCCTTACTTTGAAAAGAATTTAGTGTTTAGTCTCTCTCGTTTTCACAATATTATAATTCGTCCGCCTAGAGTATAAATCTGCTAAATGCGCTTTTTATCAATTAAAATTTTCATAATTTTTGAATAAACAAATGCAAGAAACCGACTTATTTATTCAACAACTACAGTATAAACCTAGCTTCTATTTATCAACTGAGTGAAAAGAAAACATTAAAACCGAAGCACATGCGTTATCGTCATCATAAGTGTTCGCTCGGCAACCTCGTTTTTACAATACCGCAATATTCATACTATAGAGATTTACTTTCTTTGATGGAAATGTCGCTGGCAGAAGCAAATGTACGCTATAAAAGGTTTATTTTCTATATTTAACCATATACGGATGTGTATACGTAATCATAATGTAGAGACGATTGATAGGAATATTATGTTTCCGTAAATATCGTTTTGTTTATTTCACAATTTATCCGGAGGCCTGTCGTGGCGCAGCGGCATTAGCGTGTAACTGTAACCGAAAGGTTGTGGGTTCGATCCCCACTCGAGGAAACGAAACATTTATTGTTTTCAATTTAAATATTTAATGTTTTCACTTTTTCGCTCTGATACAAAGCAAAACGCGGCGTTGAGTTTCGCCATTCAACATGCTTTGCATCAAAATTCGGCAGAAAATGGGGAACGGAAGTGGAACGGAGTGTCTTAACACTAGGTTCACAAGTTTCTTCTGCCTACCCTACCATGTGCGGGATACAGCGTAAAGCTGAGAGAGAGAATATTTATCCACATATGGTGAGCTTAAGTGGGTAGCAAAACTCTATTTCTCTTCTTTCTGAAATCAAAACCATGCTTGTTGAGTGGCGGGACTGACAGCATCATTTTTTTTATCCGGAACACAGATATTTCATGAGTTTTAATTCGTTTGTTTCTTGCATATTTTACACACAAAATAAATAATCTTACGATTTTTCTATATGTTTAATTATATTTCTACTAATTGTGTATAGATTTATTTTTTTGCTGGTTGCTAGTAAAATCGCTACTTGTACTTTATTTTCGTTCTGGGTATATTCTGCAATGTAGGTAAAGACAAACTTTTCTTTAATTTCACATTTATCTAACTACCTAATCTTCCAGATATTGCGTGTTAAATGGTAGAACTCTACGCCGAACTGTCTCCTTAACACAGCGTAACAATAAAATCTCTAAAATTTTAAAAATACATTTATTATATATGTAGAATTATATATGTAGAGTTTTACTCGTATTACGTAACGTTGTCCTCTCTCTTGTGTTCCGCCAAGTATTTTTGGCTGCTATTATAAAAATGCCGCAAATGTCATGGTCTATAGATTGGGGACTACTTTTTAATTAATTGCGGTGATATCTTAAGCGATCAATATTCAGAGATTTTAAATCCTTTAAGTTTTAGTTCAATACGTATGTCGCCAGTTTTGATTCCGAACAATCGAGAATTGGACCAAAAGGGGCGAAAGGAGTGCTTTTACAAAATATTAATTTAGCCTCACCCGTTTTGGAAAAAAGTGGTGAAGTTATTATTTGTAATTAATTGTTGCATTTTGTTTGTTTTAAGTAGAAACTTTTCCATATCATTATTGCTGTTCAGGAATGTTCTCTTTATTATATATGAAATACGTAATTATGTGAATATTAGTGAAATATTTTCAAAATGTACCAATATAGGTGCATGTATCAGACTGTCGTCATTTAAAATCGTTTAGACCTAAGCATATAGAGAACGAGCATATTCAATGGTACACTTGTCAATTTATTGGATACTTATCGATGGCATTACGATTTGATTGCGCGAACACAATATCCTATTGTATTTTTTCATTATTCAAATATTATTAGAGATAGAACAGATCTCAGTAATATTTGTTAATATAACTCATATGATTACCTGTACCTGCCTGTCGTGGCGCAGCGGTACAAGCGTGTGACTGAAACCGACGGGTTGTGGGTTCGATCCCCACTCGAGGAAATGAAATATTTAATATTTTCAATTTAAATATTTAATGTTTTCATTTCTTCGCTCTGATACTAGGCAAAACGCGTCGTTGAGGTTAAATTCGGCGGAAAGTGTGAAACGGCAGTGGAAAGGAGTGTCTTAACACTAGGTTGGGATGAGTAACTCATACGAGTATAATTAATTTCATTCACAGGATTGTGTTGGAAATGAGAATAAAGAACTTGTAATGGAATATATCATTCATCTATACTTATAGACTTTGAAAATATTGTTTAATGTGTGGTACTGGCTACTTCAAGCTAATTTTAGCTATAAATTTAGTTTTCCGCCCATAGCAGGGAAGGCAAAGGCAACCGGGGAGCATAGTATGAGGACATTTCGTCGCTTATTAAAATATTACCATTTTCCACTTTTCATCAAATTATTAATTATTACGTGTAGGGTGATGGAAATTAACGCTTCATTGCTTCATTACCAGAGTAAAAAAAAAATATTCTTGAGTGCAAATTCAAACCACAAAAGAGGCGTTTACATTCGCATGCTTGTGCTTCAGGACGGTTTTACAGATTTTCTTAGTAATATAATGACAAATTATTTAACCCAGTTCCCAAGTTTCCATTGCCTACCATAAAGTATGCGGGACACAGCGTTAAGCTAAAAAAATATTTTAAAATCATGAAAATTATTCAGCAAACATAACATATATAGAAAAACTACCTTCTTCAAAATATACCACAAATACTGTTCCTTGAAATACATAGCTTGAAGGTAATCTTATTACTCCCAAGGTGTGTATTTTTTATGAAATCACTAACGTATCACACATCCTTTGCATCGCGTTGAAATATTTCTTTGTAGAGATTTAGGAGTGTTTTATCTGGCAATAGATTTATTAGCAAAGAAACATAGACAAAAGACTAAAACATATGTATGTTTTAGTTCAATAGTAATGATAAAAAATAAAAATAAATAATAAATTTAATAAATAAGAAAAAAAAAACGCAAAAAATTATATACAAACAAATTATATAGTGCTTGAGGAATAATGTCTGAAAATCGCGAGCTACTATCACGAAGCTAAGAAAAGTATAGTGTACAATAGCACTAAAAAATATCTGATTTTAGACGTGGTGTTTGTCGTGGTTCAATTCCAAGTGGATTTGAGGTCTGTCGTTGCGCAGCGAAAGAAGCGTGTGAATGCAAAAGTGATGATGAACAAGGCCAAGCTCGGCATTGAGTTCCGCCACTCAAATTGGAATAACTTAAATTCAGCGGAAAGTGAGAAACGTAACGGAGTGTACTAACACTTGGTTCCCAAGTTCCCTCTGCCTAACCTGCTATGTGCAAGATACAGTGTGAAGCTGAGTGAGTGATTGAGTGAAGTCAAAGTTGTGTAAATATCTATGTTTGTACTAAAAAAAATCTTTTATTTTTCTAATTTAGAAAAAAAAAAACTATTTTTGGATATTCCCTGAGATCAATGTTTTAACAGTAATCTCTATTTTCCCTCTTTAACTAATACGGTAGAGAGAAAAATGCAACACAAAAGCAATAAATTTTACTCCATCACTAAGAACGTTTCTGAGAAAGATTAATCGAAAGGGTTTAGTACTGGATACTCAGCAACTTATTTCATTCGGTAAGTAAAGAATAAAACTTAGCTGGAAACCAATGTCAATACATTTGTGTAACGTGAGAAAATAGTATAAGTAATTTCAGTATATTACAACCTCCCACGTCCGAACAGCCGGCCGGTTTTATGTAGGCATTTAGTTTGCTGAAGCAACGCTTAATATAAAGACGAAATTACGTACATATATATTATTTGTACGATTTAATGGAAGCTCATTGTATATTTTTGATTTTTTATAAGATTCATTTTCAAATAATTACATTAGTGGATGTCGAATATCTGTTCACATTCTATTCTTAATTTTTCAAATCATGTTAAGCTGCTTTTTAGCAGAAGAGTTTTTAATATTTTAAAAGGAACTGAAGTGACAAATCTTTTTTTTTTTAAATAGAAAATTAAAGAAGCTATCGTTTAGTATTATACAATGTTTTGTAGTTCATAATAAGAACAATTAATTCTAGGGGCTTTGCCTTATTATCAGAGCGATGGAAGAAAAATATTAAATATTTTATATCCCTCACAACCCCTTATGCGGTCAAAAATATAGCATTTTTTGAAAGTCTCGAACGAAAGGGACTACTATTTTCCATTATAGGTCTGACATTTCTTACCAACGAGGTTTCTGACGACGATCAGTTTAAAATATAATAGATAAGTCTTTGGAATTCGCTGCCAGGTATGCCACTTTTTTGTTAAAGTAAGTTATTCAACACGCAGTACCTCTAATTCATCGAAAAATTATAAAACGGAAGTGTCTTAATGGGAACAGAGTGCTATAACACTAGATTCCCAAGTTCCCTCTACTGACCTCACTATATTCAAGGAAATTTAAAAATATGATTATGTCTTAAGCCTTACTGTGGCTTATTCCATCATTACTTTCTTTTAAGATAAAAATATGTAAAATGCGAGATCTAATTTGATCTTATTCTGTAAGGCAAGACATTTTCACTTTTGGTTCCATTGTATATACTACGTTGTATTAAGAAACAACAAAGCAACTTATTTAAATAAATATTCCGTTAGGACTTATAGCGTCTTAATAATAGATAGTCGAGTTTGACAAGAAATAAAAAAACACCAATGGTACAATACTATAGATGCTCTTTTATTTCTCTTAAGTTGTGATATTGGATTTATTATAGTCAAAAGAACAATAGGCAGCGGCACTCATCAGAGAAGAAAATCTACAGCCATATTATATACGGACTACAAAAATATTAAAAATAATACATTAGAACCGTAAGCGTAACGTTATAGCTTCTTTACATTCACTTAATAACAGCTATGGCCAATTAATATAAGAATACACTCACTCACTCAGCTTCACTCTGTATCCCGCACATGGCAGGGTAGGCAGAGGGAACTTTGGAACCTAGTGTTAAGACGACTACGTTCAGCTTCCGTTTCCCACTTTCCGCCGAAATTGAGGCATTACGTGTACGTGTTTCATTTCCTCGAGTGAGATCGAACCCACAACCTTTCGGTTAAAGTCACACACTTGTGTCGCTGTGCCACGACAGGCATCAAGTGAATAAATGTCTCATATCCGACTTCGGCTTTTTCCTGCTTATACATAAGTTAAAGAAAGAGCTAATGCCAAGACATTTAACACCGTGTTTTATAAAATCAGATGGTGAATTCTTCAGCTTCGTCATATATATCTAAATCATCAACATACTTAATATATAGCATAAAAAGTCTACCTAAAGTGTCTATAGAAAGTAAATCGTTCATGAACGAACATTTCATATCGACTATTTATATATAAAAGGGCACTATCGAAGACGCAAGGACCCTCTACTTGTGAATGATAAAAAAATGAAAGGTTTTTTTCTCCGCTTTGAAAGCTATTCAGTGGAAATAATTTTTCAACCGTTCACTCACTTTACTAAGTACGATATCAATCTAGTGCTTGAGACCATTTAATGCGGTGGTTAGAGTTCCTTAGTTTTTCAGTGGTAAAGTTTTTAGTTAATATAACTCATAGAAATTTAAAATTTTCTTTGAATATTTTGTTATGATAATTAATTGTAACTTGTAATTATATAAAATACTCCTTCTAAGTTAGCATGAGTATAATTGATTCTTTAGATACGAGTAGATACAAAATAAATAAAACGTAGTTTTTCTTCATACATACAAATATCTTACTTTTACTAATACAAATTTACAACAAAATATTGTTATTTATTTAAAGAAATCATGACGATGAAAATTTTAATAAAATCAATAATATGTTCTTTTTTTCGTCTTTAGTTACAAGGCAAGCGTGGCGTTGAGTTACGCCAACACGCAATGCCTTAAATTCGATAAGCAGGAAACGATACGGAGTGTAGCATTCTGTTTCTTAAAAGGTTATATATATATATATATATATATATATATATATATATATATATATATATATATATATATATATATATATATATATATATATATATATATATATATATATATATATATATATATATATATATATATATATATATATATATATATATATATATATATATATATATATATATATATATATATATATATATATATATATATATATATATATATATATATATATATATATATATATATATATATATATATATATATATATCATCATTTCAGCCGTTCGACGCCCACTGCTGGACATAGGCCTCCCCCAAGGATTTCCACGACGATCGGTCTTGCGCCTCCCGCATCCAGCGGTTTCCGGCGATCTTGACCAGATCATCGGTCCACCTGGTAGGGGGCCTGCCCACTGAGCGTCGTCTGGTTCGTGGTCGCCATTCGAGAACCTTTCCGCCCCAACGGCCATCGGTTCTTCTTGCTATGTGTCCCGCCCACTGCCACTTTAGCTGAGCAATTCTTCGAGCAATGTCGGTAGCTTTTGTTCTCCTACGGATCTCTTCATTTCTGATTCGATCACGTAGGGTAATACCAAGCATTGCTCTCTCCATTGCCCGCTGAGTGACTCTGAGCCTTCTTATGAGACACATAGTTAGCGACCACGTCTCGCTCCCGTATGTCATTACTGGCAACACGCACTGGTCAAAGACTTTAGTCTTGGGACACTGAGGTAGCTTGGACGTAAAGATTTTTTGTAGCTTCCCGAATGCTGCCCATCCGAGCTGGATTCGACGAGAGATCTCTTTTTCGAAGTTGGACTTACCTAACTGGACCGTGTGTCCCAGGTATACGTAATGGTCAACAACTTCGAGGGTAATGTTCCCAATAGTAACTGGAGCAGGTACTACATGGGCGTTCGACATAATTTTCGTCTTATCCATGTTTAGCTTTAGTCCTGCTCTTTGAAACACACTACTGAGATTTTCAAGCATAGTGTTCAGATCTTCTAAGGTCTCAGCCAGTAGAACTACATCATCGGCAAAGCGAAGGTGAGTAAGGTACTCGCCATTTATGTTGATGCCGTATCTTTTCTTACTAAAGCCTTTTCGGAAACCGGCTTGTTCGGGAGGTTGGAAGTCGTCGAACCTGCAGGCGTGACGATTTGTGATGACTCTCGAAAACAACTTATAGACATGGCTTAGGAGAGAGATTGGTCTGTAATTCTTCAAGAGTGTTTTATCACCCTTTTTGAAAAACAGAACAACGTCTCCTCCACTCCACGCTTTTGGCGTTTTGCCTTCGAGAATGACGGAATTAAACAGTCTCTGGAGGACTTTAAGTATCGGCCTACCGCCCGCTCTCAGAAGTTCTGTAGTGATTCCGTCGTTGCCCGCCGCCTTGTTGTTTTTAAGTTGTTCAAGAGCCATACTAATCTCGCACAGACTGACGTCCGGGATATTCTCAGTATAACGTCGGGTAAGCTCGGCTCTGGGATCTTTAGCCAAACTTTTAAAAGGTGCTTGCGTGGAATACAACTGTCCATAGAAGCTCTCTATCTCTCTCAGAATTTCAGACTTCGTCGAAATTATGCTACCGCTATCAGTTTTCAGCTTTGTCATTTGGCTTTGCCCAATAGACAGATCTCTTGCGAATACTTTGGAGCCTTGGTTCCGCTCGATAGCCTCTTTAATATATGTTACATTAAATTGGCGAAGGTCGCATGTTAAAGATGTAGATATCTGCCTATTTAGCTGCCTATAACGACTAGCATCATCTGATTTCTGTAGCCTCATTTCGCGTCTTTGTTCCATAAGCTGGAGAGTCGTATCGGAGAGTTTCTTTGGTTTTGTACGGTGTGTTTTGAAATACTTGTACCCTACCGTATGGATAGTATCCACTACCTTGTTGTTTAGATTGTCCACATCTAAGTTGTTCTCAAGGGCTGCGAAGCGGTTTTGAAGATCGAGCTGAAAGCTCTCAGGGTTTTGGAGTTGTGCGAGTATTGGTCGGAGCGTAGACTTTATCAATCGTGATCTTTCAAACTTAATGTCGATATTCAATGTGCCTCGTACCAATCGATGATCACTGCCTGTTTTCACAGTGTTGATCACAGAGACATCATTGAATATTTGCTTTTTCGTCGACATGATAAAATCTATCTCATTTTTGACATTACCATCCGGACTCATCCAGGTCCACTTCCGCTTTTGGGGTTTCTTGAAGAAAGAGTTCATCATATAGAGGCCCTCTTTCTCCATGAAATCAACCAACATTTGGCCTCTGGCGTTCCGTTGCCCAACTCCAAATTGCCCCACTCTCAACTCATCGCCGCAACGTTTCCCCAACCTTGCGTTGAAGTCCCCCATTACAACTGTGTAGTGGGTTTTACAGCTATGCATGGCTTTAGAGATATCCTCATACATAGCTTCCACTTCGTCGTCAGGATGTACCGAGGTCGGAGCATAAACCTGTATGACATTCAACAAATATCGTTTCGATATTCTGAGGATCAGGTACGCTACTCTGCTCGATACACTACCGACGGAAACCACGTTGTTATCAAGGGACTTGTGGACGATATACCCGACACCGCCCAGGGACTGTTGGTGGCCCTCCCGGTAGTATAGCAAGTTACCGGACTTAAGGGACTTAATTATCGTGTCCTCCCCCTCTCTTCGGACTGCGGATAACCCAATAATATCCCAGTGTAACTTACTTATAGCTTCTTCTAATTCTACTAACTTTGCGTCAGTCCTCAGTGTAGCCATATATATATGTATATATATATATATATATATATATATATATATATATATATATATATATATATATATATATATATATATATATATATATGTATATATATATATATATATATATATATATATATATATATATATATATATATATATATATATATATATATATATATATATATATATATATATATATATATATATATGTGTGTGTGTGCGTAGACCTGTTTTCAGAACAAATTAAGAAATAAATCCGAACAATGGAAATTTAAACTTATGTTGCAGAAAACAACTATTACAAACTTACGATTGTAGTTAATTTAATTAAAAATGCAATATTTGGCAATTTAAGATTGCCAACAAATTCAAGTCTCAATTTGTAGGTATACATAACGTCAATCTACAATTCGAAATTGATACAGATCTCTTAGTGGCCAAGTAATGCTTCCTTTTATACGGTCACCATTAATTCATCTTCAACCTTTTTATATAATAAAATAATCATTATAATTAACATAGGATATGACAGGGCCCACGCCTATTGAATACGGGGTATTAGTAATTTGGACATATTTTTCCTATAATTTGTAGTGGAAAGTTATATATTTTTCACTACTCTTTTTTTTATTTGTTAGAAATGTTAGCAGGGAAACCTAGTATTCCTTTCCTTACTGATAAAATGTCGCGCATTACATTTAGAAATTTAGAATTAAGCTTTAACATCGTGCTTCGTCTACCATTCTCCTGATTCAACCCATAGCCGTTATTTTTCGTACATTCAAACGAAGCCCTACTATGCCATATGGGTCTCATAATAAAATCAATCGTGAATCACATTGTGAATTATTAAAACAGCTTAATTGATACTTATGGTGCATAACTTTAATAAGTACACGATGAGTGTATCAGCTGGATATATTGTTCCGTCTAAATTTTCTATTCATATTTTCAATTGAATTATGGCAATTGATTCGTTTTGTTAACGTACTATATAAATAAAAAAACAAGTATATTAATTAATTAAATATTAAGTGGTTTGTCAAAAGTCAAAAGTTTTCCGATTGTTAAAAAATAGCGTCCATTGATTTTTGTTTTTACTTTTTATTCCATATTTTTATACAAACTGGAGCTTACACGCTAGGATCTATGCTTACGTTTTTAACTGAACTTGGTAAAATTGTAAGATTTTTTATTGACATGACAATCGAGCTTGACCTTTATATCATTCTCTGTTATTTGGAGCTTACAAATTGACATATCAATTAATTATTATCAAATTATTGTGACTAAAATTAGTATTAATGATTATTATGGAAAAATAACGTGAGGAACATGCTGTAGTCAATCCTACTCCATATCATTAAAAAAATACCATTAATTAATAGCAACTTGTTGATTATTGCAGCGGGATCTCGTACTATATGAAATAATTGGTTATATTATTTCTTTTGTATATTTTCTTAAAACTACTTGTAACTATGAAAAAGTTGAGAATGAAATGAATTCCACGCAAGTTGCAGCGGGCAACTAGTAATTAATGTTGGCGTTCGACAACGTTGCATTTTTGGGCTATCTATATATTGTAACTTTTGTGCCTTCGAAATCGAAATTCAAATATACCTACAAAATATTTTTTATAAGGAAACAACTTTGGCGCAGCTGACCGCTTAAAGTAATCTTTTTTAATGTCACTATGCCAAAACATTAAACGTACATATATATTTTTTTGCGTTACGCTGTATTGTATTGCAGGGTAGGCAAAGGAAACCCAGTGTTACGATACCCCCTTTTCCACGTTCAAGGCTGTGTATTAGATAGTAAAACTCAACGCCTCGGCAGCAAGAGGAAATTAAAAGAAACATAAATAACAAAAATAATAAGATAATAATGGAAAATACCTTTGGATATCTTTTTATGGATTAACTTAAAAAGTTGCTCATCCAGAACTACTATGGGAATGATATAGTATTACCTTTAAGAAAGTATTACCTTTATTACCTTTAAGAAGTAGGTAACGAAAATATGTTATATATTTTTCTTGCAACGTTTATTATATACACGATATACATTCGTGTAGTACAAATATCGTTGACAGTCTAAATGCTAACCTAGTCTGTACATGGCTAGCCTATACAAGTACGAATACTTATATGTCACCCAGTCAGAAAGCTACACTTGCATCAAATCTCGGGGGGCTGGAAGTTTTTTAAGGAGCAGCCTTGGAGTGCTTTACATGATCGAAGACGCTAAGTTCAGCTTAACCACTATGCTCTCTTCTTAACTACAGCCTAAAAGTGGGCTAGCTAAACTAATAGATCACTGCTTGAGTGACCATGATGGAAGCCATGAATCAATCATATTATACGTAATATAATCTTTAATGCTCTAATTTGAAACATATTAGATTAAAATTAAAGTTAAATCAGTGAAGTTTTTTAATGACTGTTTAATAAAATTATTTTTCAATTGCTCCTAGGTTAGAAGAGGGTAAGGAGCGCGACACGCAAGCTCATTACAAAGCAATCTTCTGCCGCTATTACGGCCACGGACAAATAGCGTCGTTTGTTGCCACAGATTGGATATACTGACATTAGGCTAAGTGACCTAAGGGATCTATGTGTATTATACTAATACATTATGATACAAATATTATAGAATGTTGTGACTGACTTTAAACGAAAAAACTATGGGTTCGATTACCATTATGGAGAGTGGTAAAAAGAAAAAGCGCGGCGTTAAGTTCCGGTATTTTCCAATTTAACCCGCTTGTCTCCGAGTGGTAATTAAAATTAATTGTTCCAAGTACTTAGATCAGAATTCAGTGGAAAATGGGGAACAGATTTTTTTTGATACGTGTCTTAACAGTAACTTTAAAGATTTTCTCGGCCTATCCTACTATGTATGGGATACAATGTGAGGCTGTGTATAACAATTTTGTATAATGTAACATATACATTCCTTTGGCAGCACGTATTGTACGCGTCAATTAGTTTTAGTGACTTTTTACAGTGACACGTTGTGCCCCTGCGACCGGTCTCTATTAAAGAATTAATATTCTTTTATTATATCTAATTTAAGTATAAAATAATAATTGCTGAATTGTGAGGCACAAATTCTTACTTTCTCTTAACGTTTTCGAAATGGTTAAAAATATGTAATTCACACCCGGGGAAGACGTTTCGGCGTTGAACTCAACGCTGCTACGCTGACGTAACTTCGCCACTCAACACGTAATGCCTTAAGTATGTTTAAGAATGTCTCTTATTATTATACTCCTCTGCCTATATTTCTACAAGTTGTAGTATTTTAATAATATTGTTTTTCTAGCTACATTTACGTAGACGGAAACGCATATATCTATATACGAGTATGTAAGAAAAGTTTAGTTCTGCACAATATGAATTTACGCCGCTTGGATGCATGATGAAATCAAACATGTTTACAGAACTTGTTTTTAATTCTAGGACAAAATACATAGCTTGTACAATGTGGCTCTTAAATATGAATACTATTTGTTGTTCTATTAAAGACCTCTTTCCTCCAATTTTTGACTTCACGAAGCGTCATTTTTTTCTGTGATTCTTGGCGGTAGTTTTATTAACTAATTTTCATAATAATTATATATTTTAAATAAACTGGGTGTTCAATTACATCTTTATAGTAAAATATTGCTTGTATCTAAATCCTTTCTTTCTTAGCTTGACGCTATATCCCGCACAAGGCAGGGTAGACAGAGGGCACCCGGGAACCTAGTGTTAAGACACTCCGTTCCACTTCCGTTCCCCACTTTCCGCCGAATTTGAGGCATTGCGTGTTGAGTGGCGGAACTCTACGCCGCGCTTTGCCTTATTACCAGAGCGAAGAAATGAAACATTAAATATTTAAATTGAAAATATTTAATATTTCATTTCCTCGACTGGGGATCGAACCCAGAATCTGTCGGTTACAGTTACACGCTTGTGACTGCTTGTTGTCCTTTTAAATTTTTATACAGTTATTATAACTTTCATTGTTAGCGCTTGTATGAAGAATTTTACAAAATTTGATGATTTTAAAGTGAGAGCGAGAGCTTTTAATTGTTCTTTTCAATTAAAAGTGAATAAATATGAACATTTGAATAGGGCATATTCTTTTAATGTTAATAACTTGTTTAAGGTGCATTAGATACCTAAGTTTCTTTTTTTTTCAGCTTCACGCTGTATCCCGCACGAGGCAGGATAGGCAGAGGGAAACCGGGAACCTAGTGTTAAGACACTCCGTTCCGCCTCCGTTCCTTCTGCCTTATCTGCCATGTGCGGAATAAAGTGAGAAGATACAGACAAAATCTTACTAGCTACACATATATCCTTAAATGTATATTTTTACATATTATTGCGGAGTAATTGAATTAACAAGGATCTTAAAATATATTTAAAATAAAAACGAAAGGAAAGCAAAATTTTCTCATCACAAGTCACCAGTTAATTTATAATGAACTACGTATTCATATCATATATCAGCTTCACGCTGTATCCCGCACATGGCTGGGTAGGCAGTGGGAACTTTATCACGATTCCCCACCTTCCGCCAAATTTGAAATATTGCGTGTTGAGTGGCGGAACTTAACGACATAGATTGCCTTATAAATATTAATTGAAATAAAAGTATATAATCATAATAACAATTTTAAAAGTTTTACCTTTCCTTATCAATATCATTAACGAACAACAACCTTTTAAGTCGAATCCATAAAAAGATATCCAAAGGTATTTTCCGACACATTTTTTAAGTTTGTAATGCTTGTTTTTCCCTTAATTTCCTCTTGCTCCCGGGTCTTTTCATATATTTCCTATAAAGTAAAATGAAGAGTCTATATATAATTCTTGATAAGAGACAATATTTCACTCTACGTCTAAATTGAAGCAAATGTTCCTGTATTTAAATGATTTATAAATTTTCTTTGGTTTTCGGTAAACTATGTGATGGTATATGACGATCTTTGTGGTGAAGAGTAGTTTAAGAAAATAAAAACCAATAAAGTTCTTGAGGCCGTCGTGATGCAGCGGCAGAAACTTGACGTATTTCTGGAAATAAAAAAACACAGAAACTGGCAGCTGTACCAACTGTCATGGCAATAAGACAAAGCGCGGTTTTGAGTTTTATCACGCAACTCACAGCCTTGAACTCGGAGAACGGGGTCACACAAGATTGGGTTTGGCCTGCTTACCCTGTAATGCAGGATTATAGCGTAACGCTTAAAGAATATCTGTACATACGTTTATTGTTATGACATAAAGATATTAAAAAATATTATTTCAAGCGATAAGCCGCGCGTGAGTTCATTCCTTATAAAAAATATTTTGTAGGCATATTTGAATTTAGATGTGGATGGCACAAAAATTACAATATATATTTAACCCAAGAATGTGACGGGCACGGGAATTTATTCCATTCACAACGCATTCTAGTTACAAGTAGTTTTAAAAAAAATATATCCAGGGGAACTATTGTAATTTCATATAGTATGAGATCCCGCAGCAATAATCAGCAAGTTTACTATTTTTTTATGACATTTCTTTTTTGAAAGATATGGAGTAGAATAGATAACATCATGTTTGCCTCACATTATTTTGCCGTAGTGAATATTAAATCTATTTTTGGTCACATTTGTTTGCTAATAATTAGTTGGTACGTCATTTTCAGTGAGCTCTAATTGAAAGAGAGTGATGTAACAGTTGAAATTGATTAAAAATCTTACTATTTTTATCAGCTTTCGTTAAAGAAGTAAGCATAGATCCTAGTCTTTATGTTAGTAATAAAAAAAATATCTAAAATTGAATGGGCGATATTTTTTAACATTTGGGAAGACTTTTACTTTTGACAAAACATTTTGTATATATTTTTTTTTATTTATAGATATTATGTTGTGAGTAAATAAACCAAATCAATTGTCATAATTCAATTGAAAATATCCACAGATATTTTTGATGAAGAAATATATCCATTTGATACACTCATGATGTACTCCTTAAAGTTATGCACCATAAGTATCAATTAAGCTGTTTCAATGATTGCCAATGTGAAGAATAATAATTAATATTTTGAGACTCATATGTCTAAGTAGGGCTTCGTCTGAATATACAAAAAATAAAGGTTATGGGTTCAATTAGGTCAATATTGCTAACAAAAGAGAAAAAAAAAAAATAAAGCTTAAAATATTATTACTGACAGTTAACGATCATCTATGTGAGGCTTGTCGTGGCGCAGCGGCAGCGGCACAAACGTGTGACTGTAACTGTAGGAAAAGAACACGTGTGAGTCCTCCAATAGGAGCTCATAACCGTAGCACAGTATTAGCCAACGCGGTACTGCTATGATCGCCTATTTTTTTTTCTATTTATATTTTAATATACAAATATATTCGGTTTAAATTGTTACAGGCATATAATTTAACAAGGACCTTTTAATTAAACGTATATATGGGACCCAAATTTTGTAATTATAAAACTCTTCCATTGATATAAATTACAGCCAGACAACGTAAGGACTAAAAATGTTAAGTTTAAATAGGTTAAGGAAGACAGGGAAAGATGCACTAAAATGAGTTTCTTGAAATTCTCGAATGGAAAAGAATACGATTTTCCATTATATGTTTAAAATTTAACGCCAACGGAGGTGCGGACAACGATCAGTTTAAGATATAATAGATTAGTCTTTGAAATGCGCCGCCAGGTATTCAACTATTTTTTTTTTAAGTAAATTTTGCACTATTCTCTTACTTGCCTCTAATTCAGCAGAAAGTTGAAAATAAAAGTGTCTTAATGGAAACAGAGTGCTATAACACTAGATTACCAAGTTACCTTTACTGACCTCACTATGTGCAGGAAAATTAAAATATAGAATTATTTTCATTCTAGTACTTGTTACTAGACAACGACTAATGTCTCAATAATTATGCAGCGCATAAAGCACGAAGTATCTGAACACTAGTTTCTGCCTGACCTGCACTATGGGGGCAGAACCTAGGGCTAACACTATATTACAACGTGAATTCGTCATTAATTAAAAAAACGTACAATATTTTTTTATGATACACCTCTAGAATGTAAGTACATATATTACCTATTGTTACCTGTGATATTTACGTTGCGGTGCATTTTTCTTTGTACAAGCATCGTGACAAATCAGGTCACGGTCAAAGTAGCTGCAAATGTCTGACTAGTACTTTTTTAAGTCTCTTTGCCAGCTTATATTTTCACATATTTGAAGGTGTTTTGTGCATACGGATTCGTATTAAAAAATCGATTTTTGTGTCTGCGTGAGGGTTGTGAAGTAATGAAATATTTAATATTTTTATTCCTTAGCTCTAGTAACAAGGAAAAACCGCAGCGTTGAGATCCGTCACTCAAGATACAATGCTTCGAGTGCTACAAAATGGTGAACAAAGTGTCTTAACGCTTAGTTCCCTCTGCCTTTTCTACTTTATACGTGATAAAAAATAAAAAAATTATAATAAATAATACGAAATATGTATATTATTATGCTGTCAAACTGTAGTGAAGCAGCTTACTGTAAATATGTCGGCTATGGGTTCGATTAATACTTGGAGAAATTTGATTAATAATTTCCCTCTTCTTCTTTTCTCCCTTTCGGTAGACAAACCGAGATATTGAGTTTGGATATTCAACACTCTTTGCCAAGAAAATTGGCCATGTCTATGCCCTGCAAAGTTTCAGCTGTACCCCGTACTGGACAGGGTAGGCAGAGAAAATTTAGGAACCTAGTGCTAAGGCGCTTCGTTCCATTCTTCACTTTACGCCGAATTTGAAACAGTGTTGACGGACGAAACTTTGCCTTGTTACTAGACCGAACAAAAGAAAATAATAAATAGTTAATTTTCTCAAGTGGGCATCGAACCCAAACCTGTCGCGCTTACAGTCACATGCTGGTGTCACGACAAGACTCGAAGGGAAAGCGTGAAAATGCTTTTTATAAAGCTGTTGTACGTAAGTAACAACTTTTTGCAACACATAATAATTGGTGTAATTAAGTTAGTTTTCTCAGCCAACAGCACAAAAAACTACTGTAGCATAGAAGCCCACACGAAAAAGTTGTTTCGCGAATAAAAGTAGAATTCAACATTAATGCAACTAAATAAACGTTTTTCTAAAGTTGCGTTTCAAATTACATTTGGTAGAGATTTTGTCGTTTTAATTTGAAGGAAACCCGACTAAACTTTAGAGGTGAACATTTTTATTTAATGTAGTCGTATAGGTTTAAATTTAGTTCTATATAACGGTTTTTTTTTGTTTTATAACATTTCTTAACTTTACATAGTATGTAGCAGGCACATAGAAGGGTAGGCAAAAGGAAATCTGGTGTTAAGGTATTTAGTTCCCTTAAAGATATTTTCACTATATCAAGGCATTGTATAATAAGTGGCGGAACTCAACGCTTTTGCCTCGTTACCACAGCAAGAATACGAAAATTTTAAACCTTAATTTCTTCAGGTGTAAACCGAACCTACAACCTGATGCAATTATAATAGCATGGTTTTGCGTCTGCGTCACGAGTGGCCCCAATGTTTTTTTTAAGATAACTAACTTTTATTTGCAGCTACGCCTTGGTCTAATGTAAGTGGAATAGTTTATTTTTGTTCAGTTTGAACCAGTGTTTCCTGAGATTAGTGCGCTCAACAAGCTCTCCTGATTTATAATATAGGTATATAAGGATATATTGTTACTACTTTGAAGGTTGTCGGAGTGTCTTAACACTTGGCCTACCCAATTATGGGTAACTTTAATGGGTACGTTTAGTTAAAAAGTGAACGAACTAATTAAATTATATTTTACATTCATTCAGCATATGGATATGCTTCTACAGAATAAGTATTCAAAAGAAAGAAACAAAAAAAAGCTAAAATAAAAAAAAAGAGTTTCCCGTACCGGGAATCGAACCCGAGCCTCCTGGGTGAAAGCCAGGTATCCTAGCCACTAGACCATACGGGATATGTTTGTACAATATCAATATTTAAATTAAATATGTCGCTTAAATTAAAAAAAAAATATAAAAAGTGCCCTCATGGCTCAGTGCCTGACTGTAAATTATACAGTTTTGAGTTCAATCTCACTTGGGGGAATAAATAATTTTCATTTTCCTTATTATGGTTACAAGGCACTTAAAGGGAGGCATTGAATATTATTTGTCTTTTATCTATAGCGTGGATTGAAAATAATATATAAAAAATCGAATCTAACGAAGGCCCAAGAATTTATTGTTCTTGTTTAAAACTAAAATACTGTTTAATATAAACTGATAGCTTCTTTAACTTTCTATTTGAAAAATATATGTATTTGACAGATCAGTCCCTTTTAAAATATTTAAAACTCTTTTAAACATTCTACTAAAGAAATCAGCTTATCTTAATTTAGAAAATTAAGTAGAAGATTTGAACCCATAACCGTGACCCAAATTCATTTAGAATTGTCGTCTTAGAAATATCATATATTCAGCGAGCTATACTTCCATTAAGTCATACTAATAATATATACGTAATTTTGTTCCTTATATTGAGCGTTGCTTCAGCAAACTAAATGCCTACACAAAACCGGCCGGCTGTGCGGACGTGGGAGGTTGTAATTTACTGAAATTACTTATACTATTTTCTCACGTTACACAAATGTATTAACATTGGTTTTCAGCTAAGTTTTATTCTTTACTTAACTCAGCTTCACGCTGTATCCCGCACGAGGCAGGGTAGGCAGAGGGAACCCGGGAACCTAGTGTTAAGACACTCCGTTCCACTTCCGTTCCCCACTTTCCGCCGAATTTGAGGCATTGAGTGCGGCTCAACGCCGCGCTTTACCTTATTACCAGAGCGAAGAAATGAAACATTTAATATTTAAATTGAAAATATTAAATATTTAATTTCTCGACTGGGAATCGAACCCAGAACCTGTCGGTTACAGTCACACTCTTGTGCCGCTGCGCCACGACAGGCCTTATTCTTTACTTACCGAATGAAACATGTTGCTAAGTATTAATCCAGTACTAAACCCTTTAGATTAATCAGTTTTAGAAAGGTTCTTAGTGATGGAGTGAAAATTATTGATTTTTTGTTTATTTTTCCTTCCTCTTTATTATGTACGAAAGGAAAAGAGAGATTACTGTTAAGACATTGATCTCAGCTAATATTAAAAAACATTTTTTTTCTAAATCAGAGAAATATCGCACCTTTACTCAGATATTTTCTAGAGCTATTAAAAATATATATTTAGTCCAATCAATTATTTTATTATTATTAATGAATTCATACATTATCAAAACTATATTTGTATTAGTTTTTTTGTCAAAAATTCTATTGCTAGATAAAAACACTTCTAAAGCTTTACAAAAGTCTGTACATTTATAGTCTTTATTGCACTTGTAACATATTAATATATTAATACAATATTTGGAGTAACATTGTTAGCAAGGGTGGACTTATCTCTAATAGAGATTTCTTCCAGTCAACCTATGGACATAGAAAAAATTTATATAAAATATTGCAGGTCTAAAAGTGCAGGTGCAACATGAACTCTTATATATATATATATATATATATATATATATATATATATATATATATATATATATATATATATATATATATATATATATATATATATATATATATATATATATATATATATATATATATATATATATATATATATATATATATATATATATACACACACGTACATACATACACACACATATATACAAAATAAATACGTCTGTTTTAATGCATAACATTAGGTTTTCGTAAAAAAATACACACCTTGGGAGTAATATGATTGCTTAAATACTATGTGTTTCCAGGAAAAACTTTTCTGATATATTTTAAATGAAACACTTTTAAACGGATTAATCGCGTATGTTGAATGGTAAACATTTTTGGGAAACCCGACGTTTCGAACACTTTACAGTAGTCCGTGGTCACGGGTAGACTATTAACGTTTAAAAGTGTTTCATTTAAAATGTATAACAATCGCGAAAATCAAAGACATTATTATTTCTGATATATTTGGATAAAAATCTTGATAGATTTTTGAATATGATATATTTGCTGAATATATTTTTTCTAGTAGTTAACATAATCTTGATTTTATAGTAAAGTTAGAAGCGTTAATTTTTACATGTTCATTTTTACACATAATATTTTAATAATTTGATGAAAAGTGGGAAAAGATAAAGTTTTAATGAGCAAAGGAATGTCTTCATACTGAACCCCCGGGTTCCCTTTGCCTGCCTGCTATCCTATGGGCTATGGGCAGTAAACTAAACGCAAATAGCTTAAATTAGCGTGAGGTAGAACAACCCACTTCACATTATTTTGTTATTTTTTTTTATTTTTTTTATTTTTAGCTTCACGCTGTATCCCGCACGAGGCAGGGTAGGCAGAGGGAACCCGGGAACCTAGTGTTAAGACACTGCGTTCCACTTACGTTTCTCACTTTCCGCCGAATTTAAGGCATTGCGTGTTGAGTGGCGGAACTCAACGCCACGCTTTGCCTTATTACCAGAGCGAAGAAATGAAACATTAAATATTTAAATTGAAAATATTAAATGTTTCATTTCCTCGATTGGGGATCGAACCCAGAACCTGTCGGTTACAGTCACACGCTTGTGCCGCTGCGCCACGACAGGCCTCTTTTATTTTGTTACAAGTGAAAAGTGAGAATGAAATTGAATATACTCGTATGATATTAATAAATATTACTGTTCTAAATCTAATAATACTTGAATAATGAAAAAATACAATAGGATATTGTGTTCGCGCAATCAAATCGTAATGCCATCGATAAGTATCCAATAAATTGACAAGTGTATCATTGAATATGCTCGTTCTCTATATGCTTAGGTCTAAACGATTTTAAATGCAACTATTAATCTGATACATTCAACTATATTGGTACATTTAGGTACCTTAAGAAATCACTGCATGTGATTAAAAAATTCGTTGACCATGACATTATTAGAGGCATTTTTATAATAGCAGCCAAAAATACTTGGCGGAAAACGAGGACGAGAACAATGTTACGTAATACGCTTCAAACATCTCTACATATGTATGTAATAAGGTGTCTTTTTCATAGTTTCGAGCAAATATTCAATTGTGCAAGGGTTACGCATGTCATTTTTACGTTTCAGCAAAAGTTGGTAATTATTCAGTTCTGCTATTCAACAAACACAAACACAGTCTTGAATTCAGAAAGGAGAACCAACTGTCGTGGTAACAAGACGAAGCGCGGCGTTGAGTTCCGCCACGGCTTTGAACGTGGAGAACGGAGTGTCTTTGCACTAGCTTTTCTCTGTCTACCTTGCAATGCGGGCTATAGCGTAAAATTAAAGGATTTATGTAATTTTATTATATTTAAGCCTTCCTAAAAAAAAAGCTATATGATATAGAGGTATTAAAAAAGATTACTTCAAGCGATAAGCCGCACATGAGTTGTTTCCTCGTATAAAATATTTTATAGGCAAATTTACAAAATATAGTTAGACAAAAAATTCAACGCTGTCTGTCGAATGCCTATGTCAATTAATAGTGCCCCGCCGCAACTTGCGTGGAGTTTATTATGACCACCCTTTCTGTAGTACTTCTATAGTAGTTTTAACAAAGATATACAAGTGAATTACTGTAAGTAATTATTTCACGTAGGACGGGAGCCCGCTGCAAAAAATATCAAGTAACTATATTTTAAATATTGTATGTAATCGTTTTCACAAATAATTTGTTAGTACATATCTTATTCTGAGCTGAAATTGGAGGAAAGTTTTCAAATCAATCGAAAATATTATAATTTTTAGTAGTTTTAGTTAAAGAAGTAAGCATAGAGCAATCTGGTTATTACATTTCAGATAAAAAAAACTGAATATCAATGTACGCTATGTTTTAACAATTGCGAAGCTTTTGACTTTTGACAAACCCCTTTGTATTATTATATTTATTTATAGATATTATATTGTACATTAACAAAACAAATCAATTGCCATAATTCAATTGAAAATATCTATAGATAATTTAGATGAAACAATATATCCACTTGATAAACTTATCATGTACTTATGAAAGTTTTGCACCATAAGTATCAATTAAGCTGTTTTAATAATTGATAATGTGAGGAATCATTCATAATTGACTATATTTTGAATCCAATATGACACAGTAGCTTCATTTGAATGTACGAAAAACGACGGTGAAGGTTATGGGTACAATCGGGATAAAGATAAACGAAGCACGATGTTCAGTTTCAATTCTCAAAATGCAATGTGTTGACAATTTATCAGGAAGGAACGGAATGTATTTATTACTTGGTTATGAAGAATAATAAGTAGAGAGTGGAGAAATCTTTGTACAACAAAAATGTCATACATATTTTTTTGTTTTCATGCATTTATTTTGCTCCATAAGTAAGAAGAAGAGATTTAATACAAACATTATATTTGTCAGCAATATCTATTTATGTTGCTTTCAGTTCCATTTGTATCGTAAAGTATTATTGTACGTTAGCTTATTCTTAGCGGAGCTAACGATTTTTGAATATATTACACTACCATGTATGACATTTCATAGGTTTACGCTGTATGCCACATATACGAGTAGGCACTATTCTTTTAGTTTCTGAAACATTGTGTCAATGAGTTTGTCTTGTAACCATTTTTACCTGAGCGGAGATCGAACCCACGAACCTCGTGTTTTCAGTTGAGAGTATTATTGAAAACGTAGCAAGTTAATTTATCAAATTTAAATTTTAAGTATAATTTAATATAGGTAATTTTCCTTCTTTAAAATAAAATATTAAGCTAAAATATATTTGCCATTTCTACGTGTTTTTTTTTTATTTTACCAATCTTTTTGCCAAAAAAGCTTGTCACGCTTCTATAGAAACAAATAGGTTTTGCAGGTACAGCTACGTTGTGAGTATATCACAAAAGCGATTTGTTCAACGTATACTCGACCAAAAACTCTTAGCCGTATATACTCGTAGCGTATCGCCTCAATACACCCTTGTATATTCGAGCTTTAGAGATGTAAGTTGAATTTGAAAAAATACTCTGCCTGTTACAAAATGTTCATATCTATAGAAATCTTAAAACAGAAGGCAGCCTGGATTAAAAGCTATTTTCAATTTAACGATTTGTGAGATGCAGTGAAACAAAGTTGTTTCATCTACAATATATATATGCATAATAAAATTTTTCGCTGGTTAGTGAATGATGAATAATATACAGTCGAAACTGCTTGAATGATCGTGGTAAAAGAATGCAAGGGAGTACTAATCCTAGATTTTTGCAAATTTATGCATGATCCAGCAAAAGAAGTTAATTTTAAATTTCTAAGTTTGAAACCTGAAATATTCATTGTGATCTATTAGTGGTCGCAAGACAAACGTTGAGTTCAAAAATATCTGAATAGTAGGAGAGTGAGTAACAGTGTGTCTTGACACTAGGTATACTGCGCCTTTACAGACGTATAGGACACAACTAGGAATTTTTAAAATATACTATTAGTTTGATAGCAATAAAGATATTACCCAAATTATATATCAAAATCACTCCTCATTAACATTGCTTTCAAAAGTTTTATTTTCAGTTTCTCGCTGTGTGTCGTACGTGGTAGAGTAGGCAAAGGGATCTTGGAAACCTAGTGTTGAGACATTTCATTCCATTCTCCACTTTTTACCGAATTTGATGCATTGCATGTTATTGTTGAACAATGTTATTTTTGAAAAGTGCTATCAACGTTGTGATAGTATAAGATGCTGAGGTTGCTGAATTGAGTTTGTGTTTCTATTTTAATGTTAGGAATAACGGTTGAAATGTATTTTAACACGATAGTTGAAGAGTCAACTTATATTCATACGATCAAAACAATAATACGAGATGTATTATTACCTGTACGTAGTAGTATAGGCAAATAGAACCTAGATCTTAGTGTAAAGATACTTCGTTCATGGCGGAACTCAACTTTCCAGGTCGTCTTTTCACCAGCGAACTGATTTAAGTATTGAAATTGAATATTATTCCACTCCCCGGAATTGAAATCAAACCCACAACCGATGCATACACAGTTGTGTGACACTGCGCCGCAACGACATCAACTGGATTTTTTGTATTTAATTTTGTTTGTTTTGTTCAATAAAAATGTTTTATTTCACTTAACATATATATACTCGTATTTATTAATTTTGTTAGCAATCAACGCTAACATATAGTCGAGTTACAAATATTTACTGAGATATTGACTATGTGAAGTTTGAGCTTGTAAACTAATTAGTTGTGTAGAGCGAGAAGCTTAGCTCTACGTGATATGATAAATTATAGCAAGAGTATTTTCATAAACATTAGGAACTGTAGGAACAAATGATGAGTGTGTCGCTGGTAATACAAGGACCTCAATATTGAACGCTATGTATGAAAAATGTTAAAAATAGCAATGAAATAAATATTTTAGCTTGAACATAAAATTTTCGAAAAATATTAACATTACTGTCTTTTAAAGAAATTAATTGAATAATACTCCCGACTATTTTATAAACTATTTTTAAACTGAAGCCAAGATTTTCATAATAATTGTAAAGAAATCACTTTTTTATCTAACGCTTTAAGTTGCTAGTTGGTAATTTAAACGGGTTTCTAACTCCAGTACAGCTTAATAGCCCAGAACAAAATAATGTTGTAATATTGTTTCAGAATTTAATAAGAACTTTAGAAATAATATTATTTGGCAAAGAGAATTAACTACACGATTTCTGACCCAAAGAAACACGTGTGCATAATAGGATTGATATTGCAAGCAATCTTAATTAGATTTTTAGGTTCAAGCTATGTCCCTCTCATATGTAGCCTAGGACTATCACCGAAGTCCGCAAGCAATTACCTGTTGAATGGTGGAAGTGAACACTGCGCTTTGCCTCATTAACATTGCAAAGATATGAAATAATAAATATTTCATTTTCTTTACAGTTTACAGTCGCTGGCTTGTGGTCCTACGCAACGATGGGTTCTGCAGGAAAGCATAAATATTTTTTTTTGTTTGTATACACTTTTTAAAAAGTAGTAAACCAGTTTTGATAAAATTTATAGAAAAAGAAAGAGTACGCAGTAATTACGTGTTTTCTTATGTATTAGTATTATGATTCTTTCAAAAAAAGGATAAGAGAGAAAAGATTTTCTAATGAACATTTCAAAAGAGGCGAGTAGCAATGTATAGGTAGCTCGCCCAAAAATTCAAAGCGTGTCTAAGCCTTAATTTCCTTGAAAATGGATAGCCTGAACATTAAATCAGACAACCTTTTTACAACTTTAACCTTACAGCTTAGGCAATAGAGTATTAAATACAACTGCATGAAGTATCAATTTAGCTTGAACTACCGTGCAATCTACCATCTCCACAGACACAGGTCAGCTGACAATAAGAAATGGAGGTATCGCATATTGTTGACCCTCGTCATTGGGAACACTATTCATCATCAATTTCGCGTCGCCATTTGTCTTCTCTGCCCGCATGAATCAGCGGAAAGGGGATTTTTCCTTGGCAACTATGACATTTTTGGGATATCCCAAACATTAATATGAGACAAGCGAGATTTGCTGTCATCATTTTTTTGGAACTAATATCTATGTCGTATAATATTTCTATATAATATGACGTTTTCAAAGTAAGTCCATAATTATGTACGAAAATTGTAGGTAAAATTTTCAGAGCAATTAATGCAAAAAAATTTATTGTCTTTACACGTGCAATTTTATTTTTTGCCTTCGCCTTTGATAGTAATATTAGAAACAATACATGTCACTTGTATAATACAAGTCTACTGGTTAAATAGTTCGATGCATGTCAAAGGGGTTGAAGCATGTGACTGTAAACGCGGCTAGATGGTTCGATCCCCACTCGAGGAAATGAAATTTTAATATTTTCTATTTAAATATTTAATGATTCAATTTCTTCACTCTGATAGTAATACTAAGCGTGACGTTGAGTTCCGCCTCTCAACACGTAATGCCTCAACGTATGCCTGGGATCGGAACGGAGTGTCTTAACACTAGGTTCCCAAGTTCCCTTTGCTTACTCTACCATGTGCGGAATATATGTGAAGCTGATATACTGGTTACATAATATTTCGTAGTGTTGGTTTGTTTTATTGAAAATTAATCTGTTCACAAAATTTAATTTTGCTAAATAATTATATAGGTAAAATAAAAACATTCCTTTTTTTTTAATTTTGCATAAATTCTACAAATTAAAACATCCACCTAATTTAAAGGCGAGCTATGAGAAATGACGAACTAAAATATTGCAGGCTAGAATTTAGAATGTCAACGGTACTCGTAATACACGGGACGTGGTCTCGAAAGCCTGGGTTAAGTTAAAGCCTATTCCAAAGCACTGGCATCAGTGGGTCTTGTACAATGATTTAATTAAACCTTTCCTTGCAAAACGTTAGTCAAAAAACTGAACTAGACTGAATTTTAAATATGTGCCGTGGCAAATAAAAAGATATCCAATCACTATAATAGTGCGTTTGAATTCTAAGGAAGCAAAATTCGACGTTAGTAACAAATTTGTTTTTGTATCCGTTTTGTTGGCTCAATACTTTATCTAACACATTACATGATAGGTACACAGAGAATACATCATTTTAAGATACTCTTTTTGCCGTGTGATTCCGGCTTAGAATAGGATCACCCTGGTGCTGATGGTGTCGTAAGAGGCGACTAAAGTGCATGTGGTAGAGTCATGTTGCCAGTAAAGGCAACACGCATGGGCAGACTCGACCGGATTATTACCACCCCCGGCATTTAAGACCGGCGTTAAGTAGTGGCTTTGGCCACTGCGTTTCGCATTAGGTAATGCCGGGCCCCGGTGCCCTACCACTTTAAAGGACGGCAACGCTCCTGTAGCTCCTCTAGAGTTACTCGGGGCCGTGGGCGACGGTGATCACTTACCATCAGGTGACCCGTACGCTCGTTTGCCGTCTTTTCCATAAAAAAAAAAAAAATACTCATTTATTTGCTTTCCGAATATTAGTTTAACGATACAACTGAAAGCCGTTTTATTTGCCAAAGCAGCGAAGTGATAATATTTCTTTCCCCCTAATGGGCGTCAAACCCACAATACTGAGTTTACACTCATCCTACTAGTTTTCCCACTGCACCGCGACGGTTATGTACAATTATTAAGGAAGATTGGAGAAACCTAGAACAAATTATATATTTACATATAGAGCAAAAAGTATTAATAAAATAAAATGTGATCACAAGATACATATAGAGTTCAAGAAAAATAACAAAGATTAATTTGTTAGCAACATTTTTCCTTTCAGTTCCGTTTCTGTTGTAAAGGATTATTGCACGTTAGCTTACATATGTTCAGTCAAAAAGTTTTTAAATATATTACTCTCTCTGACACTGTTTTTTTCCTAAAATAATCATTCACCTGAGTGGGAATTGAACCCACGAACGACGTTTACAATCTTTCACTGATCCCTAAGTGAAATAAAGTAGTTTATAATTTTATTAATTAATTAAATTAAATTTAAATTCTGTGTACAATTTACCGTCGAAAATGTTCCTTCTTTTAAACAAAACATGAAGCTAAAACTTATTTACCGTTTCTACGTGTTCAATGTATTTATTAATTATTTTGTAAATTTCAAAGCGAAAGCTCGTCACCCTTCTATAGAAATAAGTTTGTCAGGTACAGCTACATAGCGAGTATATCTCAAAATCCGTTTTCTTAAACGTCCTCTCGTCCAAAAAATCTTAACTGTATAAAGCTTATCGCCTGAATAAATTCCGTTGCAAATATGTTCCAGGCAGCCATAAAGTAGTTGAAAAAAATACTGTGCCTGTTATATTCATATGTATAAAAATCTTGAATTGAAATATTCATACCTATAGAAATCTTGAAACAGCAGTCGGACTGGATAGCTAAAAGCTTTTTACAATTGGATGATTTTTGTGACGCATTGAAAACATATTGTTTTATCTATATAATTATGTACATAAACTCTCAAAAGTAAAAGTAAAGTCACTAGGGAGTGACTGACGAATAATAAATGGTTTACACTTAACATCACTGGACTTATAATGGTGAAATTAAAAGGAAGAAGTACATAACAGAAAGCGGAAAAAATAATATTTTCTACTTTTTTCCCCTATTTTCTGATTAAATCTGGAGATATTGCGAGTTGATAAAAATTAACGCCGCACTTTACCTCGCTACCAGCGGTTCTGCACAGTTACATTTTCATGTAAATATAAATATTGAATAATAATAAAATGTTATTCTACTCATCGTGGTTGGAACCGAACCCGCAATCGTCGCGTTAACAATCGCAAGCCTGCGTCTCTGCGCCACGACGGTATTTACCTGTTCTATGTTTTTCTTAATCGTTCTAAATAGGCTAATGTCATTCGTTTATGTAACACAGTAATATATTTTGTGAATATTAGAGTCTCATACAGATAAAAACAATAAAATAATATCGTTCATATTGTTTTCTTACACTAATCCACTTTTCATCCACTTTCAAAATTAGCAAAAAAGCAACAATCACCACTGCGTAACATCTATCTAAAGCCAATTATTATTTATGAAAATTTCGTTATCTGTAAACTGACAGTTCTGACAGAGATAAATGTACTGGTCGTAATCAGTGAAGGGCCGAAACACCCCCCTGCCTCTAATGAATATATTTTTGATGTAACATGTGACTTTATATATTTTCAATGTTAGCTCGATTAGATTTATACATGAATCAGACATCTATTCTGATTTATCGCAATAATATGATAGAATGTATAATATATAAAGTATAAAAAAATTATTGTTTCAATAATTAATATATAATATTACAAAATAGAAAAATGAATATTGACAACGGAACATTCGGTTGGCGAGTTCAACTCGCATTTGACAGGATTTTTCAACTTTATCCATAACATAACATGACAAAAAGAGAATATATAGCAGCTTTCAACATTGTTCAATCGCTAAATAATTTACATATAAAATTAGAAATGTACTTTTGCACATACGTGGATAATTTTCACTCACATAAAACGTGAAATTGTTTAATTCAATTACAAAACGATTGGAATTAATACGACTAGTGTAAACTCCCTAATGCCCTGAGGAAGAGAACGGTGTGAAGGAACCTTGGAGAATTCAATTAAATTACAACAAGCGAAACTTGGGTAGTATTTTTCATTTCTAAGACAAATTAAATATTTCTAATTAATTTCAGCTGATACCTATTTATGCTAATGTTTTGATTAATGCTACTGTTTCACACTTTCCGACCATTTATACCAAGGCAAAGAGAGAAAACCTCGTACTAACACATTCTGTTTCACACTTTCCGACAATTTTTTGACACATTGTTTATTGAAGGTGAAACTTAACGCGGCGCTTTCCCTTGTTCAGTATGAGGAAATAAAAATGATGTAATCTAACTACTGCGCCACGAACTTGGAAGAACCAATTTTTTTGATTCTTCACTCTGGTCAACAAGACTGAGATCATTGTTAACTTCCTTCCAATATAAATATATTAAACTTATCGTAGGTTCACACTGAATCTCTAAGCGAAGATGCGAAGTAGAAAGAGAAAATGGAGGGTCAAACGCTTCGGAATATATATTTAATTTGAAAATTAACTGAAACAAAACAAGAATTACTCCCTTTACAATCAATTTGATTATCAACTTTTCATTTCATTACAAAATTTCGTTCACGTACACTTTGAAAGTTACTCGAAGATACTACATACAGAAAACGTAAAGGAATCTACAATGAATATGAGTACAGTAGTTGAAACACTTGACTGTGTTAACTGTTTCCACTTCTACCAATTAGAAAGAGATGAAAATAATTTTATTTGTGTTCAGTTTCAAGAAATATTAGTTCTAGTACAATTATTAGTCAATAATAAAATTAGTCTTGAATGTTGCGCTATTATGAAATGTATAAATATTATGAAATGTATAACTAGTTAGTCAATTAATGAATGGTGGGTTCGATCGCCACTCGGAAAAAATAAATGTGTAGGATAGAGAGACCGGGTGGTTCGCGAGCCTCTTGTGACTACCTCATAAATTTTACTAACCGTTTACCTGAGAAAATTATAAAAAATCTTTTCTCGAACAGATCAAATCTGAATCTGAAAATATCGTTTAAAGTTAAAGTGAAACCGGCCTCTCTGGAAAATATCTCTAGTAACACCAGTCCGAGACGAGGCATTTAGTTAAGGAACACGAAATATTCTAAATTCAGGTGGAAATAGAGAAAAGAGTATACTAACACGAGATTCTCTCTGACTATCCTGCTTTAGGATTCAACTTTAAGCTGAAAAAATACATATAGAACATCTATCATATTCGATTTCGGGTGGAAAGCGAAATGCCCAACCATATGAGATGACGTGTGATAGTAACAAAAAAGACAAAAAAAATTGGTAAGTGAATATCGAACTGCAAACCAACACATACCATATAACCACATGAACAGCCAGTGTTTTGTATAAAAACACTAATGATATTTCATCTCCATATACTTAACCCAAAATAAATTTCAACAGTTGCAAACGTTCGCTTGGACGTAACAATTGTAGTGCTATATTTAATTCGCGAACGCAATATTACTCGCTCTCATCATGTATTTTTTGTTAGTATTTTTTTGTTTTTTATACAATAAAATAAAAAATTGTAATCATAATATGAAGATTAACAAATAAACAATACAATTTTAACCTATATAGTTGCTACTGACTATAGTCTAACCATTTTAGCTACATTTATTAAATTGACGAAATTAATTATTATCCTTTGCTTAATCTGGTAACGTGACTAAAGCACAGCGTTGAGGCCCTCGATAAATGCCCCAATGTCTCGAAAATTGACGGTATTTGAAGAATGTCCAACCCTACCGGTATTGTCGGATTCTCAGATAAAGAAATAAAAATATTTATATACATCTACATTTCCCAAGTGTGAATGAACGCAACAACACCAAATCTGCAATCTGACGTTGTTTTACTGCGTCAAACCACTTGTAAAATAATATTTGAAAACTTCCACATAAATTGAGAAGGAAGCTTATTTCAGTAGCAGTTCAAATTATAAATAAGATAAGATACATAGCTTCTGCCCCTGTCACGTGCACAATTACAGAACCTAATGACATTTAAAATCTCATAATAAACCAGAATATTATATAATTACATCAATATATTAAAGCAATAAGTTTACAGAAGCTTACCTTTTATCTCGCTTACAAATCATGTCCTGGCCTCAAAGGAGTTATTCTAAATAGAGGATTACGTTTATGTAAAATATATACAATGTAACAAGGCTCTTACGACATTTTAACGATCGTTAGCCCCATTCACCCCATGTTTAATTCCCCATTACACGCCATAACCGAGCCAAATTGCTTTCTCAGCTGATCGTGTGAAGATACCATAATTACTATATTGTTTGAATTGCCATGAGACGATTTATATGGGTTACTTTAAAATGCATATCAATTTTAAACAAGATTAAAAACCAATAAATATTGTAAAATGGTATTACTTCATGATATAGTCCTACATCTTTCGTAGATGAGAATAAATATCATAAGTGTAAATTAATTAAGAAACACCACTTGATATAAATAACTGTAATAATTTTAAAAAATAACTACCTTATCTTGAATATTAATCCTTGTTGCTCTTAAATTGCAAGTTTGATTTTCATAGAATATAGTCAGAAGCCATTGCGATGAACAAGGCTAATATATATAAATATACTTAAAATATCATATTACATAAGTAACTAAAATAATATATGCAATACCGACCTTATCACTATAAGTGTTTCTTCCAGGCAACTATTAAAATGCCGCTGCGCCGACCGACCTCTACATATGTACATACACATATATAATAAATACATATATAAATACCCATACAGAATACGTACAGAATACATATATAATATTTAGACATATAGCACGGCCGATAAGATAAGAGCAGCATTGTAGGTAGAATTTTTTATGTCTGCTTTTAAATATTCTACAGTCTGGGAACGCCTAACGCCATTGGGCTAATCATTTTACAGTTTTACTGTTTTAACAGTACAAAGGTCTAAAAGGGGACAAATAAATTTCAAGGAGATTATTGTTAGGGATCATTCAGGAGATACGGTGCCACAGACAGACAGGAAAAACTTATAACACCTTTTTTTATGCGTTGGGGATTCTAAAATAATAATTATTAAATATTATAAATAGAGTCATTCAAAAATAATAAGCTTCATATAAATATGATGAGTTAAAACTCGCTGTTTTAAATGACTCTCCATTTCCAGAGTTAGAAACATTGCGCTTTAAGTGGCGTCTTGATAATGACACAAGTAACACAAGAAATGAATTCACAATCATCATATTTACTGTAAAATAGAATACTTAGCAAATAATAAGTATTGTCAAATAAATAACTAAAAATATTTTATTCATGAATTCATGAGATTTACGCTAGAATTATTTAAATAAAGCAAAATTTATTTAAAAAAAATCTAGCGTAAAGCTCTTAAAATTAACATTGTAAGTGAAAAAGTACGTCGCGTCGTTAACAGAATCATTTTCTTTAACGAGGTGCCGCACTAATCGCCGTCAGCTTTCTTAGCTTAATTTAACTTTTATAATAGTTTTAAGTCAGAAACTAGAAATAGAGCAAAGAGCCCTTTCATTATATAAATTTTCATGGTAATTTTTTTTTCAGCTTCACGCTGTATCCCGCACTAGGCAGGGTAGGCAGAGGGAACGAAAGTGAAACCTAGTGTTATGACACTCCGTTCCACTTCCGTTCCCCACTTTTCGCCGAATTTGAGGCATTGCGTGTTGAGTGGCGGAACTCAACGCCGCGCTTTGCCTTATTACCAGAGCGAAGAAATGAAACATTAAATATTTGAATTGAAAATATTAAATATTTCATTTCCTCGACTGGGGATCGAACCCAGAACCTGTCAGTTACAGTCACACTCTTGTGCCGCTGCGCCACGACAGGCCTCAAATGGTAATTTTAATGAAAAGTTAAAAGAATTTCAGTTTGAAAATGACAATTAAAGTTTTCTTATGTCGAAATAGTTGTTAAGTATATTATTAAAGTAATATAACGCCACTCGCGGCGAAGGGGCACACATCTGCAACTTTTCATTTTTGAAAAGATTACGAGGTCGATTCGAATATTTAATATTTAAATTTTCTCACTCTTAAAAATACAACGGGAAGTGGGGAAAGGAACAGATTTTCTTAACACTTCCCAAGGTTATCAAAGTTCATTCTGCCTATTCTACTATGTATATAGACTGAAGAAGACTGAAGCTAAAAAAATATATAACCGTACGTAGATTCCGTCTAACGATTCTTCAGTGATACGTAGAACATGCTGAAATATTGTTTTTTTTAATCAAATTGAAGGTTACTAACATTTAATGCCAAGCCACTCAATCATTCTCTTTTCAGACCGAATTCAAGATATTGCGTGTTGAAAGGTGAAACCCAAATTTTATCTATCCAGAACTATGAATTAAAATAATGTATATATCTACTCATATAACTATAAAATTATATCGTCGAATGGAAATGAAACTCCGATCATTATAATTTGTCTCACGATCGTCACGTTTACAGCTAAAAGTTTCCAACTGCGTCAAAACACTTTAAAATTTTGTTTACAAGGTTATTAAACACATATACATGTAAACTAAACAATAGGATCTTGTAAAACTATGCATGTCAAAAGTTACCTTCTTAGAAGTTTGAGGTGGAAGCAAATTAATTTCGCGTTTTAGAACCTTGTTGTGACGTAACGATGTTAGTTTGCTGCTGGCTCCGTACTCCACTACATAAGGAGTTAACTTGGTTACAGTGCACTCGGTATTTCATTGCCTATCGTTCGCTGCTATGACTTTAGTAACTACATTCTGTGTAAAGCGCGTTGCAAAGGCATATTTCTTTTGATTTCGTTTCCCTTTGAGTGTTTAGCTAGTTTAAGCTAATTAGAAAAATAAAACAAGTTCGAGTCGGTTTCGTGCCCGAAAGGTCACGATAAAACGGCAAAAAAAAACAAAAACAAGTTTTTATACGCGCTTATATATTTACTATATTCTAATGAGCAGCAATAATAGCACGAACAGAAGTATATGATTTGTAAAAATTTTAACTGTCTGATGTTAGTCAAACGGTTCAAGAGGTACAGCCTATTGACACCCACAGACACAGACAGACAGCAGATAGGCGTAGGAACAGCGGAGTCACAGTGGTTATAAAAGTTATATTTTTAATTATATAGTTTTATAAAATTACAATTTCTAGAATTGAAAACAAAAAAAAATTTAAATATATGCCGATTTCTGTACCTTGTTTAATTTGAATGTATATTTGAATTATTGTTATCCACAATTAGAACAATATATCTGTAGTCCTTAAATAACTGTTTTTTTATAATAGGATATATTTCTCAGCCTATCACCGTCTATTGCTGAACGAAGGCCTCCCCTCATCAAGCTGCTATGGTTGACGTCAAGACGATTTAAGTAAGGACAGACGAAAAATTACACAATAGTACTAAATTATCTGAAATTAAAAATTTTAAACATTTTTTAGCTTTCGTCGGCCGTAGACTGATTGTAATCTTGAATTTGTTATAGAACCCTCGATGGACGAATCTGACGATCGCACTTGATCGATATTTTTTTTGATGTACAGAACCCTAAAATTACACTAAAAGGCACAAGATAAAGAAAATATCCCACCTCTTCATTACTTAGCATTTAGTAAAATTACACGTTGCTCGTCTTACTCTAGCCTTTTCAATTGTTCGAATAGTCACTAATTTATCGTCACCGTAGCAGCAACCTCTAATTAAAATACCGGTAATTGAACTTAAACTTCCAGAATAATTGAAATAGCGTTTAAAGTTAAATAAGGAGTCGCTATAAGGTGCGCATTTGTCGCACTCCTCTCTCAACCTAACCAAATTCAAGATTAATCTACTAAAGTTGCCTGTTGTTCAGGAAGTATTAGAAATTAACCAATAACAGCTTAAAACAATCCTATATCTTTTAGCAAGCCATAAATAGACACTTACGTTCTTAAATAGTAACCGAAAGTAATTAAATAGCACTTTGCAAAATAATTTGTAAGTTATATGATCAATTGTGGTCTCAACTTCAAAGTTCTAAACCAAATGGTTAAATGGTTAGTGGCTCTAAATTCTTAATACTTCTTCAGAAACTAATGTATGTTATCATTTATAAAGCAAGCTTCAAGTTATATATAAAATTTTAAATTCGATGTGTGTATTAAAGGACTCCTGGGCAAATGTAGGTAAACAAAGGCATTTTCTGCGTTTCTGCGTTTTCCATTTAAATTAATTAAATACTAATTTAAGATATTACATGCTACATTGCATTCAATCTTGTTACCAGAGCAGAGAAAAAAATACTTTCGCCCCAATGGAAATCGAATACATTCCCATCGAGCTCACGATTAGACGGTATACACGGTTTCTTATACATTAAATAGCTTACATTATTTCTCTTCAACGTACATACACTATATACTTTAGCTGAGCTTCACACTGTATCCGGCACAGGGTAACTTTCCACTTTTCGCTGAATTTTAGGAATTGCGCGTTGAGTGGCGAAACTCAACAACGTGCTTTGTTTTGTTATCAGAGCGAAGAAATGACAACATTATATGTTAAGTTTGAAAATACTAAATATTTAATTTCTTCTAGCGGAAGATCGAACTCACAACCTATCCTTTACAACCACACACTTGTGTCGCTGCGCCACGATAATCCTTAAATTTTATATGCTTTTATCATGCAATAATGAATAAAAAATATTAGCTTAACCTCAAATGGTTCGCCAGTAGCCTCTGAAAGATTCGATTATCCTGGCTCCATCATTAGAACAGTTATATTTCGCATTAAAATACTTCCAGCCGAAACCTTTCATCAGCGTTTCAAGCAGCTGAAATCAACGCAATAATTATCTCATTATCAGAGACGTAATGAAAATATGATATATTTTATTCCCTCGATTGGGAATCGAACCCATAGATCCCTATCTCATGTCAAATGATTATGCCCCTGACCAAACAAGAACCAGTAACACTTGTTGCTATATAAAATATAAGCGTAACTACATAAGCAAGATAAAACATCTTTGTAACTTTCCCCAAGTACTTTAGCAATGTCAACTAAAGTGTAGACAAGTACTCGTATTTCATGCACTGTACGACTTACTTTGTCGAAAAACATCGCAATTAGGTGTTGAAAACCTGACGAAATTTTAAAAGATTACTCGGTTTGGGCTGAAATTTCTTTTGATGTGTCAGGTGGTTATGCGTGAATATCGATGTGTATATTATCTTATATGTTTTTTTAAGCCGCATAAGAGTAGGGTTGCCACAGGGAATCTAGTGTGAAGTACTCCGTTTCGCGTTTTCCACGTACTTTTCAAGATTTTGTGTGTTGAGTGGCGGTTTTGCTTTGTTACCAGAGTGTAGAAAAGAAAAAATATATATATTTTCTATTTATAATATTTGTTTGAGCAATCTCGACTGTGCCCTTCTATATACAAATTATGGTTTATTCATCTTAAACTAACAAATTTTTAAACATTCTTAAATTTGAATTTCATGATTATAGTGATCCATAGATGCTGGTGTTTGTGGTAACTTTTCATTGGATTGATTTAGAAGTAAGATTTTTTCTGGCGCATGCCCTGACGGACAACTAATTAGTCCTATAAATATTCCGTATTTTTCTTTTGTTGAACTTTAAACAAAATAGATATGAATTTATATATTTTTTTGTACAATAATAAGTCAAATTTATTCATATTATTCATATGATGATTATGATCAATGAATGTTTATATACAAAAAAAAAATACTTAAAACATAATCTTTAATCACCATAAACTAAAAGTCAGTGAAAGTAAGTTTTATGTAACAAGATTAAAAATTTAACGAAGCCAACGACAAAACAAAAAACATTTAAGCCGTTTAAAAATCTTCAATCCGAATAAAAATAAATCCTTGTTTGGCTGCCAGGCATTTTCCCGAGCCGCTCTTGAAATCCAAGTATTCTTAAGTGTCGTAGGATGTTAGTGTGACAGGCGACAGCTTGCGGTACAAAATATCACAATGAACGAGTAGAGGCAACAGCGTCTTGTACGTGGGGAAGAGCTTTAGATTGTAAGCGTGCAAAAAAGTTCTTTTGCATGTATAGAAGGGTACCTGGTAAACTTTTGACAAGACTCCGTTACCTCCCTTCTACTGCTTTCCTGAGTCATTGCGTGGCGATTAGAAGAACTCAGCGCTGCAAAATTTAAATGTGAGATATAAATAAAGAATAAATAAACAAAAATGTAAAGAATATTTCCTTTAGTTCATGAAATACTAACTACATTTTAGAGACAATATTGAAAAAAGATATTTCTATACGCAGTTATTGTGTGCCTGCAGACTAAATTCACGCGTACGATTTTAGAAAAGACTTAAAACACAACTTAAATTAACTTGCTTAAAGCAATAGAACCGCCTTTGGACACTTCAAGTGAACAGACATTTCTTTTATTTTATGTATTTGTTTTGTGTTCGATAAATAAATAAATAGCTAAACTTAAATAACACTTGTAACACCTAATAATAAGTAACATTTAAGATATTTCTGAAATCCTAGAGACAAACTGTAATAAAGGTTTTTGTGCGATTTTGTATGATTCAAAATAAATTATACCGGTACTAATAGCAGGGCAATAGTAGAGCTACGACGACACAGCTCTTGACTATAAAAACGGCATAAAATAGGGAAAACAATACCGCCTGGCCTGATTGACGATCGGTCCCGGATCGATTAACGATTGTTGCCCTTCAACCACCACGTGGTACTTGTAAATTTCTCAGGGACAAAGTGCCTTTTCCTTGCTTGAAGGCCGATACGGCTAACAGCATTACCTCATTGACAAAAAACTGAAGCTGCTTAATTACTTACCAAAAGGACTTAGCTGATCCAGCGTGGCAAGGTGTCAGTGTAAAAGGGGGTATGTATACAAAAGAACCAGTTGCATACTTTAAGAACGAATCTATCTAAACTATCCCGACGCCTTTCGACTAAATACAGAAGCTTCTTCATACGTATACAGACTGCACATAAAAGAAATTCAAAAATATATATCAATATTGTAATCAAATATATGATTGTACAAATTATAATTGGACAAATTAATTGATTTTTGAATATCACGGAATGTGGAAATGGATTTGAAGTGGAGGGGGAACTATGTATAAAGTGTAAATAGATGAATTTATCTTCACAAATTCGTGCTGTAACTTTAGAAATTTCGTAAAAACAAGTATATTAAATCACCGACAAAACAATAGTAGTGCACATACACTCAAACTCCTTACGAATGTACCAAAATTAGAGCTTACGCTTAAAGTACTCAAGGAGCAATTAACGGCACTCAATTTAAGGGCACGCAGCAGAACCAGTGCAGACACACTCAAAGTACTTGAGAACATACCAGTAGAAGTGCACTTGCACTCTGGATACTTAATAAAACACCAATACTGGTTCACGCAAACCATAAGATGTCTCTCATTCAGATGGAGAGAGAAGAACGAAATTTTAGATCTTTTCGAATCAATCCCTTTATTCTAGATCCTTTTTGTCTATCGTAATAAATGGAAAAAGGCGAAAGTGATATATTAGTTTTTGTTACTATTATTTAGAAAAACGAAGTTCTACGTTAGTCTTTAATCTGACAAGCTGTGGATGGGAGAGGCGTGGACCGCCATGTAGCCGGCTTATAGTCTTAAACTAAACCATACGCTCGATGAACAACTACGAGCTTATTCGTGATAAGAATTAATCTATATACGTTTCAGGACTAGAACACTGAATCTTGTGGAGAATTTTTAGTTAAATACAAATTTAAATACATTTTATGAAACATGCGAAAATATAGCATTATCTTTAAAAACACGAGATATATATTTTTTATTTACAAATGCAAATTCTATTTTATCCTCATCTTTTTGTGGATGTTTGTTGACGCTCCTCTCGTGGCGCAGCGGCACAAGCAAGTGACTGTAAACGATAGGTTGTGAGTTCGATCCCCGCTCGAGGCACTGAAATATTTCATATTTTTAAATTAACTATTTAATGTTTCTCATTCTTCGCTCTGGTATCAAATAAAGCGCAGCGATGAGTTCCGCTACTCAACACGCAATGCCTCATTCTCGGCGGAAAGTAGAGAATAGAAGTGAAACGGAGTGTCTTGACGCCAGGTTCCCAAGTTCCCCCTGCCTACTCTGCCATGTGCGGGATACAGTGTGAAGCTGAGTGAGTAACTCATCCCTTTGAAAAAAGAAATACTATTGAATATATTACATTACTAATTTGAATTAATGTTAAATTTTAAATAAAGGAAAATTATACACAACTTATTACTGAGGCATTTGTGGCGAAGCGGCATCTGACTGTACTCGTATATGCAACCAATTATATGAATTTCATTGGTCTAGCTACAAGTTAAATCATGACACTAAGATCCGCCACCAAATGCATAACAAATGGAAAATCATGTGATGTGTGGAGATGGGAGTATTATGACACCAGATTTTTTCAGCCTTCCCTACTAAATTAATGCAGCTTACATATTATTCAAAAACATGTTATCGTAAACGTTTATTACAGTAATAGGGCCCAAAATACCGATTTTATAATTTTTATGTGTGCGTTTGCATTCGCTACTACGCGCTAATCTCAGAAACGGATTAACTAATTTAAATGCCATTTTTTATTATTATATTAAGGCAATCTTCCCTTAACATTTTATTGTTTGTTTTATTTAAGTCGTGTGACGTCAATTTCAAATATTAAGAGTAATTTGAGACCTGTCGGCGCAGCGGCACGAGCGTGTGACTGTAACCGACAGGTTCTGGGTTCGATCCCCGGTCAAGGAAATGAAATATTTAATATTTTCAATTTAAAATATTTAATGTTTCATTTTTTCGCTCTAAGGCAAAGCACGGCGTTGAGATCCGCCACTCAACACGCAATGCCTCAAATTCGGCGGAAAGTGGGGAACCAAAGTGGAACGCAGTGTCTTAACACTAGGTTCCCGGTTCCCTCTGCCTACCCTGCCTCGTGCGGGATACAGTGTGAAGCTAAGAAAGTAAGAAAAGAAATTTTAAATATTAAGTTCGACAAAATGCTGTATTTTTTTTATCCATTTGACTAAAATTTAATATTAAAATGTATAGATCTTGTAAAAAAATAAAATTATTGAGATAAGTAAATAAAATAGTGTAATTCAAGTGAGCGAAGCCGGGTTTGTTATACAGTAAAAATATACATTCTATTCGGTTGCCATTTGCTTATAAATACAAAACAATAGATCCATTTACATACCAACATTGAACTTAATCTGTAACTCATAGTTTCAATTTCAATGTACGAATCAATGCTTGAACAAGTCTGTATAGTCTTGAGCCGCATCAGTATCGAGTATGTGTTAGATTCAAAAAACGAAACGAAGCGAATGTGAAAGTCGTTTAGTAAGTTAGGCTTATTGACTTCCGTCGTTAACTTTGTTAACGGCAAAATAAGTGAGAAACTTGTTTTTGCAACTTGGTTTTATTTTGGTAATGTAATTACGGAGGTATGTATAATGTATTTAGAAAATTGTTTGTAGCCAGAAAAAGGAGGGGAATGGAGGTTTTTATTAAGACAAAATTGCAGTGTTAAATTATGACACTTAGCTGGCAGTCCTGAAATCTGGTGAAAAGTGTGGACAAAGTGATTTGACAAGTTATAAATTAGAATTTCGAAGCCTGTCGTGGCACAGCGGCACAAACGTGTGACTGCAATCGACAGGTTCTGGGTTCGATCCCCAGTCGAGGAAATGAAAATTTTAATATTTAATGTTTCATTTCTTCGCTCTGGTAATAAGGCAAAGCGCGGCGTTGAGTTCTGGCGGAACTCAACGCCGCGCTTTGCCTTATTACGCAATGCCTCAAATTTGGCGGAAAGTGGGGAACGGAAGTGGAACGGAGTGTCTTGACACTAGGTTCCCGGGTTTCCTCTGCCTACCCTGCCTCGCGCGGGATACAGCGTAAAGCTAAAAAAAAACATTAGAAAATGACTATTCGTACCTGTAATGTATGTCCATTTGATAATTTTTTTTCTTGTATTCTTCATACAAAGTAATATTTATACTCAAGTGGTACGTTTGGAATGCGACAATCAAAGAATAGAACAGTAAACTTAATAAAAACAACCAATAAAATGAAATACACTTTAAAAAATAAATAGTAACAATGTCCTTGATTTTCGCGATTGTTACACATTTTAAATGAAACACTTTTAAACGGATTAATCGCGTATATTGAATGGTAAACATGTTTTGGAAACCCGACGTTTCGAACACTTTACAGTAGTCCGTGGTCACGTGTAGTTTTTTTTTGTGTGTACCCGTGACCACGGACTACTGTAAAATAAATAATCCGTTTAAAAGTGTTTCATTTAAAATTGGTAACAAGTTCTACAGCGGTGTCCAAGAGGCTTAAGTCTTGGCGGGCCCTGCCCTATTATTTTTTATTTTACTCTAGAATGTTTTTTTTTACCACTAAACTAATTATCAGTCAATGCATCAATGAAATAATGACACAATCCTTACAAAAGATCTCAACTATACAAAAAGATTTAACCAACGCAAAAATTGAACCTTGGCCTTACTCTACAAAGAATAATAAACAGGTTTTTTTTTTTTAGCTTCACGCTGTATCCCGCACTAGGCAGGGTAGGCAGAAGGAACGGAAGTGAAACCTAGTGTTATGACACTCCGTTCCACTTCCGTTCACCACTTTCCGCCGAATTTGAGGCATTGCGTGTTGAGTGGCGGAACTCAACGCCGCGCTCTGCCTTATTACCAGAGCGAAGAAATGAAACATTAAATATTTTAAATTGAAAATATTAAATATTTTATTTCCTCGACTGGGGATCGAACCCAGAACCTGTCGGTTACAGTCACACTCTTGTGCCGCTGCGCCACGACAGGCCTTGTCAATCTCAATCAACAGGATGCAATATTAATTAAGTAATTACGTTACCAAGTCTCATAGCTCGTGAAGCCACAGGATCAACTAGCCACCTAACACCTTATTACAGGAAATAAGCTTTAGAGTCCCTTTAAATATTCAAAAAGAGCATTACTCCTGTACTTTCGTTAGCTATTTACCCAAGTTTTGTGTTAAATAGGTAAATCTAGACTTTATTGTGTAAAAAATAAAGTTGAATTCAACTTAGAAGATTATACTCCACGAAAATATATGCAAAATTGTAATTAACAGTCATTTTACGCGATTATAGACTTTATCGTGATTGGTTTAAAGATGTTCAGGTGTGATAAGATAAGAGATACCGGACCTCATCCTAAAAGTATACATTATTCAGAACAGCCAGTGTGTGAAGTTGATGCTATTATGCTTGCATTTTATATTTTATTAACTTTATTTTGCCGTATGCCAAATGAAATTTTAATATTTATTTGTGAAAAGGTTAATCTTTGATTTTAATTAATTAAAGAAAATACGATTTAGTGCATTTTTTAATCATTTACGGTTATAATTTAAATTTTGTTTCTTACTGGATTTGACTAAAGTACCCTGTTAAAAAAAAACAAGATATTTAAAGTATTATTTGTTGTCTCTTTATATAGTATATCGTTACAATGGCAAATACCAGGAAGACCGAAGACCATTACCTATAAGAAATTAAATATACTCGGAACTAAACGCCGCGGTTACTTCTACTACATAAAAAGCTATATTTTAGTAAATAAAAATACTAAATGTGTTTCTATATAATCGATCTGCTTTGGTAGCAGTTAGAATAAGTATCATTAACAAGTAGGTGACTATTTTTTTTAATTTGTAGTAATTTCAATGTGTGATAAGAACGTATGGCTTAATCGGCGACGACCGTTTCAGAGTACGTGGTTTAAATTTCGTTATATTATATTAACATGCAAGTATTTTTTATACATATAACTAAAAGAGGCCTGTCGTGGCGCAGCGGCACAAGCGTGTGACTGTAATCGACAGGTTCTGGGTTCGATCCCCAGTCGAGGAAATGAAATATTTAATATTTTTAATTTAAATATTTTATGTTTCATTTCTTCACTCTGGTAATAAGGCAAAGCGTGGCGTTGAGTTCCGCCACTCAACACGCAATGCCTCAAATTCGGCGGAAAGAAATTAAAAAAAAAGAAATACTATTTGAAGTAAATAAATACACACTATTCTCGCAATAAACTATCACATTTCGCTCATATCTATCTCATTATAGAACCTAACGCCTGTATAAATAACCACATCATTCATTATACAATTTATAGTCCGCTGTCAATGAAACGTTAAGTCGGATTAGATAAGACGCCTAAGCCGGGTTGATCTCGATATAGGATCTTAGCATGATTTCACAAAATACGACCATAATATTTGCTATCTATTTTGATTATATAATTTCTTGTAAATGTCACTGTGATTTAAATTTTAATGTATAATTTATTTATTTATTTAATTATATTTAACCACCAATGCAAAAGAAAAGGTGTAATAAAAAACCGATTTTAATGCGTTTATCTTATTAAAAAATATTGAAAATCTATTTATAACATATAAATGATACTGCCCTGTTATTGTAACTGTAACAATTTGCCAGTGCTTTATTAAATTAACATTCCTTTATGTATATTTTAGCACTTTTATTAAGTCAATATTTCTTTAAGTTAACTTTACTTTTAGTTTTCGACGCCGCTGTGGTAAAACCACGTCATACTATACATGTGAGGGTTGTGGGTCGGACTTATGCCCGGATATTGAATTACTTATTGTACTGGTAATAAATTGTTTAAAGTGTAGTGTTTATTTCCAGAAAATAAAATTATGTTATAATAAAGTTTGCTGTGATTATTTTAAATTTAGTTTACTCATAAAATTTTTCTCACATTTTTAGAGTTCTGTACCTAAACGTTAAAACGGAACCATTGTCACTTTGTTCATTCAAAGTAATCTGTCAATGACTTTGAGATTGCGTAGAGACATCAAATAGAAATCAGACATCCAGGTCTATGGTTCTTCTGAGCTCAGAAAAATAAAGCTTCTAAATCAACGAAATCAAATGATACGAGCATTTATTCATCGTTTTTACAACATTTCGTATTGAATTTGCCACGTAATCAAAACCTATAAGATGCTTCTCGTGAACAAAAGTTATGAAAGTATGAAATTGGGCACTAAGTGAGGTTTCAACATATAAAAGATACAATGTTTACTTGTATTTAAAATAGTGAAAAATTATAGACATTTTATAGGAAAAAACATTACAAACTTATATCAAAACATTACTAAACCTACAAAAACAAAAATCAATAAAATAATTATTTTTCCAGCTTCACGCTGTATCCCGCCATTGACAGGGTAGGCAAAGTATTCGCCGAATTTGAGGTATTGCGTGTTGAGTGGAAGAATTCAACACCACGCTTTGCCTTGTTACCAGAGCGAAGAAAATGAAAATTTTAAATATTTCATTTCCTAGAGCGAGAATCGAAGCTACAACCTGTCGTTTTTACAGTCTCACAATTATTTTCAATACAATTATGATTAATCAATGGCCGACTCCATTTTATACTTTCATTTTAATAGTACATATTATAACAGACAGTAAATTGTTCGCTTTGTAATAAATAATAAAAACATTAAAAATAATTGAAAAATTTATATAAACAAAATTATTGTGATACCCCAGTTAACCCCTTTACTTCGTTGTTAGTAAGTAACGTCGTTACGCCAGATGAGCCACGATCTATCACATAAATTGTTTCGATAGTCATTTGTATCGTCATTTTGTAAATCACCAAATATTTTACGTTTATTATGAGCTTAGTTTAAAACTTATTAAATAAAGTGCTTTGGAAACTTTCATTGTTTAAAATAAATTTGTTAGAGCAAATTCAAACGTTGTAGTTCAGTTCGTATATAAAGTAACGCGATGGTAGTAATTAGAATGAAATAAATAATTTAAATAGGAGAAGGTCAATCGTAGCGCAGGGCTACTACAAGCTTGCGACTGTAAATGTGACAGGTTTTGGGTTCGATGACTACACGAGCAAAGAGTCTTAATAAGAAAAGAGTGCCTGAACACTAAATTACAAAGTTCTCTATAGGTCTACTCTGCCTTAAAAGCTATAAAAATAATTGGGTATTAATTCTAAATCATCAGATGATAATTACAGGAAGCCAATATATGTCATACTTCGATTAATAATAATAGTTACTTACTTACTTACTTAGCTTTACGCTATATCCCTAGCAGAGAGAACGGAGCGCCAAACGATCTCGGCATACCTCTTTCACCTCGTCCACTGTCATCAACCTCTTCATACATTTCCTTCGGGGGGTCCTCATGCTTTTTACGTGACCTTAGTCCAGTATCGTCGATACTGTGTTTTCGAAGACCAACCGAGGTCTCCCTCTAATAATAATAATGGTTAAAAATATTCAAATGAATCATGAAGTAGCAAACCTATATATATACATATTTACAAAATTAAAGCATCCGTGTTTGAGCTTGTCCGGATGTAATATCCGACTAGATTGTTGTTCCTCATGAACTTTCATAAAGAGATAGCAGTGGTTGTGGAACTATTTATAATACGAAAACTATTGGTAACAGGATTATTTATTTATTATTTATTTAACACTTTATTACACCAAAAAAAAAGGATATACAAGTATAAGGATACTAAAACACAATTTTGGTGTAAAGGCGGCCTTATCACCATGGGTGATCTCTTCCAGACAACCTTTACCGTAAAAAAAAAACCTGAGAACATAATAATATTAAAATTGATAGGCGTACAAATGTTTAACAAAAAAAAAAAAACATCAGGATTAATAAAATTTACTTAAGGAACTTACAAATATATAGCACTACAAGTAACTTTACCAAACTATTTCTTTCTTTTCCTTTAATACATTAAAATAATATTAAATACATATAAATATAGCTCAAACGGCTGCCGAATGACGATTATATCAAATTCCTTTATTACTGGACTACTCGACAGACAAAGTACAGACGAAACTACTAGACAACATTAGGAGCACTGAGCGAGCATTTCTTGAAATTCCTTCGAGAACAAAACCAATTTACGTGTTTAAAGTACACGCAAACAACTAATACCGAAATGAAATTAATAATATTGAGTAATGAATTCAGGTTACACTACACAGCTTTAAAGTACCTACGGTTATAAAAAGCCATATGAAAACTCTTTTGTGGAATTTCTAAAAAAGTTTCCCTTTATTCTCTCTGCCGGGCACCCTACAAATTCATTAGCCACAGTTGCCACTCCACGTATTTTTGGTCTAACAAACTAAAAATTCTGAAAATATTTGCCAAAATACGTCTGCAAAGAGAAAGCCTTTGTTAAAAGATATTTTAGGTAATACTTATATGAATGTATGTTTTATTTTTAGATTTTATTATGTAAATTGAAGAATTATTTTATCTTATATTCTTCGTTACTCATTGAGTGGCGAAATTCAATGTCTCGTTAGGTCTTGTTGTCAGAGTGAGGAAATGGAAATATATAATTCACTCGTTTCGGTAAGGAAATTGAACTAAAAACCATCGCGTTTGCATTCAAGCGCTGTTCTGTTGCGTTATACCAGTCTTTTGAATGCTGTGTATTGATTTTTATTTAAATAATTGCGACTAAACTTGTGCTTGTTGTGCAAAATTAAAGGCTGCCTAATCATATCTAAGAAAGTAACGCTAAAGTGAGTTTCAAAAATGATCCTGATTGAATCATTAAGTAGCATACTTCTAATAATGTAAAAACAAAAGTAGCCTACAACAATTACAAAACCAATAATTTAGAAAATTTCAAATTAAACAGAATCTACCATTTAACCATTATTCATTCGTTTCTCTTTGTCATTGACAATTATTCAAGCATGTTTTTTGAAACAAACGTAACGTATGCTATTCCATCGCTTTTGAAAGCGTGTGATGCAACCGAATCTTAACAGTAGAAACTACAGGTTTAGAAAGAAAAGCTCAAAAGCTCAAAGAAACTAGAACAACTTAAACTAGCATTTACCTATTGCCCTACAATAGGAAAACGCAATTTTGCTTAATATTTTTTTATGCGCTAACTAATATCGAGGCCTGTCGTGGCGCAGCGGCACAAGCGTGTAACTGTAACTGACAGGTTGTGGGTTCGAGGAGATGAAATACTTAATTTTTCAATTTAAACATTTAATGTTTTTATTTCTTTGCTCTCCACCGCTCAACACGCAATGTCTTAAATTCAGCGGAAAGTAGGCAACAGAAGTGGAATAGAGTGTCCTAACACTAGGTTCCCAAGTTCCCTCTGCCTACCCCGCCATGTGCGGGATACAGCGTGAAGCTGAGTGAGTGAGTAAGTAATATTGTAAGTTAGAATGAAAGTAGTGTTAAGACACACCGTTTTCCACTTTACATTAAATTTCGTTTGCGTGTTGATTGAAGAGACCTAGTGGGAAACTAGTGTTCAAACAAAATCCTTTTATTAAGGCTCTTCCGTTACTGAAATTTTGCCTTTAAACGTCCTTACCAGTGCTCGGAAATGAATACAATACATATTTCACTTCCTTGTGAAAGAATCATAGCCACATCCGGTCACGTTTACAGTCGCATGTTTGATAGGAGCGCCATGACTGGCCTCAAAATTGTAGAAATGATAAGAAATGGTTAAGAATTAATATTAAAAATCGGTTTAATTCTAAATAATAATTTCAAAGCGCGTCAAAAGTCGCTTGAACTTGAGCTTGTTTTCACGTGTCACTGGACAAATATCATCGTTCCAAGTGATTCCACTCTAACAAAAACGGTGTTAGAAATTCGGTATTATTAATTTTCCTCAAACATCCTCACAAGCTTTTATAGATCTAATATTTTAATGTTACTTAACAAGATGAGATCTCTTGCAGATATTAATATTTTTTTATTTTATATGGCGTGGCAGCACTGCGTCTGACGTACGGGCAAAGCGTGTTGCTGTGGAGAGCAGGTTGTTTCTGTTCGATTCCCACTCGAACAAATGAAATGGTTAATATTTTCATTTTTTTGCTTTGATAATATATTACTAGATAGAAATCTCTCTTTCATGTGTTCCCTATACAACATGACGCCGTGTGATTTCGGCTTAGAATAAGATCAGCCTGGTACTGATGGTGTCGTAAGAGGTGACTAAAGTACGTGTGGGTGAGTCATGTTGACCGAAATGTCAACACGCATGGGCAGACTTGACCGGACCATTACCACCCCCGGCAAGTAGTGGCTTCGGCCACTACGTTTCGCATTGGGTAATGCCGGGCCCCGGTGCCCGTCCACCTTAAGGAACGGCAACGCTTCTGTAGCTCCTCTGGTGTTACACGAGGCCGTGATCAATTACCATCATGTGCCCGTACGCTCGTTTGCCCTGTCTTATCCATAAAAAAAAATTACATTGGCAACGACATTATTAAAAAAACTGAACTTAACTGACCGGAAAATTTCATTGAATAGGATAAATTCTTTCATTTTAAATTAAAATATTTAGTGCCACTGTACAAAAAATATTAATTGTTTCATTATGTATGCTTTTTGCTTCATTTTGTTTTTATTTATGTCATTATGAATTATATAACTTGCTACATAGAATAAACTTATCATGTTAAAAACAAAAATAAATATATTACGTTGTTTTCATTCAAGCTGTATTCCGTATTACAGTTTGCTTACAAACCAGTGGTACAACATTTCTTTTGCCAGTTCCCTTAAATAGCTCTTTTGGAAATAATTTACATTTTTCTCACTAAATCATTGATAACGATCATAATATTATAATATTATAAAATAATTAACAAAAAAGCAAAAGTTTTTTTAGCAGTATTTTTTAAGATCATAGACAGCTTTATTTGTCTCAGGGTACCTCCTACAGGACCCTTCATATATCAAACACAGAAATGCTTAAACAGTCGAGTAATGTACCACTGTGGCGGGTGATCGCATTCAAGACCATCTGCAATCCCATGTCTCGTGGCAAGGCTTTATTAAGTCTCACTTAAGAGAAGCTTTTACTGCCCAACCATCGAGCAACCTTGGTTGTATTTATTCACCCCACTCATTCGGTTATCCCGAGTGGCTGAACCAACACCCAAACTGACCTTAAGGAGCTAGACTGTATGGAATTAATATGAAGGAGATAACTTGTAAGGAGAACAAGGAATGGGGAGATTCAATGGGGCATATAGTCATAAATGCCACAACGGGTGCTGGAACCCACCGGAAATACTCGGAGAGATAGGTAACAACCAAGGAGTCGGTCAATGAAGAAGCCTCTAAGAGGACCGGTTAAAGTACACTGGAAGTATTATTTATATGCTGATAAGCAAAAAACTTTGTTAGCGCGATTCAGATTAAAGATTTCAATTGACTTTTTGTAAGTTCATTTGAAGTCCTAGAATTCCGTATTTTGGACAATTGATTAAATACATTATTTCAATTTAGTTAATTATTTTTTTTTATATTTTTAAATATTTATTTGTATAAGATTTTAAACTTTTAATAATATGGTTATTGTGCTTTCTGATTGGCTGAAGTTACTGAGCTATAGTTATCGTCATTGGGATTCCCCGAACGTATGACGCCATGTACGAGACATAGGGCTAATTGATCGTGCAAATATAATTCAATACTTTAGCATTATACACATAAAGTTTAACTTTCCATACAGTTTGTAGACTTTTTTTAATTTATTCCATAGAGACACTGACCTATAGATATTGTTAAATAAAAAAAAAAATAGTGTACAAATATATGAAAAAAATCATATTTTTTAAAACATGTAACTATTTTTAAATAATAGTGAGAACGTTATGACACTCTCTTTGTTATTGTGCTTAAAAATATATCGGTATGCCAATACCAGTCAGGATTGAACACGACCCGTATATAATGGTCGTAAGTTTGAGTCTTACGCTATAGGTACATTATGAATTATTGATAACAGATATTAAGTAGTTTATAACCTCTATTTATCCGAAAAAGTCATAGAATTGCGTGATTATGAAGTGAAAAAGAAATACAATTTAAATACGTCATCTATATAAAATATTTATAAACATTAATATCATAAATATAATTACAATGTTTGTTACAAAAAAAAACTACAATTGACTCTATAGATTTTATAAAAGAATTACAAAAACAGAACATAAAACAAGTGACGTAACACCTACAATGGTATAATTTAATTGTATATTTATATTTAAATTGTCGCTGTGTCATGTACGTAGCAGGGTAGGCAGAGGGAACCTGAGAGCCTAGTGTTAGGACATTTTGTACCTATTATGACACTTCCGTTCCCCACTCACTAAATTTTGAGGTATGGCGTACTGAGTCGCGCAACTCAATGATGTACAGTAGCACGCTTGCGCTACAAGCACACGCCGGACTCTATTATTATTGTATACATGTATATATGTAATGTTTATGTATAATATATATCGCATACATTACATATTATATTAACTTATAAATGTTTACATATATAATTTGTACGCTGTATCCTGCAGGGTGGACAGAAGGCAAATGACAACCTAGTGTTAAGACACTCCGTTCCGTTTTCCACTGTGTGCTAAATTTAATGCGTGTTGCGGCACTCCACGCTGCGTTTAAACTTCTTCCCTGATATATTTCAATTGAAAATAATTAATATTTTATTTGTAGAGTAGGGATCGAATACAAAACTCGTATTTACACACACACCCTTGTGCCTCTGCGCCACGATGATGTATATATATAACTATTCAGTTATCTCTTCCTGTATTGAAATACAAACAATATTATGATATAAATATGTACCTACATTATCATATTTAAGGAAATAAAAATAGTTTCAATTTTTTCATCGCATACGTCATGATAGAGAAGAGGAATCTAATGTAATAACATTTTAATAACATTTTAGCGTTGAATTGAAAGAAATAATTTTTTTTTTAAATATAATAAATAAACTATCATAATTTAACTCAATGGTACATTGTTTCTTTCATCACGCCATCTAACCAACGTTAACTAAAGATCACATTGATGTCTTTATAGCGTTTGATTCTTTAAACACGTTACTTTTAACAGGTGGCGCTAGTTATATTGCGCACGCGCATGTATAATTTTACAAGTTTGATTTATTATTACTTATGTTTAAATAATCTCACATAATTGTTATGAAGAGTTATATTTTTATACATCATATTTACACAACATTTTCTAAATATTCTGTAATTAAACATGAAAGAAATAAATTCTGAGAAAAAAATATATTAAGAATTTTAATTAAAAGCAATAGGAGGACATAATAAATTTTTATATTATTTATTACATCACACTATTGTTATTTATTAATAAAATATTGTTATTATATCCCACTACTATATTATATCGATGAAAATACTAGAGTAGTGTAGTGTCTAAAAATACTAATAATAGTAATCGTAATATTTTTTTCGGCCTCACGCTCTAAAAATAAGTTTTTAATATTTTGGTTTCATCGCTTCGGTAATAAGGTAAAACGCAGCGTTGAGCTCCGACACTCAACACGCAATGTCACAAATTCGTCGGAGAGTAGGGATTGTAACGTAGTGTCTTAACACTAGGTTCCCAAGTTCTTCCTGCCTAGCCTGCCATGTGCGGGATACAAATTGAAGCTGAAAAAAATTGTACAACATTAGTAATTTAGCACCAGTCAGGTCAGTCACAGCGCCGGGACACTAGCGTGCGTGCGTCTGTAAACGAACAGATTATTCGTTGGATGTGCACTCTAGAAAATGTAATATTAAATATTTTAATTTCTTCGTTCTGGTGATGAGGCAAAGCGCGGCGTTGAGTTCTGTCACTCTGTTGAATAGCGAAACTCAACGCAGCGTATTGCAACGCCTCCGAATTTTGGGCGGAAAGTGAGGAGTAGAGGTGTCTTAACACTAAGTACCTAGTTTCTTTTTGTCTACCCTACTATATATGGGATTTAAGGTGAAGGTAATTTAAATGAAACAATGATAATATTAACAATTACAATGTGAGTGCTGCGTGTGTGTATGCATGTTGTCAGCGTTCATGTGTGAATGTATGTGTGGCAGCGTGTGTGTGTGTGTGAATATATGTGTATTATTGTGAACGTGTCACGTGTGTGTGCTCAAATGTATAAAGAATACTGAGAAAACAGATTAGAGAGCTTGTATATACATACTCTCTGTAGATAACCTAAATCGCTTCAAATGCATTATTTTAAAATGTGATCCTTGAGTTCTTTCAGGGTCTATAATTTATATTTTGCAGTTCCAAAGGTTAGTAAAGATTGAACAACCTCGTTGTGTGCCCTGGATTTACATAGATAAGCACAAAAATATATTATTTGGCATTAAAAGGACCCAAGCTATTACACCTAAAATTATGATACTCCGTTATCCAGATTTCACATAATTATTATACTCGTAGATAAATCAAGTACAAATGAAAATTAAATTTATAATTTAATATAAATTTGTGAGTGAGCATTGGCGAGGCTCTTGCTATAACTTGAACAAAACAAACTTTGTAATCAAGTATACAAAATTTGAATATTTTCTAAACAACAAGCTACTTTTATATTAATTGTCTAGACTTGCATTAGAAGTAAATTAAACAGATTTTAAATCTTTAGTAAAACACTTAATGACAAAATATATTGGATCGTTTTCTTGTAATAGAGGTCGTTTATCATTTTTTACTATGTTTTAAAGTGTTATTCAACACTTAGGACAGAAAATACTAAACTTAAATTTAAAAAGCGTATAAAAATTTTGAACGAAGCAGGATTTGAACCCGCGCCTCTGGAATACCGTTCCAGCGCTCTGACCAACTAAGCCATTCGTTCTCACCAAGCTCCGTCGAAATTCTTATACGCTTGTTACAACTTATTTATGTTGTTAGCATCTCTGTAGGGAGATTTTTACAAATTTCCGCTACCCAAAGACAACTCGTAAGAATTATCGTTTGGCAAGAGAGAATACTATTTATTTTAATATTTTTTACTATGTTTTAAAGTGTTATTCCACACTTAGGACAGAAAATACTAAACTTAAATTTAAAAAGCGTATAAAAATTTTGAACGAAGCAGGATTTGAACCCGCGCCTCTGGAATACCGTTCCAGCGCTCTGACCAACTAAGCCATTCGTTTCACCAAGCTCCGTCGAAATTCTTATACGCTTGTTACATAAATAAAAATTAAATTTAAGTTTAGTCGTTTATCATTGTTAAGAACATTGACATATTTCTTTAAAGGACTTATTTTAGCTTTAAATAAATATATTTCATAAAGAATCCTAATGAAATTGCTCTCATCTTGAGCTTTGTTGCCAGTGTTTTTTTTTGCTTATATAATAAGCTTATAAAATAATTACTATAAAGATTTAATAACATTTTATAATTGATTGATATCTCTAAGAATGGTTCTAAATTTCAAATTGTGCGGAAAATTTAGATTGATATTTTTAGCTGAGCTTTTCTTGTAAATAAACTGACAAAGCATTGAATACTAAGTTTGATAGAAGAATAGCTAAGATTTGGTATGTTTAAAAATATGGAATGCAGCATTAACAAAGCAATGATCTCAGCTCATACATAAGTACGATAGATTACACACATAGCAGTATAGTATATATATAATAGACCAATAATCGTCAATTACAATAGAAAGCGATACTATATCTTCATCTGATCGCCGGAACGCACCTAATAATTGGGCATCAGCAACTTGTGATATAATAAATGGTTTGTGAGATGGGCACTTAATGAGCTCTTACAGTTTCGACGGACGTCTGTCGAAAATATCCGACTTTCGCACAAGTCACGATCGTGCTCTATTTCTGCGTTCTTAACTAAATTTTATTTTTATTTTATTTTGTCTTTGTGTTTGTTCATTTCCGTATTAAGCAGGAAGCACTCAGTCCTTTACTTTCAGCCCGTTGAAGAGACATTGCGTGTTAACTTGAGGAAGACAACGTCGTACTTTATGTTAGTAGGCTGTGACGAAAATGTATTTAAAAAGAAAAATAATATTCACTTGAGTCGATTACAAATTTAAACCAAAACGTGTGTTCAGATGTTTACAAATAGAAGTCAGAATAAACTGATACCTACAATATACCTTAAAGAGGTTTACGGTTGAAATCACCATTTTATACATATTTATACTTATAATAGATCTGTAACTAATCTCTTTCTGTACATGAAAAAGAGATTTAATAAATCTTGTAGGGACGTTACTAATGCAATAGGGTCCAAAATGTTTTTTAATGTTTTTAGTCTGTTTATCTGTTAGTCTGTGTGTTTATACACAAGTTATATCTCAAGAACGGCTAACTAGATTTAAATGCGGTTTTCATTATTATTATTTTACTAATAGACTATAAATCCATGTCCAAAAAATTAATCATATGAAACATCAGGTGACGTATGTATGTATGTATATATAAGATATGAGATCATGAAATAATAAGATTCAGTAGTATGCCGTCGCTTGTAGGCTGTCCAACTGAGTGCTGGTAAAAAATTAAAGGTGTGAATAAAGTGACATTTTGGTTATATAGGTATTTTTGTAGGGCATTTTTACCATCGATACATATCGGTACATAGATCCATCCACATATTTTCTGACGACTTCCAGGGTTAATTTGGCCATTTCACTCTGCACGATCAGTTTCATACTGTTTTGGCACAGCTTCTAATCCATTACTCCGCAACGCCGTACAAAAATCATGCGACAAGGGGAGAAAATCGAGGGTTGCTACTCTCCCTTTCCGTGGTCCGGGGGGTGATTTAAAAAAGTACGGCTTCAGTTTTAAAATATTATCTAGCACTCCAAAATATTATTAAAAATAATGCCATCAATAAATAATTGTTAATTAATGTATATCAATAATTATCTAAATTTCATGCTGTATTTGATTTACAAAACTGTAAGCATTTGACTCTGTACAGCAATTTTAAAATTTTCCCCTTGTTTGAAATAGTATTTTTTTTTTCAGCTTTACGCTGTATCCTGCACTAGGCAGGGTAGGCAGAGGGAACGAAAGTGAAACATAGAGTTAAGACACTCCGTTTCACTTTCGTTCCCCACTTTCCGCCTAATTTGAGGCATTGCGTGTTGAGTGGTAGTAGCGCTTTCTAAACAATGATTTTTTTTACAGAACGTTGCTCCGTAAGCAATATATGTAAATTATATTTAAATAATTCTTATAACCTTTTTATCAATAAAAACTTTCAAATTTGCTCAACATCAACTTTTTATAAATGATTGCATTAAGTATAAGTAAACTATCTAAATGCTGCATAAAAAAATATCGTCATTTACCTTACCTTATATGGTTTTTTCTTACATTTCGTTCTATGGAATTTTCCTTGAGCTTTTACTACAAACCTTTGGACCAACGAAAATAAGAAAGCTCTGCGCGCTTTCTTATTATTTTTAATGGGTCTATCAAAAAGGTAAAAATGACATACAATAATATATGACCAAAATGTACTCACACTCTACCCGCACATTTTTCCAGCAATTAGTTGAACAGATTACAAGTAACGGCATACTGTTGAATCTTATTATTTTATGATCTCATATCGTATACATACATACATACATTACCTGATGGTTCATATGATCCATATTTTTTTTGGACATGGGCCTGTATTTTATAACCTTCTAATAACATTCAGTGTTTGTTCTGTTAAAGTTGATTGATGAATAAAAAGTTACATCTCTTTAAAAATTGCTTCAAATATTTATCCATTTACCTAGAATTTTAGTTTTCAATGAGATAGATTACATATGTCTTAAAAGTGATTGATTGTGATGAATTTTATTAGGACAAGAATTATGTATTGATATTAGTAATTCAGGCTGGAGAAGTCGCGGGCGGGTTGCTAGTCCCTAATATAATTACACAAGAAACAAAAAAGGAAAAAGAATTTTGCTAATTTACAATTAAATATACATACATTTAATGTAAAATTAATTATGTTACTCGGAAAATACTCGACTTCAATGAACATAAGATATTTTTCAAAGGAAGTTATCCTAAGGTTATCTTCTCGTTACATAGGCGGTATTTGTTTAAGTAATTATGCTCTTTTTCATTGTTCTTAGAAAATTTTCATTCGTTTTTTCTTAAGTCAATTTATTATTTATATTATATTAAACCTGACCTATTGGCTTTGTGGAAATAAAGTCTTCAGGAGGTTCAGAATGACGAAATTAAAATAACTAATAAAAAAATGATGTCTGTTGTGAGATTGAGACATAAAAATAATAAACAGAAATAATAAAGAGAAAAATATATAAAAGGAATGATTTTTTTTTTTTTTAAAATAAAAATATTATTATAAATGTTTCAAATGTCACTTAGAAACTTAGGAATCGTGTATTAATAAAGAAATTAGTGAATTTGAAACCATACCTCTTAGACAATGTTATAGTGCTTTGAGCTACACATAGGCATTCTTATTAAGGCGTCGACCTTTTCTATGCTTGCTACATTTAAACGTTTCAGTGGAAAGATTTTTACTAATTAAAAATACCTACATATAATTTTTAGAAAAACCTTAGCATTTTTCTAAATGTTTACTATAAACATTTGCGTGTGGTAGAGTCACGTTGCCAGCAATGGCAACACGCATGGGCAGACTCGACCGGATTATTACCACCCCCGGCATTTAAGACCGGCGTTAAGTAGTTGCTTTGGCCACTGCGTTTCGCATTAGGTAATGCCGGGCCCCGGTGCCCTTCCACCTTAAAGGACGACAACGCTCCTCTAGCTCCTCTGTAGTTACTCGGAGTCGTGGGCGGCGGTGAGCACTTACCATCAGGTGACCCGTACGCTCTTTTGCCGTCTTTTCCATAAAAAATAAACATGATAAAACAAATGTTATTTATCATATAGCCAAGTTTCCTCTGATTAGTGCTATGTACGAAATGTAACTTTAAGCTAAAAACTACATTGAAATTGTAATTCCTGAGGAATAGCAAAAATAACTCAACACTCAAATACCATCTAAAAATATTTTAAGGATAAATTTTCCTAAAAGGAATCATAAAACTACGACAAAGCGATAAACTCGTAACATCGGCGTAATGTTGCGTGAACATTTAAACTAACATTACGTTTACAATTCGAAACGATATATAAAACGTTACTTTGATATTAAAATGAGGACTTTTTTCTCATATAAAGGTGGTTAACGGACGATTATCATAATAAGCATCGGATCAAAAGGTTCAATTTGGTAAAATAACTCGATGACCAAACAATTTAACATTTGAGTTTCTTATTACAAACAAACAGCAGCAAATACAGCTTATTTATATAATGTAATCTGCTCACCATTTATTCTTTAATGTACACGTGGCTAAGGGGAGTCCACAGCATTATGTCATCATCTATCATCATCTATATGTATATTTATAATAAATCACTAACTTATAACTGTCTGTACATATCTGTTTGTAAAAAATCCGATCATAGGTAGACCCATAATAGCAAATATTTTTATGTTTGTCGATACATTTTATTTTGGCAACCTTCCTTCAAAATAAAGTGTTTGTTTTATTTCAAATTATTGTTAAATAAAAAAATATATGTCAATTTTAAATATTTAGTTTGACAACATTGTTATTTAATTACCCAAAATTTTCAATGTATAGATATTGTCTTACATATTTTCTTCTGTCATGGCGCTGGGGCACAGCATGAGACTGTAAATCTACAACCTGTATAGCTTTGATTCCCACTCCAAGAAATAAAATATTATCAATTTAGATTTTTTATTTTATTTTTCCGCTCTGGTAACAAGGCAAAGACAAAACGCGGGTGTTGAGGTCTGCCATTCAACATGCAATACCTCTAATGCGACAGCAAGTGGGGAATGTAACAAAGTGTTTTAACTCTAGGTTTCAAAGTTCCCTTCCTCTAACTAACATACCAGGCCACATTTAATGAATATATAAGTCTATACTTGTCTGTACGCTACTTTCCGCCCAGTTTTCGAGGCACATTAAGGCGTAACCCTAAATAATTAACAACTACAGCGAGAAAAATATATTGATACTATCTTATAAAATACTATTTAATCCAAATAGAAAAGTTCCAAAGTTTCAATTTTTATCTGAATTTCTTTAGTATAATTCAGTTTCGTTGTTCTCATCTTATGACTTTTCTATCGCACTTTTCAGATAAAAGCTTTCGTTTTTTTTTTCTTATTTTTCAAACTTTACAGACAAATTCAAATTTAATTTAACTTAAGGTTTTTTTGAAACAAACCTTCTATTGTGCTCTATTTTTAGTAAATTCCTAAAGAATAAACCAATCATGTGTGAGATTTGTAATAAGCATTTTGCTCAGTAGCGTTAAACTCTGCCACTCGATTTATAATATTTCAAAATTCGGGGTAAATCGGAGAACGACTTTATAGAAAATATACGTTCAATAAAAATGATCTTCGACTTGTAACTACAATACTACGTCACTGGTAAATTAATTAAACTTTACATATAAGCTTTTTCTTTTATCATAATATCAATAAACATGATATGAAGTTATGATAAATCACGTACTAAAAACGAATACTTAGAAAATGTTGTATAGCGAAAATTTTGGACCTTAACAACCTTAGCGAAGTTTAAACGATAAATCATGCTTGCGCCTATGTTGTGAAGGGTCTTTGTGATTTCTTTAAACATGTAAACCATGTAAAGCTTTAAACATGTAAATGTTATTAAAAATTATTATTATATTCTTTTTAAAGTGAAACTTCTTTATTGGCATATGAAAGATATCTTACAGCAATGTTCAAAAAATAGTTACAATTTTTGACGCCATCTTGATATAAATCCTTACATTCTCTGTCACTTTGGTAAATAAGATAGAAGTTGAATCTGACAAAACTCATTAGTTTACAGTTCCAATATCAGTATGGAACATCACGACGCCATATATGCTTACTTAAACTGAGGAATAACTAATAAACAATCATACATATAGGTGATACAATAAATAGATTTATTGAAATTTAAATAAATAGTGACAATGTGAGATTATTTTTTTATTGTTTTAAAAATCATCACGTTATTATGATTTTGGTACTATATTTATGTCAGCTACATTTTTGGTATTACTATAATTATATATTGGATCAATGCAAAAGTGAAATTGAACCAAAAAAATATCTCCTTAACTGGGCTTCGGCAGTATTTTTTACAAAAATCTACTTATATATTTTTTTAAATAAGTGAGCCATTGCTTCAAAACATTTTTCTTTAGTGTAAAATTTAAATTTTCTCTTTAGATTTGCAATTAAACGCTGTGTAGAGAAAAAGTCTGTGGTTGGAATTAATTTATGCAGCTCAATTCCGCTGAGCTTTGATAATTAATATTAGGTTATAAATATAAAACATAGTTATTTAAATAGGATAAAAGAGAACCTGACAAATTGTATTAGTTGGGAGTTCAAGCATCAGTAGCGAGAAGGAAGGTTTCAAAAAAGATTTTAGGATTCTGTATTTCATAAAGAAAAAAAATAGAATTATGACTTTGGGTGGCACCTGCCTCTAGAGATAGAGGTCAAGACTGTTTAATTCATGATTGCGTGGAGGTATTAAACTGATAATTTCAGTTTAATACCTCCACGCCTAACCTCCAATAAAAATTAGGGTAATTCTCATGGACCTTCAGATATAAGTAAGTTAATAATTTCTTTGATTTTCGCGATTGTTACACATTTTAAATGAAACACTTTTAAACGGATTAATCGCATATATTGGTTTTTGGATTTTCTTGGGAAACCCGACCCGAAAGTGAGGAACGGACGTGGAATGGAGTGTCTTAACAGTAGGTTCCCAAATTTCCTCTGCCTATCTTGACATGTGCGGGATACAGCGTGAAGCTGAGCTGAATAATAATATTCAGTTCATAATGGAATTACAGGCAAATAATATTTCAGCTTTTCTTGATGTTTTTGTTATAAAGAATCCTAACGGCACAAAAGGCCACACAGTATATAGAAAATCCACGCAAACCAATAGAATGGTGAATTTCATCATCAACCCACACAGTTATCTACCGTTGGTTAATCTTTACTTTAGAGAGCCCACCGCCTCTGCGATGCAAAATACCTAGGAGACCAGCTACAATAAGTGAAGTCTGCCCTTCATCAGAACAAGCTGTCAGTTCCTCGCCAGCATTGTCAGACGGCCAACAAGCATTTTTACCATATGTGAAGGACGTTACAGACAGGATTGGCCACATATTAGAAGAGCTTCTATTAAAATTATATTCAAGCTTAAAAAGAAAGTGAGCCCATTTTTGAAACCACTAAAATGAAACATTCCTTTATCGTATGCAGGTATATACAAACTTAATTTTGACTGTGGCTTATAATATATAAGTCAAACAAAGATAAGCATCGATGTTAGGGCGAAGGAACACGTCTCCGATGTCAAGGATTGGCATGTATTGATGTAAGCTGTGTGTGAATATAGTTTAAAAGTATTTCAGTTAAAATTATAAGTGAGTTTTGTAACAAATAGAAGATAGAAGACTTACTATAAATATACAATAAGTGAAACAAAATTGTGCATACGACCACAATCTCAAATTTGTAAACTTTTATAAATTGACGTTTACTTCCCGTTGGTTAGGAAACCTCAGTGGATTAGTCTAATTCGCACTCGACTGGTTTTATTTTCTATTTACCTTGCCCTCATAGATACATCACAGCATATAATTCTATATCTGAAGAACAGAGTGTCTTAGCCCTATGTTATCTCTACCTCGCCAGCTATACACAGGATACAACATATAGTTGAACAAGAAAAAAACCGTTGACATTGTCAGTTTTTCTTTATACAAAAATATTTTCATATATTTCACTCACTCTATAACAATATTGGAACAAGCTGGCCGTTTTAGCCTTTATCCGTGCCATTTGTGTCGGAGCATCTATTTTTCCAATCCAAACAGTTTGATTGATGGCCTTCGTTTTTGATCGCCTTTTTCTATTTTATTCACACCATATTGACGCTATGTAGGCACAGTGCAGTGTAGAACGTCCGGTGGTTGTACATTTGATTCTTATCGGGATGTCTTTTTTTTAATAGTGTTTACATAATATTATAAGTGATAAGGATACATTTGAAATAGTCTGGAGCGAGCATTTTATTCCCAAGACGTGTTATCAATTATAAAATCGTTAATGTGGTAATAACTTTTAATCCATAAAGTTTGTATTTTTATATACTTTATTATATTTCATAAGTTTAATTTATTTTTGCGTGCCAAGAGGCGGCACTCAACGCTGTGCTTTGCATTATGCTTTGTATATAAAAATATTAAAAAGTAGTTTAGTACAAGTATAGTTTAATATGACACCGGCGAGAAAAAAGTGCAAACAAATAATTTATATATTTTAATCCAGCAGCTTTATATAGTATTTTTTAAATAAATCTTTCAAATCTTTAGTTATTCTAAGATAATATAATCATGAACGACCTAGTCGTGTTTGAGTTCAAACATTATGCAAAAGCACGCGCGGAATTTTTCAGATTTACTATCTATAGGTTACCTACATTTCAGCTTATCTAAACAGATTAAATTCCAAGGACTGAGTTAAATTTTGCTTCTAAAAATGTTATATTTATATGACAATAATTTACTGTCCCAAATGTATTAGGTACTTAAGTTTCCTCTATAGTATCTCAGTAATTAATAATAATAATAATAATATTTATTTATTAGGAAATTATATAACAAAATTCCGCCGAGTTTGAGGCAAAAGTCAAGGCATTGCGTGTTAAGTTCCACCACTCAACACGCAATGCCTCAAATTCGGCGGAAAGTGGGGAACGGAAGTGGAACGGAGTGTCATAACACTAGGTTTCACTTCCGTTCCCTCTGCCTACCCTGCCTAGCGAGGGATACAGCGTGAAGCTGAAAAATATATATATATATATATATATATATATATATATATATATATATATATATATATATATATATATATATATATATATATATATATATATATATATATATATATATATATATATATATATATATATATATATATATTATATATATATATATATTATAAGCAATCAACTACTACCCCCACTAATACTTGTATAAGCTATCAGCTACTACCCTCATTAATACCTGCACCTCTCTGTATAAAATGAACAATCAAAGCCCCGCGGGCGACTTAGCTTGTAGCGTTCGTATTGTGCACACCGGTCGTGTAATTTAATTATGTCGTTTAATTATTAAGATTTTGTTCCTTCTATTTAGTTAATTTATTGTTAAAATTACTTTTTAAGAGATAAATATTAGTTTTTTAAATACATCTACTTCTGATTTCTAACATCAGAAGTGGGATAAGTTACTTTTTGCCCACAAAAAGGAGGAACAAAGTCTTGTGCACATTTTTTTTTCGTTATCGAGTATATTTTGATATGGCTAGTGGATCTAGCCATAACGAGCGTAGGTCGCGACATCGTTCTCGCAGCCGTACGAGTGATAGATCGCGATATCACTCGCGAAACCATTCTAATGTGTCAAACCAGTCGCGTTGTCGTTCCCGTAACAGAATACGAAGTAAAAGTCGTGCCCGATCTCGTAATACGTCGCGTAGTGATCATGTACGCCGTCGTTACCGCCACGATGATAGGTCTCGATCCCCGCGCATGCAAAATACTGATTTATCCCTTCAGAATACACTGAATTCGATCGTGAATCGTTTAACATCAATAGAAAATAGTTGCGTAACAAGTGTGTCAAATAAAACAATAGCGCGTTGTGATCCCAGTGCCAAGTGTAATACCAATCAGGGCGATTTGAACACATCACAGCCAAACGTGCCTAGATGCTGCACGCCGGAACCTCGGGTGAGTACCCATGACACACGAACTACAAATCATTTAACGAATACCCGCACATTTACACCACAAGCAAATAATTTAGAGATAGATATGCCCGGCTCAACTAGGGCCCTGGTAGATGCTATTAAATCATTCCAATCAATTAGGTCACACAGTTATTTCGTCTCAAACTTGATCCTTCTATTCATAACATAGACTCATGGTGCGAAGAGGTTGATCGCGCTCAAGTGACTAATGGTTGGACTGATTCTGAGTGCTTATCGCGTATTGGTTCGTGTCTCAAGGGTGACGCAAAAGTTTGGCTAAACGAATGGGTTACAACAGATCGCACGTGGACAAATTTCAAACGTGAATTCAAATCACTGTGTCCGCGCAAGTTAGATTACGCCAACATTCTTTTTGAAACTATGAATACCACATCGGATAAGTACGTTACATACGCGGAATATGCACGGCGCACCCTTTTACGTTTACGAATACTTAATGGTTTAAGTGACGAGCTAATAACTTTAATAGTCATCCGCGGTATTGACAACCCTCAAATAAGAGCTGCCGCGGCTAATGCCAGTTTGAATCCAGAAACAATAGTTTCGTTTTTATCAATCTATACCAAACCGAATCATGTAAAAACTGGTACCCACATTTCAGTACCTATTAAATAAAAATTTTAATCAACCGAATCGCAACGAACAAAAGTGTTTCTCGTGTGGTCGTAAAGGACATTTCACTCGTTATTGTCGCTCAAAGCCGAACGTAAATAATAAAATACCTTCCTCTAGCAACACGAACAGTATTACTTGTGCTTTTTGCAAAAAGCCAGGTCACGGGGAAGAAAATTGTTTTGCTAAAAATCGTTCTCAACCGCGAAACGAGAGAAATATTAACCTTTGTACAGAGAATAATTCTAGTAGCGCAGGTGCAAATGTTGTTGTTGTTGTGGTGGATGGCATTCCTAGGGACGCTATTATTGATAGTGGTGCTCTTAACGTGTCGCTCATTTCATCGGATATTCTGAGTTACCTTGCCTGCCAACCAAAGTCTACCCATTGTGTTTTAAAGGGTATAAGCGACAAAGAAATATTAGTCAAAGCTTACGTGACCGTTACTCTCGAGTTTAGTCAAATTATCGAGTCGAGTTAGTATTGAGTACTCGAGTTTAGTATTGTAGGAACGGACGTACTGAATCGCGACGGTATCGTGTATATTCGCACTAAGGATAATCAATATTTGACTAGGTCCACTGATTCCCCGATTCATATTAACGCGACGCACTGTCTTGAGGTAAACACGCCCCTTAAGGGAGATAGTTATGAATCGTTGCTTAAAACAATGAACTGAATTTGAGTAATGTATGAGTACTCTGAGTTTTTTATTACCGGTACAGCTACTACCACTGTTAACACCGGTGAAATGAATATTGAATTATCAGATACAACCCCGGTGGTTTACCGACCCTATAAGCTTTCCTACGATGAAAAGCTCCGGGTTCGCAAAATTATTGACGATCTTTTAGAAACAGAAATTATCAGGGATTCAAACTCAGAGTACGGGAGTCCGGTCATACTCGTTAAGAAAAGGGATGGTTTGGAACGCCTATGCGTTGACTTTAGGGCGTTGAATCGATTGACTGTAAAATATCCGTATCCACTACCACTGATCGATGACCATATCGATTGGCTGGGGAACTACAAGTACTTCACTAGCCTTGATATGGCCACAGGGTTCCATCAGATTCCAATAAATGAACAATCGATTCCACTCACTGGGTTCGTTACTCCTGAGGGTCATTATGAATATGTCAAAATGCCTTATGGACTAACAAACTCACCGATGGTATATTAACGCATCATTAATAAAACTCTTCAACGCTTTATAAAAGCAGGTCAGGTTCTGGTTTACGTTGATGACGTGCTCATCATGAGCTTCACCGTCTTTGAAGGTTCCCTTTTAAGAGACGTCCTACAAACGCTTACTACGGCTGGGTTCTCTATAAATGTACGTAAGTGCTTGTACCATAGAGGTTGAATATCTTGGGCAAGTGGAAGTCAGGGTCAGGTACGGCCGAGCCCACATAAAGTCGAAGCTCTCGTAAATTCACCAATTGCGTTGCTAGCCTTGCCAGTACGAACTTGACGAACTGTTCTTTGACATTAAGTACTCACAGTCCACTGAAAAATGCGACCCAGGAATACGTAGACCTTACCTAGTTATGACAGCTCCACTGAACGGACGTTATGACCTAAAATTACTCATTGGTAGCTACGGGAAGACTACACAAGTAGCGGCACAATACATGGTGCCTTGGCATGGTGAATGATGTCCCGAGTCATGTGCAGCCTTCTTTGAGGGTACGTACGAGTTTTTTTTTTTTATGTAAGAACTACAGGCCTACTTGGCCTTGGCGTTCAGTGATGAGACTTCAGGCTCAAGGCTTTGGCGTCTATTTCCGAACTTCAGGCGTAAGGCCTTGGCGTTCTATTGTCGAACTTCGGGCAATTTGCCCTGGCGTTCGTCGAACTTCAGACGTATTGTCTTGGCGTTCGTTGAACTACAGACATACTGTCTTGGCGTTCAGTGTTGTGACTTCAGGCTCTAGGCCTTGGCGTCTATTTTCGAACTTCAGACGTATTGTCTTGGCGTTCGTAAAACTACAGACATACTGTCTTGGCGTTCAGTGTTGTGACTTCAGGCTCTAGGCCTTGGCGTCTATTTTCGAACTTCAGACGTATTGTCTTGGCGTTCGTAGAACTACAGACATACGGTCTTGGCGTTCAGTGTTGTGACTTCAGGCTCTAGGCCTTGGCGTCTATTTTCGAACTTCAGACGTATTGTCTTGGCGTTCGTAAAACTACAGACATACTGTCTTGGCGTTCAGTGTTGTGACTTCAGGCTCTAGGCCTTGGCGTCTATTTTCGAACTTCAGACGTATTGTCTTGGCGTTCGTAGAACTACAGACATACTGTCTTGGCGTTCAGTGTTGTGACTTCAGGCCCTAGGCCTTGGCGTCTATTTTCGAACTTCAGACGTATTGTCTTGGCGTTCGTTGAACTACAGACATACTGTCTTGGCGTTCGTAGAACTTCAGGTATATTGCCTTGGCGTTCTAGTTTTAGCACCACAGGTGGCGGGCAAGCGATCCGGCTTGCATGGAGTCTACTACTATAAAGGAAAGCGCCTAGGCCAAGCTTGTTATTTTAAGAGACGTCTCTATTATTATTTAAATGGTGATAGAATGTGTGTTTTCTGTGAGTGTGTGATAGATGAAGTTTGAATTAATTGAATGATGATGTCTGTAAGGTTGAATGTGCCTCATAGGCTAAACTAAAGTCCTAATAACCATAACTGATTTACAGATGAGGATAATAAGGAACACATGTCACTGGAGAGAACACCACCTTCGAGGACAGGTCTCCCGATGCTTTCTTTAAATGAAGACCCAGCTCCCGAAGCTGTAGGCGTCGCTGCTCCCAGCGATCTGGCACCGCAACCTGAGGTCAGTCTTTCGATGAACTTATTGGACGAGGACGTCGAAGAGGATGGCGCTGGACCTAGTGCCGTCCGCTGAAGAAGCTCGTGTCGAGGACGACACTGTATCAGGAGAGGCCGTATAAGCAATCAACTACTACCCCCACTAATACTTGTATAAGCTATCAGCTACTACCCTCATTAATACCTGCACCTCTCTGTATAAAATGAACAATCAAAGCCCCGCGGGCGACTTAGCTTGTAGCGTTCGTATTGTGCACACCGGTCGTGTAATTTAATTATGTCGTTTAATTATTAAGATTTTGTTCCTTCTATTTAGTTAATTTATTGTTAAAATTACTTTTTAAGAGATAAATATTAGTTTTTTAAATACATCTACTTCTGATTTCTAACAATATATATATATATATATATATATATATATATATATATATATATATATATATATATATATATATATATATATATATATATATATATATATATATATATATATATATATATATATATATATATATATATATATATATATATATATATATATATATATATATATATATATATATATATATATATATATATATATATATATATATATATATATATATATATATATATATATATATATATATATATATATATATATATATATATATATATATATATATATATATATATATATATATATATATATATATATAACAAAAAATAACAGATATATGTTTTTAAATATAAGTAAACATTAGTACGTTTAGTATTTTTCATTCTTAAGTGTGGAATAACAATTTGAAAATAGTAAAATATTAAATAATTAGGATTCTCTCTTGCTATACGAGAATTCTAACAAATTGTCTTCAGGTAGCGGAAACTTGTAAATATCTCCCTGTCCCAATGCTAACAACATAAATAAGAAGCGTAGAATAACAAGCGTATAGAAATTTCGACGGAGCCTGGTGAGAACGAATGGCCCAGTTGGTCAGAGACTGCTTGGACGGTTTACAAGAGGCACGGGTTCAAATCCTGCTTCGTTAAAATTTTAATACGTTTCTAAATTTAACAGTTAGATATGTTTGGTAGTGATCATATTAGTGGGAACTGTGTTGTAACCATTAAAGCTCATTATAACAGGACAAAATGAGAACATAGTTCCTACACACATTTAGTGTCTTATTTATACTACAAGTAAGCAAGATAACAGTAATAAAAAAAGCAAAATTAACATTATAGTTATAAATGTAACAAGAGAGGTGAATGTGCGTGTGAGCATGTGTGTGTGTGTGTGTGTGTGTGTGTGTGTGTGATTGTAAGAGAGTTTGAGTACATTTGCAAACTGTAAGCTATAATTAAACGGTACATGGGTAAAAGATTGTCTAGTTTTTCACTCTTTAAACAGATGTAGTATAAAGCGTGAAGCTCTAAATTAAAGATGGTCAAAGGTATAACCAACAGAAATGTCACTCGTTGAGTTTTCTCGCTGAGAATCAGCTTTTCAGGCTATAAACACAATGTTGAGTGACATAATATTCGCTCAAGACAGTTAATTATTTCAAATTTTCTATACTGATAAGACAAATTTCGGCAATTCAGCTCGCAATTTGACTATTTAATATTAGGTTCCCTTCACTCATAATTTCGGAATATGAACAGAATTTGTAAGCCGCAATAAACAATATTCAAACATAATCAAGCTAGATTTTTTTAAAAAAATATATCAATAATTTTCTTGCATTTAATTTTAACCTTTCATTACCATAAAATTTCTATTAGATTACTTGAATAATAACATTTATGTATGTACTAAACTTAAATTTAAAAATTTTAAAAAGCGTATAAACATTTTGAACGAAGCAGGATTTGAACCCGCACCTCTGGAATACCGTTCCAGCGCTCTGACCAACTAAGCCAGTCGTTCTCACCGAGCTCCGTCGAAATTCTTATACGCTTGTTACAACTTATTTATGTTGTTAGCATCTCTGTAGGGAGATTTTTACAAATTTTCAGAGGCGCGGGTTCAAATCCAATCCAATTTCTGTCCTAAGAGTGGAATAACACTTTAAAATATAGTAAAAATATTAAAATAAATAGTATTCTCTCTGGCCAAACGATAATTCTTTCAAGTTGTCTTTGGGTAGCGGAAATTTGTAAAAATCTCCCTACAGAGATGCTAACAACATAAATAAGTTGTAACAAGCGTATAAGAATTTCAACGGAGTTCGGTGAGAACGAATGGCTTAGTTGGTCAGAGCGCTGGAACGGTATTCCAGAGGCGCGGGTTCAAATCCTGCTTCGTTCAAAATTATTATACGCTTTTTAAAATTTTAAAATTTAAGTTTAGTATTTTCTGTCCTAAGTGTGGAATAACGCTTTAAAACATAGTAAAAATATTTATGTATGTACTCTACTCTACTCTTCTCAGCTTCACGCTGTATCCTGCACATGGCAGGGTAGGCAGAAGGAACTTGGGAATCTAGTGTTAAGACCCTCCGTTCCACTTCCTTTCCCCATTTTCCGCCTAATTTGAGACAATGCGTGTTGAGTGGCGGAACTCAACGCTGTGTTTTACCTTGTGCCAGAGCGAAGAAATGAAAACAATAAATATTTAATTTGAAAATATTAATTATTTCATTTCCTCGAGTGGGGATCGAACCCACAACCTGTCGTTTACAGTCACACGCTTGTGGCGCTACGCCACTACAGGCCTCAAATATCTATGTATGTATATTTCAAATAAGATTACCTTTTTATTTTGAATAGATTAATAAATTCCATATTAAAAATCATTTCTGGCTAAAATTACTGATTATATTTCGATGAAGCTTCATATGTTCCTTAGCTGAAATGTACCATTAAAAAAGGATCATGTCGAGATGATTTTTAGCTTCCGAGAAAAATGTAGATACTCATGAAATTAACCAATACCGACAGTATTATACATACATGTCAAACTGATAACCTCCTTTGTTTGTATATGTTTCCCTTATATTTCTCGTTAAAATAACGACGTACTTACTATAACTATTTTGTATAAAATTTTCTGCAATATAATTAGCCCAATGTCATAAGACATTTATTTGTGGAAATGATACCAATAAAGATTGAACAAAGTTAAAACAGTTTATTGAAAAAGCAGATGTCTAAAGGAACTATATATATTGACAAGTGGTGAAATCTAGAAAGAAATGACAGGTGACGCCACAAGCGGGCCACAGATGATATAAACGTTCTTTTCACAGTCAATGTTGTTTATACAATTTCAACTCCAACATCCTCTCTTAAACATAGTCCCATCCTCTTGGAACAGTAGGCCAGTTTGGTGTAAGTTGTGGCTTTGGTCAGCGCGTCAGCAACCATCTCATCAGTCCGGACGTAGCGGACTTCGATGTCACCTCCAAGCACTTTATCACGTACAAAATGATGCCTTATGTCAATGTGCTTGGTTCTTGAATTAAAGCCATCAGAACCTGAAATCTTGATAGATATTTGATTATCACTGTAAATAATCATAGCTTCATTCTTCAATTGTGGCCAAAAGCTTTCTTGAAGTTGCTTAAGCCATAGCGCCTCTTGAACACATGCTGATAACGATATATACTCTGCTTCAGTCGTAGACAGAGCAACTGTAGGCTGTCGTCTCGAGTTCCAGCTTATCGCTCCACCCTGAAACTGGAATGTATAGCCTGTACAGGAACGACGATCGTCTCCTGCGTTTGCCCAATCTGCATCGCAATAACCATGAGTCATTGTCTCTTCTGGAGTTTGTTTATAGCTCAATCTATAGTCTTGGGTGCCTTTTAAGTAACGCATGACACGTTTCAGAGCAAGCCAATGTTGCATTTCAGGTTTGCTGTTGTATTTGCTAAGCATATTTATTACGAAGCTGATATCCGGCCTCGTAACTTGGGAAATGTACAACAGGCAACCAATTACCTCTTGATCCGGTATTTCAGTTAAAATATTTGAATTTTCTCTTACTTGAAACTTTGTATTCACCTCCATCGGAGCTTTGACAGACTTACAGTCAGACATGCCATATTTTTGTAACACTTCTTGTATGTATTTTCTTTGGTCTAAATATATTAATCCTCTCTGTCTGTCCCGTTCTATATGTATTCCAATGCAGTAACATAAATCTCCAAGATCTTTCATTTTAAATCTTTTATGCAGTTCTCCCTTTATATAGCTCTTTACTTTTTGATTATTTGTAAAAATCAACAAATCGACTACGTAGATTGCTATAAAAGTAATATTATTGTTATCTACAATCTTGTAGTATATACAGGGATCCAGTTTTGTTTGTAATAAACCTATTTCCTTTAGTGTAGTATCAAGCTTCTTGTTCCACATCCTGCTGGCTTGTTTTAAGCCATATAACGATTTTTTAAGTCTGCATACATTTTCACCACTTTCATACATGGGTGGCTGCTTCATATAAATTTCCTCCTCTATGGCTCCTTGCAGAAAGGCTGAAACAGCATCCATATGACATATGTCTAAGTCATACTTCACAGACAAGGCAAGCAAATACCTCAGTGATGCAAGTCTCACTACGGGTGAAAAAACTTCACTATAGTCAATACCAGGTCTTTGTGAACATCCTTTAATTACTAGACGAGCCTTGTATTTCACTGTATCTCCATTTTCATTTCTCTTTATCTTATATACCCATTTGCATGGAATTGCATGTTTATTAGATGGTAGTGCAGTGAGTTCCCAGGTATTGTTTTCAAGTAAGGACTTGTCTCTTCATTCATGGCTTCTTTCCATTGTACTGCATATAGGCCCGATAATGCTTCTTCAGCTGTTGATGGATCTGGAATTGTCATAAAACACATGAAGTTATTGTCTTGCCTTTTCCTGTTATGTGATCTCAATGTAATTCTACTCGGTACATTGTCATCATCATCACCATCTACATAATCATCTGTATCAGGATAATATGTCTCATCATCAGTTCTTCTATTTAATGCACAGCTGTTGAACGAAGTATCAGGACTAGAAGAAGATGATGTCTCATTAGAAGATGATGTCTCATTCTGCGAGCTCTCACTGGAATTCAATGATTCATTTCCTTGATTCTGTGGGTTGTTTGAGTCAATAGGAAGGGTTATAAGCTGAGGCGTTGATTCCTGAGCAGTATTCTCAATATCTTTAGTATTTTCAACAATATCACATCTCTACTTATGACAATCTTCTTACTGACTTGATCATAGAGCCTGTATCCCTTAGTGTTATCACAGTATCCCACAAAGACGAGTTCTCGTGACTTACTATCCCATTTCTGGCGGTTTTGCTTAGGAACATGTACCATGGCCTTAGTACCAAATATTTTTAAATGAGATAGGTTTGGTTTCTTACCAGCCCACTTTTCGAATGGTGTTACCCCAGCTAGAACGTGGGATGGGGATCTGTTGATGACATAAGTTGCAACAGCCTCAGCCTCAGCCCAGAATGATTTTTGTAGTTTTGCCTTAAACAGCATGCTCTTCGCACGTTATACCAGACTACGGTTCATCCTCTCTGCAAGACCATTTTGCTCCGGAGTGTATGGACTGCTGGTCTGGTGTTTGATACCGGAGGCTGCCAGAAAATCTAAAAAATCTTTATTACAAAATTCCTTACCATTGTCGCTTCTAACAATTTTTATTTTCCTCTCTAATTCATTCTCTACCTCCTCCTTGAATTTCTTAAACACCGATTTAATGTCCATTTTGTTTTTAATGAAATAAACATGTACTTTACGAAAGAAATCATCTGTGAAAGTTATGAAGTACTTTCCTCCTCCAGCAGATGGTGTCTCCATCGGACCACACAGATCAGTATGAATTATTTCTAGCAATCCATTTGCTCTCGAACCAGAATTCGGAAACGGTAATCGTGTTTGTTTCGCTTCACAACAGGGTCTACAAACAGTATTAACTTCTTTGTTACAAATATTAACACCTTCAGCACATAACGGTAACCTTTTTACATCAGCCATATTTAAATGTCCTATTCCCTTATGCCACGTATTTAAATCTGTTGCTGTACATGCATTTCCAGATTTTACAGTATTAAGTTTGTACATGTTGTCAATCAGTGTAGCTGTTGCTACTAAAATCTTGTTGACATTGTATATCTTGCAACCAGTACTTAAAAAATCCGACTTTACAACCACTTTTTGTTAATTGACTGACTGACAACAGGTTGGTGGTTAAATCAGGAATATAAAGAACATTTCTCACCTGTATTCGATGTTCATCTTTGTTTAAATTCGTTTGTATATTTACCTTACCCATACTTTGCACAGGGATCGCTTCACTGTTGGCCACCGTTATTCTGGGAATCGGAGGTGGTTGTTCATCATACATCCAGTCTGAGCGCCTTGACATGTGCATTGTGGCTCCGGAGTCAATATACCAATCATCCTGATTCAATGTGCTGTATGCTGAAAAAACTGCTGTAAACGTATTTTGATTAGATTTCTGTGCTGTACACTGTTTCTTAAAATGTCCATACTTGTTGCAGTTAAAGAAACGGGGGCCCTTTCCTTTTGGTAAGAGGTACACTTGTGTTTTGTAAAAAATACAGAAGTTTCGGATGCTTTGACTTCCTGTAAAAGTTTAGTTTTTATGAAGTCTGATGAAATTGTTATGCCAGAACTTTCAAGACCTATGATCATCGGTTTATAATTATCCGGTAAACCTGCCAGCATGAGTATTCCCAACCATTCATCATTGACACCAAACCCAATGTTTCGCAGCTTATGCGCTGTACTCATGATTTTATTCACGTATTCTTCGATACTTGCACAGTTGTCCAATGAAGTATTGACCAAATCCTTAAGTAAGCCGACTTTTCTCGACAGCCCGGAGTCTTCGAATGCATTTTGTAGGTTTCTCCATACTTCTTTTGCAGTCGTTGCATTTTCAATATGAACGTAGTTTATCGGTTCCACCAACAAAATTATTTTCGACTTAGCTTTAACGTCTTTCTTCGGGTCGACATCGGTACCAGGTTCAATACATTCCCACAATTCTTCCAATTGTAAATAAGACATAACTGCAAATTTCCACGTCGAATAATTTTCCCGACCAGCTAGTTTTTCAATTTGAAGGTTAGTCATAGCCATTGTTCACGGGACCGGTGTAGTACTATAAGTTGCGAAATACTTTACTTTTTCACGGTAAATATTTAACTTTCAGTCTATCAAAAGGTATACGGCGGCCCACAACCTGTGGAAATGATACCAATAAAGACTGAACAAAGTTAAAACAGTTTATTGAAAAAGCAGATGTCTAAAGGAACTATATATATTGACAAGTGGTGAAATCTAGAAAGAAATGACAGGTGACGCCACAAGCGGGCCACAGATCAATGGGCGTTGTTTATACTATTTCAACTCCAACAGAATTAATAAGACATTTATTTAATTTTTCTTTTTGTATTTTCAATTATAATGTTATCAATGTTCATGGGAAAGGTTTTTTAGAGGCAATATGTGATTAAAGATAGAGATAATATCTATCTATTTGTAAGAGAAGGAGTGTAGATTCGATTCTCAGTCAGATAAGTAGGGACAACGCATCTATGATAACGAGCGACAAATGAAAATAAGACAGAAAATATTTTCAAGTAAGCAAAATTATAATCAGCAACTAATAATTAATTATAATTAATTGCATTCTTGAACTAGATTAAAGATAAGCTCTCATACAAAAAGGAACTGAAGCGATATTATATTTCAAACATATTTCTAATTAGCATCCACAATAATTGTTGTAAGAAAAAAATGCAGTTTTTTTTCAAAACGAACTATCCATCGCAGCTTAAATTAACGTCTATCATTTTAATCATAAATTCTCTTTTCTATGAATAAAATATTTTTAGTATTGTTTCGCGGTATTTAAAATTGGCAAAGTAGTGCGAGAGTGATTAGTATTGTAATACAATAGTTTAAGCAGTTTCATAACATACTTATTCTATCCAATTTACTAAAATGATTTCTTAATATTCGCCATTTAAGAATATACTATATACTGTATAAGTCATGAAGCCGTGAGTAACCGCTAGTAGGAGCTATAAACTTAAATGTGTTATTTAACTGGCAGTAGCTGATTACCAATTTTTTATATCCAACAAAATCTATAAAGAACAAAAGAATAGTTCGTAAAACGTATACCAGTTCCGCCCATTCCCTGCATATACAAGGGAAATTGGAAATATAAAAATGACACGACAAGCAAAATAAGGAACTATTTCATATACATTTCAAAATTTTAGATTTTGATTATCATTTTAAAATGTACTATAGTTTTATTTTGTAATAGAGTAGTTAACTATGTTAAAGCCTACGTACCGCAGTCGCACAAAGCCTGATTGTTAGCGTAACAATTGTGGGTTTAATTTCTATTCGGAGGATCGGTTATAATTAAACTATTTTCAATCCTTATTCTGATAGACTAAGCATGGCGTTGAACTCGCCACCTTTCACGCAATGCCTCAAATGTAGAAAATGAAATTTCTTAAGGACAACACTATTTCATTTTAAAGTTGTATTGTCGTAGATTGGATTCCCACATGAAGAACATTTATAGCATTGTTTATTAGAGCCGAAGTGGCACATTGACATTACTAAACACTGCGAAAAATATAGTTATGATTTAATTACCATTTAGGAAAATTAATTATTTCATTTCCTCGTTCTGGCAAGATAAAATACAACGTTTAGCGTCGCCACTCAACATGAAATTCGTCAAAAATTGTGTGGAAAATAGAGATCGGTTAGGCATAACGTTAGGTTTCCGTTGCTTCTGTCTTAGTGCTAATTTTTTAATTCACACTAAGGCAGAAGCAACGGAAACTTTTTTAAGTGTAAAAATAAATATCAAATATAAAGAAGCTTTCTTCAATATTCCACATTTGAATATAAAGCTAAACTATTTTTAACTAAAAAGCTCAACTTCTGAACAAAAGACGTACTGGGTGCGACTAAAACAGTTGTTTTAAACAAATAAGAACAAAGTTCCTAGCTGGTATTAACTTTGCTCGGTAGTGGTTTGAGCGATATTTAATGACGTCGGTGTTCTATTGACAAACGTTTACATAGAATTATATATTAGGATAATTTGGAAATTATATATTGGGATTAATATATAAAAAAAATCGTGTAGCTGTCGTGGAGTAGTGGCACAGCGTCCGACTGTATAAGCGATAGTTTGATTCTCTCTTAGTGAAATAAAATATTTTCATTTGTTCGAAACTATGGTATGGAGTCTCTTATCTTATCACTTTTTGGACTCAATACGTTAATTGCAAAAGTTTACTTTACCATTTAAATATCCCAGTTCAACATGCATGCAGAAGAAATGCTAACCATTTAGTAATAAAGATTATATATAATCAGTCTAAGTTATATTGGCTCGACTCTAGTAAGTTAGTAAAGTTACAGTATCTATCGAATATTAATATAACTAATAATTGAATCGTATGTTAATCAAAGCTTAAATAGACCATCTATGATATTAAATGAAATAAATTAATACAAGATATTAATTGGATCTGTAATTAACATTTGGATCTGTAACATTAAGAACAAGATTTGCTTATATTTATAGAAAAAATCATCGCTATACGTGTACATGTGACAGCAACAGACTTGACACAATGATTGTAAATTCGATTTTCCGTCCAAGCAATGACTTGTTTTCATTTTCCCACTCAAATGAGCCGAAATGTGGCAATAAATTTAGCTATTCAAGGCACTATATTAGAATAAATAGAGTTTGTGTGAAAACTGGACAGTGGTCTTCTTCTTGTTCTGTCCTTTACAAACATTTACCACTAATTAGTCTTTGAAAGTTAAGTTGAAACTACACAGAGGCCTGTCGTGGCGCAGCGGCACAAGAGTGTGACTGCAACCGACGGATTCTGGGTTCGATCCCCAGTCGAGGAAATTAAATATTTAATATTTTCGCATATTTAATATTAAATATTTAGGCATAAGTATATATAGTTTGGATTTTGAAAAGTCAGCTAATCATTAACAAGGAAATGTTAACAATTACTTGAATTAAAAATATTTTTTTTAATTTATGTACAATTAATTTTATGTTCAATATGTACATACTCGTACATAGTATACAAAATATGTGGATTATGTATTAGGGTCAATGCTTACTGTAATTTAATGTGAACCTCGTGAAGAACTTTTTGTATTTTTAAAGATTGATGAAGTATTTTCTGAACGTGCCATTTATTTTTCGGTACTAAGAGCCTTTTACAAGGAATCCTTAGCCAATAAATATATCATACTATTTTCATATAGGCTTAGGATGGAGGTAAATGTTGAAATAATCAAAAATATATATTTTTATAAAAGGCATGTTGAGGGGCATAATCATATAATTGACAAGACTCTGACGTGTACGTGACCGGTTATGGGTTCGATTCCCACTTGAGAAAGTGTTTTTTTGTATTATTTTCATCTTAAATACTTCACAACAGACAAAGCAAAGCTAGGCGTTGAGTTTTGCCACTAAACACGGTCAAATTCGACAGAAAGTGGAAAACGGAACGGAGTGTCTTAACACTAGATTCCCAATTTCCTTCTGCCGACCCTGCCATACGTACAGTGGATACAACGGAAAAAAATATAGTTATAAATTGTTGGTCTCAGTTATACATACATCTAAGTAAAAGATAATTAAAATTTATTAAAACAATTATGTAACTATAACTATTGAAACCATTTAAACCAAATATTGATAAATGGACTGAAAATAAGATATTAGACGGACACAGCAGTACCGCGTTAGACTGACACTGGGCTACAATCGAAGAAAGATTGATTTTCATTCTGGTAATAAGACAAAACGTGGCCCTAAATTCTACAATTCAACGACAAATGTCTCAAAAATTCGGCAGCGCATAGAGTACGAAGTGTCTGAACACCTGGTCCTGCCTGCCCTGCACTATGGGGGTTACAACGTGAATTCGTCATTAATTAAAAAACATATAATCATTTTTTATGATACACCTCTAGAATGTAAGTACATATATTACCTATTGTTACCTGAGATATTTACGTTGCGGTGCATTTTTCTTTGTACAAGCATCGTGACAAATCAGGTCACGGTCAAAGTAGCTGCAAATATTTGACGAGTTCTTTTTTAAGTCTCTTCGCCATCCAGTTTATATTTTCACATATATGAAGGTGTTTTGTGTATACGGATTCGTATTAAAGTTTTTTTTTGCCCGCGTGAGGTTTGTGAAGTAATGAAATATTTAATATTTTTATTCCTTAGCTCTAGTAACAAGGCAAACCGCAGCGTTGAACACCGTCACTCAAGATACAATACCTCGAGTGCTAGAAGGGGAACGAAATCTCTTAACGCTTAGTTTCCTCTGCCTATCTTACTTTATTCGTGATACAGCATGACGCTGAAAGTAACATAATATACTTATTTACTTACTTACTTAGCATCACGCTGTATCCCGCATATGGCAGGGTAGGCAGAATGAACTTGGGAATTTACTGTTTAGGCCTATATTTCAAGCCCCACTTTCCGCTGGATTTGAACTATAGCGTGTTGAGTGACGGAACTTCACGCCGCGCTTTGCCTTAATACCAGAACGAAGAAATGAAAATATTAAATTATGAATCTCTTCAAGTAGGGATGGAACCCAAATGATCGTACAAAGTGGAGTACGTTCAGCAGGAAGGCAGACCCTGGGACAGCAAGCCGGGATTAATGCCAAGAAGAAGAAGAAGAAGGGATGGAACCCAAAACCTGTCGCGTATAGAATCACATCCTTTTGCTCCCACGACACGATAGGTTTCGAAAAAATATCGTCAAAATACTTTATGTAGAGCTGTTATACAAGTAACAACTTTTTGCAACATATAATAATTGGCGTAATTAAGTTAGTTTTCTCAGCCAACAGCACAAAAAACTACTGTAGCACAGAAGTCCACACGAAAAAGTTGTTTCGCGAATAAAAGTAGAATTCAACATTAATGCAACTAAATAAACGTTATTCTAAAGTTGCGTTTCAAATTACATTTGGTAGAGATTTTGTCGTTTTAATTTGAAGGAAACCCGACTAAACTTTAGAGGTGAACATTTTTATTTAATGTAGTCGTACAGGTTTAAATTTAATTCTACATAAGACTGTTTTATTTTTTTTTCTGTTTCATTTATAATATTTTTTAGCTTTACACAGTATGTAGTAGGCATATAGAATGATAGGGAAAAGGGCATCTAGTGTTAAGGCATTTCCTTCCCATTAAGATATTTATTTCGTATTAATGCGATGAATGATGATGGCGGAACTCAACGCCGCGCTTTCATCGAAATTTTCATGTCCTCGGGTGTAAACTGAACCTACAACGACTACGACGTCCTCAATGTTTTTTTAATATAACAAACTTTTACTTGAAGCTACGCCTTGGTCTGATGTAAGTGGAATAGTTTATTTTTGTTCAGTTCGAACCAGTGGTTCCTGAGATTAGCGCGCTCAATTAAGCAAGCTGTTCTCCTTTATAGGTATATAAGGATAGATTGATTGGTTGTCGGAGTGTCTTAACACTTGGCCTACACAACTAAGGGTGACTTATATGCGTGCGTTTAGTTAAAAAGTGAACGAAGTAATTAAATTATATTTTACATTCATTAAGTATATGATTATCCATACCATTATACAGAATACATTTTTAAGTGGATATAAAGAAAAAAATATATTAAAAAAGAAGACTCCTAGTACCGAGAATCGAACCCAACCCTCGTGGGTAAATTCAAGTATCCTAGCCACTAGACTATATGGGGTATCTTCAAAATATATCAATATTTAAATTTAAATGAGATATCTAAGTTAAAATAAAGACGTTATAAAGTGTCCTCATGGCCCAGTGCCTGACTGTAAACTCATTGATTTTGAGTTCAACTCTCACTCAGGGGAATAAACTATTTACAATTTTCTTACTACGGTTACAATATACCTAAAAGGCGGCAATGAGTATTGTTTTTCTTTTAGCTATAGCGTGAACCGAATAAAGAATGTATTAAAAAAAATGTCTCTAATAAAGTGTCCAGAATTAATTGTTCTTATTTTGAACTAAAAAAAATAGCCGTCATGGGACGCCTGGCAGATGTGAAACATCGTGTATGTACAAGTAATATGCATAAAAGATAATATTATTACAGGAATTAAATATAGCCTAATGAGAAAATACGAGGCAACCTGCTTCATAGATGTGCACCCACCTCCCCTTGCTGTTTTGCCGTGCGACATATATCGGCCGGCGGCCATCATTCATTTTAATACCAATTACAATTTTAAATTCGTAATATCTTTTGAATGGATTGTCCGATTAGAATAAAATAAAAAGTTACTTATAGCTATTGAAACAATCTTGCTCAATAAATAATTTATTTGGATAAGGATTAATATTCGACGATAATATGATCAATAAGCTTAGGCTAATAATTTTAACTACTTTTATTCTATGGAAAATTGGTTATAATGGCTAAAATATAAATGTTTGGTTTATACTATCGCGGACTTTTTTGTAGGCATTATTGAGTTCTACAACTTTTCTATACAAATCAACCATACATCTCTAACCATTTAGGCAGCGTTCGCGAGAATCGTTAACATACGGCAGTTTTTTCGTCGACTTACTCCACAATTTTCACTACCACGAAAAATCCTGTCTATTTTCCGGGATAAATATAGCCTATACGGATTCGGAAGAGTCCCTCTAAGTAATCGTAAAAGAAATTTTGAAATCGGTCCAGTACAAACATACAAAAATACAAAGGTTTCCTCTTTATAATATTAGTATAGATAGCAATGGCAAGCGTCGCCACGCCAACAATTCAGTTTACAAGCGAGCCAATAGATGTTTCACATCAAAAATCTTGTTTAATACTAACTGATAGCTTTATATTTGAAAAAAATAAATAAATGCTTTGACAGAAGAATAGGATTTGAATTGATAATCATCACCCAACTGATCCCCCGATCCAATCATTTGAAAATGAATCTTATAAAAAATCAAATATACAGTGAGCTTCTATTAATTCAGGCAAATAATATATATGTACGTAATTTCTTCTTTATAGTAAGAGTTGCTTCAGCAAACTAAATGCCTACATAAAACCGGCCGGCTGTTCGGACGTGGGAGGTTGTAATATACTGAAATTACTTATACTATTTTCTCACGTTACACAAATGTATTGACATTGGTTTCCAGCTAAGTTTTATTCTTTACTTACCGAATGAAATATGTTGCTGAGTATTAATCCAGCTCTAAACCATTTGGAAATAAATCCCATCTTTCTTAGATTTTTTTTCGCTCTACCGTATTAGTTAAAGAACTAAAGGAAAGATTACTGTTAAGATATTGATGTCAGCGAATATCTAAATATATCTATGTTTTTTTTAAGTCAGACAAATGAAACCTTTTTTAGTACAAACATAAATATTTGCACCACTTGGACTTCACTCAATCACTCACTCAGCTTCACGCTGTATCCCGCATATAGCAGGTTAGGCACAGGGAACTTGGGAACCAAGTGTTAGGACACTCCGTTACGTTCCTCACTTTCCGCTGGATTTAAGTTATTCCGTTTTGAGTGGCGGAACTCAATGCCAAGCTCTAGCTTGTTCATCTACCTTTCTTTTACAGTCACACGCATCTTCCGCTGCGCAACAACAGGCCTCAAAACGATTTGGAACTGAACTGACAAATATCACGCCTATAATCAAATATTTTTAGAGCTATTGGACTGTTAGTATACTTTTCTTAGATTCAGAATAGTAAGTCGCGGTTTTATGACATTATTCCCCAAGCGCTATATAATTGGTTTGTCTTTGTATGTTGAGTGGTAAAATTTAACATTATGCTCTGTGTTGTTTTCAAAGCGAAGAAAATTATATAATTCATTCTTTATAAGTTGGAGTGAAATCCACAATAGTTACGTTCACAGTTATACTCGTAACAATAGCAATTTTTTAGCATTTTTTTACTCATTTATTACATTTATTTTCTATTTTTATTTTTTATCATTACTATTGCACTAAAACATAGATATGTTTTAGTTTCTTGTCTATGTTTCTTTGCCAATAAATCTATTGCTAGATAAAACACTCCTAAAGCTCTACAAAAGAATATTTCAACGCGATTCAAAGGATGTGTTATACGTTAGTGATTTCATAAAAAATACACACCTTGGGAGTAATATGATTGCCTTCAAGCTATGTATTTCAAGGAACAATATTTGTGGTATATTTTGAAGAAAACTAGATAGTTTTTTCTAAATATGTTATATTTGCTGAATATATTTTTTTCTATTTGTTAACATAGTCCCCATTTTAATTTTTTTTTTTTTTTTTTTTTTTTTTTTTAGCTAACGCTCTATCCCGCAAATATCATGGTAGGCAATGGGAACTTGGGAACCTAATGTTAAGTCATTCTGTTCTGTTCCCGAATTTCTGAATAATTTATCATTATTTCACTAAGAAAATCTATAAAATCGTCGTGAAGCAGGGACAAGGACAAAGACAAGCGTGCGAATATAAACGCCTCTTTTGTGGTTTGAATTCGTACTCAAGAATTTTTTTTTCTTACTCTACCAGAGTAATTGTATGGCAAATAAGCGTTAATTTCCATCACCCTACTCGTAATATCTCAATAATTTGATGCGAAGTGGGAAATGGTAATATTTTAATAAGCAATGGAATGTCCTCATACTATGCTCCCTGTTGTCTTTTGTCTTCCCTGCTATGGACGGAAAACTAAATGTATAGCTAAAATTAGCTTGAGGTAGCCAGTACCATCCACTTAACAATATTTTCAAAGTCTATGGATAGATAAAGATGAATGATATATTCCATTACAAGTTCTTTATTCTCATCTCCAACATAATCCTGTGAATGAAATTAAATATACTCGTATGAATTACTCATCCTCATACTCAGCTTTACGCTGTGTTCCGCACATGTTAGGGTCCGCAGAGGGAACTTGAGAACCTAGTGTTAAGACACTCCATTCCACTTCCGTTCCCCTCACCGCCGAATTTGAGACATTGCGTGTTGAGTGGCTGAACTCAACACCGCGCTTGTACCAGGGCGGAAAAAATGAAAACATAAAATTTTTAAATTGAAAATATTTAATATTTCATTTTCTCGAGTGGGGCTCGAATCCAGAACCTATCGGTTACAGTCACACGCTTGTGCCGCTGCGCCAGAACAGGCATCACTCAGGCGTCATGCAGGTACTCGTATGAGTTATATTAACAAATGTTACTGAAATCTGTTCTATTACTAATAATATTTGAATATTGAACAAATACAATAGGACATTGTGTTCGCGCAATCAAATCGTAATGCCATCGATAAATATTCAATATATTAAATATATAAAAGCCCTCAAGCCCCCTCTGACATCTTTTGTTCTCTTCGCAACTGATAAAGAAGAAGTTGAGAGAACGATTCATCTCCTAAAAAGTGACTGCGCTCCAGGCTGGGATCAAATCAGTGCTGAAATTCTCAAAATGACATCCAAGGCAGTAACACCTGTGCTTACTGATTTAGTAAATCGCTGTTTCGAGGCTGGGGTTTTCCCGGATGCATTAAAAAGAGCTGTTGTGCTCCCGATACACAAGGCAGGTGATAGAACCAGTGTCAATAACTATAGACCGATTGCAATTTTAACGACTTTATCCAAGTTATTCGAGCGCTTAATTAATACCAGACTTGTTAAATACCTAGAAGATGGCAATCTACTTTCAAATTCGCAGTATGGTTTTAGATCTGGCCGCTCAACCCACAACGCTGTACTTGACCTCGTTAATTTCATAGTTCATAAATTAGATAACAAAAAGAAATGCCTTACTATATGCCTAGACCTTGCTAAAGCTTTTGACACTGTTTCTATCCCTTGTCTTGTAGAGGCACTGGAGGCTCAGGGCATAAGAGGAAACACTTTGACTTTGTTAGCAGATTATCTTCATAATAGAACTCAATGCGTAAAAATTCATGATACCATTAGTGACGAATTGCCAATTTCTTTCGGGGTGCCTCAAGGCAGTATACTCGGTCCAACCCTCTTCCTCTGTTATATAAATGTACTCTGTGCACTTAGCATTAATAACTGCCGTATCTCGGCTTACGCAGATGATACAGCTCTAACATTTTATGCTGATACATGGAACGAACTTCTTAATGAAGCTCAGGAAGGATTCAACTTGGTTTGCCACTGGCTAACATCTCATTCTCTCACTTTAAATGAAGACAAGACCTCTTTAGTCTTGTTCTCGATTCAAAATAATAAAGAAAAAGATAATATTTGTAACTCCATATATGCACACAAATGTAATGTTCCTCCAAAACAAAACTGCTCATGTCCCAAAATTAATCGTATTAAGTCAATTAAATATCTCGGAATACAAATTGATGAAAATCGCAATTTTGGAAACCATATAAAATCTTTAACTGAAAAAATACGAAAAGTAACTTACAAATTTAAAACACTACGAGAGGTAGCAGATAACAAAACCATTAAGTTAGTATACGAGGCATTGGTGCAGTCTATCCTATCCTACTGCATTACTACCTGGGGAGGAGCTTGTAAAACTATTATGTTAACTCTTGAACGAGCCCAGAGAATGATATTAAAAGTGGCTTTATCTAAGCCTCGGCTTTTCCCTACCAGTCAACTTTATAAGGAAGCTGAAGTCCTTTCTGTACGACAGCTTTATATAATGTTAACTATACTTCACAAACGTAGTGACTTAACAGAAGACAGAAGGAGGCAAATAACTCAGACTAGAAGATTCTACTCTATATATCAGCCGACAGCGGTTAACACTTCATTTGCACAGCGATTTTTTCCATACAGAGGTGGCATTTTAACTAACAAAATAAATAAAATAGCTCCCTTTTTAGATTGTTCTAAAAATGATTCCAAAAAAAAAAATTCATAACTGTTTACTACAATTCAGTTACTTGGAGACAGAAAAAATCCTAGAATTAAGAATATAAATAATACACGTTACAATATATCCTAAAATAAAAGGTTTATAATATATATTTATGTTAATTGCAACGCATGTATATATGTGTATGGATGTGTGTATGTGTGTATGTGTGTGTGTGTATGTATATATATGTGTGTATGTATATATATACATATGTAAAATATGTATTTAAAATTTTTTTCTATATTTATTCATCGACAAAAGAAACCATTGAGCTGTTTTACTTGGTTGCTCTTAAGAACAACAACACACGCTCACATATATGTACAGACGGGCTCACGCGGGCACACGCGCGCACATGCACACACTCGCACACTTTCACACACAAACACATGTCACAATTATATCCCTCTTTCTTAAATTTATTTTCCACTCTATATACACCCAAATATTGACAACTCAATGTATATTTGATATAGGGGGGGGCCTGGAGATCTATAGCACAGGCTTCGGCCTAGTTTAGACTCCAGATCTCCCACAAATTACAAATTTCGTATAATATTTTTTTGTCAACACCTGTAGCTTGATGTAATTTGTGGCGATAAAAAAATAAATTATTATTATTATTATTATTATTATTATTATTATTATTATTATTATTATTATTCAATATATTGACAAGTGTATCATTGAATATGCTCTCTCTCGCAGCTTCACGCTGTATCCCACACGAGGCAGGGTAGGCCGTCCACTTCCGTTCCACTTCCGTTCCCCACTTTCCGCCGAATTTGAGACATTGCGTGTTGAGTGGCGGAACTCAACGCCGCGCTTTGCCTTATTACCAATCAGCAGAGCACTCGAGAAAGAGCATTGAATATGCTCGTTGTCTATATGCTTAGGTCTAAACGATTTTAAATGACGCCTTTTAGATACATGCTAGGTGCATGTTTATTGGTACATTTTGAAAATATTTAACAAATATTCACATAATTAAAGAACATTCCTGAACAGCAATAATGATATGGAAAAGTTTCTACTTAATACAAACAAAATATAACAATTAATTACAAATAACAACTTCACCCTTTTTTTCCAAAACCGGTGAGGCTAAATTAATATTTTGTAAAAGCACTCTTTTCGCCCCTTTTGGTCCAATTGTCGATTGTCTGAAGACAAAAGTAACGACATATGAGCTGAAACTTACAGGATTTAAAATCTCTGAATATCGATCGCTTAAGAAATCACCGAAACTAATTAAAAAGTTGGCTCCAATTTATTGACCATGACATTTGCGGCATTTTTATAATAGCAGCCAAAAATACTTGGCGGAACACAAGAAAGAGAACAACGTTACGTAATACGAGTAAAACTCTACATATATATATAATAAATGTATTTTTTATATTTTAGACATTTTATTTTTACGCTGTGTTAGAGAGACAGTTCGGCGTTGAGTTCTGTCATTTAACACGCTATATCTGGGAAATTAATTGATTAGATAAATATGAAATTAAAGAAAAAAATACCCATACTTACGTCGCAGAACGAAAATATAGTGCAATATAGTGATTTCACTAACAACCATCAAAAAATTAGTCTACATACAAATAGTAAAAATACAATGAAATATATAGAAAAATCGTAAAATTATGTATTTTACGTCTAAAATTTGCAAGAAGACAAGTGAATTAAAACGCATGCCATATCCGTGTTCCGGCAAAAAAAGTGATGCGTTCAGTCCCGCCACACAACAAATATGGTCTTGAATTCAGAAAGGAGAGAAATAGAGTTTTGCTACCTACCTAAGTTTACAGTACGCGGATAAAGTGTGAAATAACAAAACAAAATTTACGGAAACATAACATTCTTATCAATCGTCTCTACGTCATGTTTACGTATCACATCCGTATATGGTTAAACATAGAAAATAAACCTTTTATAGCGTACATTTGCTTCTGCCAGCGACATTTCCATCAAAGAAAGTAAATCTCTATAGTATGAATATTGCGGTATTGTAAAAACGAGGTTGCCGAGCGAACACTTATGATGACGATAACGCATGTGCTTCGGTTTTAATGTTTTCTTTTCACTCAGTTGGTAAATAGAAGCTAGGTTTATACTGTATTTGTTGAATAAATAAGTTGGTTTCTTGCATTTGTTTTTTCAAAATCAATGGTGTTTTTTAATTGATTTCAAAAAATGGAGTCTGTGCCGTAGTTAAAAGAAAGCAGATTTTATATTGGACGTATAAGTATGTCATAAGTATGGTTTTTGATAGCTCCGTCCTGTATCCCACATATAGGGTAGAAAGAGGACATTTCTTATAAGACACTCGTTTTTATAATCTATTTCTATGATTTTTTGAGACATCTTATGTTAAATGGCGGTACTCAACGCCACCCCTTATCACGTTACAAAAGTGAAAATAAGAATAATTCATGACCGTTGAGGGAACCAAAATGGTCGTGTTAACAGTCATATGATATGTCACAGCATCGTGACAGTCTTAATATTATTAATTTTTTCTTAAGATTTTAAAAAAAAAAAATAGTATAAATGATGAAAATAGTGAACGAATGGCTTAGTTGGTCAGAGCGCTGGAACGGTATTCCAGAGGCGCGGGTTCAAATCCTGCTTCGTTCAAAATTTTTATACGCTTTTTAAATTTAAGTTTAGTAGTATAAATTAAGTTTATAAGCTTCATTAAGTTGGATAGACGAAAATATCCATACGGAGACGGAGATATACTCAGTGGATTGATAACTACTTATCAATCCACTGAGTTGCGTTTTAACGACATTTTCTAATATTAGAATTTGGAAAATACTTTCATTCCGTACGATAGTCATATTTATTCTACAACTATTACATTGTTTACACGTCACGACCTAATGACCATGGAAGATTAGAGAAACGTACAAACATAAAATCTCTATTTTTTTTAAGGAAACCTTTGTAGTATATTTTTTGTTATCCGTCTGTCCGTCTAAAAAGTCTACGATCCATTAGAGCACAAGCTACTAAAGTTTATGCAAACATTGACAGATCGTATTTGCTGCATTTTGTAATAACATTTCTACATTGTTTTTGCTGCATTTTAAATCGAAACTTATAGGATACTTTCCGTAGATCTAAAAAAGGAAAAAAATATGGAGATTTATATTATTATTATAAATTTAAATTCAAATTCCTTTTCTTAGCTTCACGCTGTATCCCGCACGAGGCAGGGTAGGCAGAGGGAACCCGGGAACCTAGTGTTAAGACACTCCGTTCCACTTCCATTCCCCACTCTCCGCCGAATTTAAGGCATTGCGCGTTGAGTGGCGGAACTCAACGCCGAGAATTAACACAAATATATATATATATATATATATATATATATATATATATATATATATATATATATATATATATATAAATATATATATATATATATATATATATATATATATATATATATATATATATATATATATATATATATATATATATATATATATATATATATATATATATATATATATATATATATATATATATATATATATATATATATATATATATATATATATATATATATATATATATATATATATATATATATATATATATATATATATATATAATTCTAGTTCATTTCGTTAAATAAAATGTGCAGACGCATACAAAGTTTATCAAATAATATAACCTATGATCTAAAAATGAGTATGGAATTCTACATGGATGAATCCGATTCGCTCTCCACCAAGTTTATTTTACCCAGAAGTAAAACAAATTCATCAACGCAAAAGTTCAAAAGCTAAAAAGCTATTAACAAATTAATTACGACATACGACCGCAAATAGACCTGCTATACCTCTTTCTGTTTTACAGTCAAAATAACATTACCCTGATTCTCATTACAGGTGGAATAAATCAACGGTTTAGCCAAATTAGTTACCGACTCAAACATTTACTGTGGAGGCTGGAAACGAATAGCGTTGGTTGTATGAATTAACTAAGTAATGAACTTTGGGAAGTACTGTTTTTTTACCTTCACACTGTAACCCATATATGCACATTGTAGGGAAGGCATAGGGAACTTGTTACCCTGGAAAATATTAAATATTTCATTTCTTCGAGTGGCCATCGAACCCACAACTAGTCGTGTCTGTAGTCATGCACTGTGCTCCTACGGCACGACAGGCTTTTATTATATCGCTCATATGATATTATAATGACTTGTTTGTATATTTTTTAAAATGCAAGTAAAATATGTCAACGTATGCGGGAAAGCCACTTAGAAACTTATGATTGCATTATTTGAATAAGGGCATATATACTAGCGGGCAACTCGCGACTGTTTATTACAAAAGTAAATATTTTAAAATGATAAAATTAATAGTGATATAAAATAAAATTCCACTACCTATCTCCTTCTCAACTACGCGGAGAGAACCAAATGAAAATTTGAATGAATCACTACATTAATATTTTTATTTGATTTCCTTAGGAAAAATTGCAAATAACTACATAAACTTCTATACTTACATATGATAAAATGGTAACAGATCCGTGTCTGTACATGAAAGACATGTATGTATGTACCTAAGATATGAAGCAAAAAAATATTTAGAAGAAATTGTGTGTTTCTACGTTTGTTCACTTTATGTTAATCTCAGAAACTGTTGAACCGATCAAATTATTGTATTGTCTTATTTTCATCAGCATTTGTCATAAATAAACGTTTTATTGAAATGGCTAAAATTTCACGTTTGTATATAGAGAAACACTTTTAGATAATGTTTTTAAAGTGATCTTTTTATTAGAAAACGAAAGTAATGTACATTAGTAAATTAATAATTAAAAGTCGTTCGAGCGAAAATTGACACAACGTACGGGCGGTCACACCGTTATCAAGCCGTCTCCACACATCGCGCGGCTCGTAGGCCATATAAATTTGAATCTATGATATCTACTGAAGTATTCATTGTAAAGATATACCGTAAAGCACAATTTCAATTGAAATAAATCGCTAGATGTGACTGTTGAGGCCTGTCGTGGCGCAGCAGCACAAGCGTGTGACTGTAACCGACAGGTTCTGGGTTCGATCCCCAGTCGAGGAATCAGGAGGCCATTTTTGACGACCTTTTCTTAAATATGGAAGACAAAAAATATGCTTATATTCTTCTTAAGACTTCAAGTATCTTCATATGAAATTTTATCCCAATCAGCTCAGGTTCCGCCATGATCGCATTACAGATAGACAGACAGTCTTACTGTAGAATCTATAACATTAGTATGAATTGTAACAAATTAGTTACTTAATTATTTCTTCAATATTTATTGCTAATCGATTGACGTAATAATAATAATAATAAATAAATAGTACTTTTAAGCGATATTGTAGACTTTGAGGCCGTCAAGGCGCAGGGGTACAGTCGTGAAATTGTGTGTTGTCTCTCAATTGGAGGAGTGAAAATTTCTTCGCTCTGGTAACAAAGCAAGGCACGCCGTTGAGATCTACCCGTGAACAGGAAATGCTTATACAATTCAGCAGAAAGCCTTAATGGGTAAGCAGTAGTAGTACCTTAATACTATATCCCCTATTCTTACAGCGCTATGTTCTGTATACAGCGTGCAGTAAAACATATATGAACTAGTTTTTTGTATAGTTTTTACAAAATAATAATACAATATTTGACATAACTAATTTTAAAATAGCCGTATATTTAATATTGAACTACGTTCTACTTAAGTACATTATAAATTGTAGATAAAACCTTCTTCGGTTTCTCATTTTTAGCCAAATAAACTACACATATACATACATACGAATGATGGAAATCAACGCAACAATAAAATTAAAAAAAAAGGCTTAGTACCCTTTAAAAATCTAGACTACTTTTATTTTCTACATAGAAAAAGGTATTTTAGTAAGACTGAAATCTCGTTTTATAACGGACCAATGATGTAATCGCTTTACCACAGCGTCCGGAACGATTGTGTGAGGCGGAACGTTCGAGAATTCAAACGCTGGTTTTCCTGCAATATGTAACTTCTATGCAGTGAACGTGACAATCTTTTAGGTAAGAACAAATATGACCTGATATATAAGTGTGAATAACTTTAAATTTCTATTTCTAGTTTCACATATTAGGCTGTGTGAGTGTGTCGTGGTCGTGGGTTTGAATACGATATTTCTTCAGCCTCAAACTTTGTTTATTGCATAGGAAGGCCGGGAGGCAGGGAGAATTTAGTCTATTCAATTTCCTTTTTTCACTCGAAATATAACGAGTTGCGAGAAAATATTGGTAGAACTCAACGCCGCGATTCGCTTAACAAAGTACATAATTTTAAAAGCGAAAGGGGATCAAATCTATAACTATTACGTTTTTAACCAGATGCGAAATTATAGCTTTATGACAGCCTCACGTTTAGAGATATAAATTTATATCAAGCTAAAAGGTGATTTTCGTGGTAATCTAAATCGGGATGGAATATATTTGAATATTCTGCCCGTATCGCCGGCATAGACAAATACAGCTAAAGCGTTATTCACTCAGGTTTCTGTCTGTTTTCTAAAATTACCTCGTTTAAAGACCTACCGCAAATTAATTCACGTCGCCGTGACTTTACAAGGCTTACCATGTAGTGTTTCGAAATGTTGGCAACACTTTTTATAGAGGTACGTTTTATGCAATGTATATAGCGAGGTAAACAGAGGGATCTTAGGAACCTTGTGACACAACATTTTACCTTGTTACCAGAGAAAAGAAATGAACACATTAAGTTCTTTTAATCTTCCTCTTTCTGTCAATCATCCAAGGAGGCAGACCCTCAGCACGTAATATCCTCCACTTTACACAATCTTTGACCACCTTCGATGTCAGACCATTGGCTCTCATATCCTGCATCACGTTGTCCTACCAGCCGAGAGGTCTTACTACTGGAGGAACAAAGACAATTGCCTCTGACATAGTTTCTAAACCGGCCCTTATTATAGCTTATCCTCTACGTCACGGACACGTGCTCGTCATTTGTAATGACGCCGTTATATAGGATATCAATACGATAACAATTTATACTCTTACACCATAAGGCGTAGCATCAAGGTCGCTGTCGACGATTCAGGCCTAGGTTCGGCCTCATATGGAATACTGTTCTCACCTCTGGGCTGGTGTACCACAGTATCAGCTTAAACCATTTGATCGCTTACAACGTAGAGCCCTTCGAATCGTTGGGGACCCAACGGGGATCTGTAAGGGGCTTGACACTCGGGCTTTGCATAGAGACGTATCTAGACCGCGCGTTCTCTACCGCATTGCGGTAGAAAACGCACAGTGAAAATACGTCTCTACGCTACGCTACTCACATGCCGCCGAATTTTCTAACCGCACAGTACGCCACAAGTTAATGTACCATCCACATTATCTGGACTCGTGGCACTCTAGTGCTGTGCGGTTTCGTAGGAATTTCCTTCCACGCGCCACACATCTCTGGAACGATCTACCCGCGGCAGTATCTCCGATACGACATGGGTACCTTCAAAAAGTGCGTCTACCTCCACCCCAAAGGCCGGCAACGCACCTGTAGCTCCCCTGATATTACACAGGACCGTGGGCGACGGTGATCACTCACCATCAGGTGACCCGTACGCTTTTTTGTCTTGTCTTTTTCATAAAAAATAAAGGAGCGGCGGTGTTTTCTTTATAGATTTTCATGGTATCATACGTTATGTTTTTGTATAGGCTTAAAAACATTTTTTTATAAGATTAATATTATATGACACGGCGTTGAGTTCCGTTACTTAACTAACACACAATGCCTCCTGAAACTGACAAAAAGTGAGTAGCGTAAGTTAGGTTTATTAGGAACAGAGTATCAATACAAGGTAACCAAGATTCCTGCTATGTGCAGGATTTATCTTGTTTTAGCGAGAAAAGTTATGTTTTATATATATATATATATATATATATATATATATATATATATATATATATATATATATATATATATATATATATATATATATATATATATATATATATATATATATATATATATATATATATAAATAAATAAATAAGATAAGTAAGTACAATTATGAATTGAGTCCTTTTTTTATTAATCTCTCGAAAAGGGTAGTAATGGGACTATTCTCTTCCAACCGATCAAGCAGATAGGCGTATGGGCAAATATTTGCATTACGTTAAGACTGTTTTAGATCATATTTGCCCGAAGCGAAAATAAAACCAAAATAATTTAAGGGTTCTGGATCTTAAAACTTTAAAATGGAACCATTATAGGATAACTTTGTTGCCCGTCTACCATGATATTGGTTTCAAGATTGCGTAAAGGTATCTAGCTGTTATTTATATTGGCTTTACACAGAAAAAAATAAGTTTCTAAGTTTTTTTTTGACAAAATGAATTTGTCGCTTTTTTAAACTATAGTAATTATTTATTATACCACCTTTTAAATGCCATTTTTGTAATTTCATAATCACTAGACTAAATATAAAATAATCACTAGATTAAATATAAAACGTTTTGTATTTCAAATTATAGGGAATGTTAAGAAATAAAGAAGTCCAAATCTGTAATAAAAAACTGTGTCACCAAAGAAGATTATTGCTTGCCCGGATATTTCTATACTAATGATTCATGTCACACTTAGGTTTGTATCAAGTGGTTTTTATTTAGAGTAATATGCTAACACCATAACTTATCCATACCAGGCAACTATTTACGCTCAGACAACAACGCGCCCAATAAGTTAAATTGAAACGACGGCAATGAGTTAAATTGAAAGTTAAATAGCGTGTGAGAATATATGTTTTGTTTGTTTGTCGGTTGTATCACATCAATATGTGATACAACCGACTAACTAACCGGTAGCTTCATACAATTTTAAAGAGTACAAAATAATTAAAATCTATCTCTCCTATAATTTGGCTATTAAAAGCCGGGGTTTGCGTTTGTTATATGTATATTTCACGCTGTATTTCTCATATGCTGAGTAGAAAAAAGAATCTTGAACTTGAATCCTGTGTTAAGACTCTCCGTTGCCTTCTTTTCTCTCAATTGAGTGGCGGGAAATATTAAAAAAATCCGTTTCTCGAGTGGGGATCAAAGCCGCAATCTGTCGCGTCTAAAGTCACACAGACGTGCTCCAGCGTCACAACATATGGCTAAGTATCTAATTTAAATTATAAATAGTGCAAAAAAAGCAATTTGATGCCGAAACGCAGTACTTACTATACTATTACTATTCCATAAATCTTCTTTTACTTTCTTGGATAATAATAACTTAACCGTAACTATGTAATAAATGTTACTAAGATATATATAATATATTAGATTAGATAAAATAATTCTCTCTACGCTCAAAGACCATTAACGTAACAATATTCATCCCATGAATTATACATACATATGTAACTCGTCACTTAACGATCGTTAGGTGTTTCCCATAGTCATTAAGAACCATAGCCCGTCTTACTCGTATACTACATAAGCCTAATAAGTCCTTCATGGCCGAGGATATCATAATTTATGTATGAACGCTTGAATAAATATGCTTAATAAATATTATTTATATATATATATTTTTTTACTATTAGAAAACCTATACATATGTGAATCTAGCGGTATTTGAACCTGTACCTCTACAATACGAATACAAAAGTATAAGAGTGTCGACGGGGCTCGTTGAGAACTTGTAGCTTAGTGGTTAGAGCGGTAATAGCTTTTAGACGGTAAACAAGATGTGGTTTAAATTTTGCAACTTATTTAATATTTTTTCATTTTATTTTTGTTTTTTAATTGTGGCATTTCATAATTCAAAAATATTATAAAAATCATTTAGAGAATGGTTGGTTTTATAATCGATCTTTATGTGAAATTTTCATATAAAGATCGATTATAAAACCAAACAAATACAAATCGATCAAGTGCGAGTTGGACTCGTCCACCGAGGGTTCAGTATTAAACTCAGGATTGTACACAATGTACGAAAGTTGACAAACTTAAGCTTGCGAGCTTAAGTGATTACACTTTACATAACCTTTTAATGTTTTTTTTTTTATAAAATACGTATCTACCTATAAATTTGCAGTTTTCAGACTTTCCTTTATTTGTATTGTCAGTTCTCATTTTGTACCAAATGTTATAGTTACAGGTTCACGGAAAATACTCTATAGTTTTTAATTACTCAGCTAATGAATAAAAAAAATATATACAAAATCCACCAAAAACGATGCATGCGATGTCGGATTGTATCCTCTTCTTTAGAATTCCCTGTGCCTACACTGTTATATGGTATACATATATAAAGCCATATTTTTTTTATTTTACTTTAAAATCAATCCTCATACTAGAAATAAGTAAGAGAGGGAGGGGGAGACCTCGGTTGACTTCGAAAACACAGTATCGACGATACTGGAGGAAGGTCACGTAAAAAGCATGAGGACCCCCCGGAGGGCATGTATGAAGAGGTTGATGAAAGTGGACGAGGCGAAAGAGGTATGCCGAGACCGTAGCTACCCCGCTAGGGATATACCGTGAAGCTAAGTAAGTAAGTAAGTACTAGAAATAGCATATTAATATAAGAAAGTAAGCTCTAAAGACATTCTTTAATTTATTAAGGGATCATTTTATCGACTTACATGCAATTTTAATCAAGCTTTCAAGTTTAAAATTACAGCCGTGGCGGCGTTGTGACGAGTTAGGCGAAATGTTACGACAAAGTTCTATACAGGTGGCTATATTCGTACGTCACACATAAAACTTTTAATTAATTTTCAATGCAAAGTAATGTATGGTACATATTTTTATATTAATTTTGGTTATTTACAAATGTAACGAAGACATTATGTAAACTATTTTTTTAGATATTTAAAGAAAGTAGTATTTTTGTAAATAAATTGTAAAATTGGTAATAGTATGTAGGTGGTTACTCCTTTCTTTATTTGCTTTTTTTTGAAGGAAAGATGTATTTTTTTTTTAAATTTATGTCTATTTTACAGACCGTTGGACTGGTAGGTCTATTCACCCGTAACTGGACTATATAAATACATTAGATATAAAATTTCTATTAGTATGAATTCGAATTCATAGTAATAAGAGCAGCTTGTAGCAAGTGTTAGAAGATGAAGACCCCTAAGACCTGAAGAGAATTATAATCTATCATCCCCCCTCTGGCTTGCCTTTGATAGAACGCGAGAACAATATGCTCAAAAGGGTAGAAATGTTCAATTTGCGTGGTAGCGGGGATACCCGCTCATAAGTTTCCCGTGATGGTGGAACTGATGCAAACCTCTCTACAACCTTAGGCGTCGATGGGAACCTATCTTGTAGAAGGCGAGTCATCGTTCGTCAACCATTCAATTTGAAACGTTAAAAAGTCCGCCGTGCGTTAGTTTCTTTCAAATTTCATTCCGTTGTCCCAGTTTAATTTTATGGTGACCATTTCTGGGGTCAATTTATTCTGATTATTTATACATGTATGTCGGCTAATTCGTCACAGTAAAATATTATAATATATTTGAAGGGCCTCTACGTGGTGGACTTTTGTCCCCAGCAAGCCTTCCAAAGGACTAGGTTCTTTTGAATCCGAGAGTTTTATAAGAGAAACATAATTAATAATAATGGTAATGTATTTAATTTGTTTTGAATTTAACTATGATATTTTATATCATATCTTAGCTATATTGTTTAAAACTTGACAAAGCATTACTTTGGACTGAATTGTTAAACAATATTTTTTTTTCAAAGTGTATTTGGTCAATCCTGATGTTTACTTATACCTATGCTATCTTCTAACTAAATATAGATGACATAGATGTTTGAAATTTGTAATAGTTAAAATCAACGGTTAGAGCAAATTAGTTATGAAGTCAAACGTTTGCTTTAGCACCGACACCGGCGGTAATGAATGGCGGCCGCTCTGTCACATAATGTTATTTAAAATTATGATGTGATGTGAAAATTGTATTGAATTGTTTTCAGGGTGAAAACGGTCATGGAGATGTTTTTGTTCGTTTCATTTCTATTACTCTACAAATTAAGATGAAATAAGATAAATGTTTAAAATAAATTTTTTTTGGTCGATTTTCGAAAAGGAAATTCAGCTCCACAAATGGGCAACCACCATAAATGGGAAAAGAAATCAAAAAGATTTCAACGCTAAAGTTTTACAACTGACACATAGAAAAATTGACCTCAATTCATTCAAGATATGACTTATGAATGTTCTGTATAGTAAATTGATGAACTAGCCAATTTACATAATAACATCTGATAAAAAGAATTTGAATTTGAGGCCTGTCGTGGTGCAGCGGCACAAGCGTGTGACTGACCGACAGGTTCTGGGTTCGATCCCCAGTCGAGGAAATGAAATATTTAATATTTTCAATTTAAATATTTTATGTTTAATTTCTTCGCTCTGGTAATAAGGCAAGCGCGGCGTTGAGTTCCGCCACTCAACACCCAATGCCTCAAATTCGGTGGAAAGTCGGGAACGGAAGTGGAACGGAGTGTCTTAACACTAGGTTCCCGGGTTCCCTCTGCCTACCCTGCCTCGTGCGGGATATAGCGTGAACGCTCAGAAAAGAGAAGAGAAAAAGAATAAAAAAGAAGCATTCAAAGACAAATTAAGAGATATAACAAAAATATGCCATGGCACTTATAATCTCGTAAGCATGATTACAGTATGTTGAACATCAGCATTCAAGTATGTTATGCGTAATTCCTGAAGCAATAGAACGCTCAATCGTTTGGAAACAAAGATTTATCTCTTGGAGATTTGATGTACTGACCGTGGCATGATATGTTTTTCTATTATTTTTTCATATTAGGAAAATTTATAGTATAGTTAAGCTTGAATAATGAATTTATTTGACCGATTATTTCTTTATGGTAATAAATATTTAGCACAAAGTCAGACTTAGATGGTGGAAATTTATGAAATGCTGTTATTGTTTCATTAATCATTATGATTATATTACCTGCATATTACGACTCCGTAATATGTAGTATTTGATGTGAATATAGTGAGTGATGTGTTATAACTAAGCTACCTAAGCCTACCTCGCTCTCTTGGCATGCAATGTAAAAAAAGTTTATTAACATCAAAAACTGCAATTTATGAAGCTTGAAACCAGAATATACAGCTTATCTAATCATAATGATTAATTAAACAATAACAGCATTTCATAAACTTTTCGCTGAATTTGAGATATTGTGTTAAGTGGCGGAACTCAACGACGCGCATTGCCTTGTTACCAGAGTGAAGAAATGAAAAAGATAAATAATAAACTTCAGTTCCTCGAGTGGGGACTGAACCTACGACCCGCCACGTTAGCATTCACATGCTTGTGACCCTGTGTATCACGACAGACCTCAATTTGCAGTTGCTATCATACCCCATGAGCCAAACGCCTGCATATTAAATAGATATAAATATATATTTTTATAAATAACACTGCTAAGAGTAGTACGGAACCCTAAGTTAAGTTTTTTTTCTGTGTATAATCATCCAATATTATTAATAAACAAAAAATAATTCTACGTACTTTTTTTTTAAATCTAATTCATCAGTAGGAACTAAATTTTTTTTTTCTTATAAAACATCTATAGGAATTTACCTATACCGGTAAATTAACGAATATGGGACGAGCCGTCGGATTAAAATAAATTCATATTTACAGCGGCGTATTAATTTATCGCCGAATGAATTTGCGGTTTATTTTGTGGCGTAAATGAAATTACAAGGATTCCAGGTGAAATATTAATATTGCAATATGCTCATATTATATATGGATATGTAGGTTTGAAAGTACTTATATTTAATTACTCAATCTCACGGCTTTAATCAGTTATATTTACAATTTAAGTAATTAGCAATTTTCGTTCAATTCATTCAAATATTTAAAATTTTATGTTAAAGTGAGTCTCTAGAAACGAAATCTACGCTTATAAGAAATCTGTAATCGACCACTATCTGTACATAGAAGATATATTTATAAAATAATCTTTCAGGGGAAATTTATTGATATAATAGGGGCCCAAAATATTTACTTAAAACTCGCTAATCTCAGAAAATTCTAACCATTATATTATAGTCTTAGACACTATTACTTTATAAATTCAAATTCAAATATTTTTATTCAAAATAAGAAGTTACAAGCTTCGTTTGTTGTTTTGAACGTCAAACAATTTACCACCAGTTCACTAAAGTTACTGCCTCCGACCTGAGAAGAACCGGCGAAAGAAACTCAGCAGGATATATCTTTTTTTATCAAAATTTTACATCATATATCTATATGACAATCATATATATGAAATAGCCTAGGGCGAGCATTGTATTCCCAAGGCGTGTTATCATTTATATAATTGGTAATTTGGTAATAACCCTTAACACACAAACTTCTTTTCGCAACTTTTTTAAATTATGAAATAGAAAAGTCTCGGAAGTTTTCTGCGTACACCCTGACCAATAAAAGAATCACGGTCTTGATTCAATGGAGTCATAGGTGCACTAAGATTAAACTTATTTCTTGTATTAATATTATGTATATATATAATATTTTCAAAACTATAATTATGTATTAGACACTATAATATTTTAGTCTTATTAGTTAGTGATAAGAATATAATGACACTCAATAAATAATATTTGTTTTATGTAAATCGGTTAAAAAAATAAAAAAGTTGTAAATGTAGATTTTTTGATGGTGATCTGAGCGTGCCAGATGAGCACATATCACTTCGCCAATGTCACGTTGAATGGAGAAAACACGAAGGAGGTTAATAAAAAAGTCACGGCAATTTAAAATATATCAAAAAGTCAATTTAAATAAGTAAATGCGACAAAATTGCTACTTTTTTTTATTAAGCTGAAATTTTCATTTTCAATACTTCATACTATTATTTACTGTATTAAAAGTGATAATTATGTAAGAACAAGAAAGTAGATAGAAATAGATAGAAAAACAATACAACATACAGATTGTGCAAAGGCGGTCTTATTGCTAATAGCAATCTCTCCCAGACAACCCTTGGAGAGAGGAATAAAGTTATACAAAACCGGGCTTGTGCAAAGATTATTTAGAAGAAAGAATTAAAACATATACCTACTTCTAATACATACAATATAATAATATATATAATATACATATATAAATAACAAATATAAGTAGTTTAAATTTGTAGATAAAATAGTGTAATTAAAGCAGGAGAAACCGCAGACTTGTCACTAGTATTTATTTTTTTTATTTTCCCGCTCTTGTAACGTTACAAGAGCAGAGCAGAGCTCAGTTTTGAGTTTCACCTCTAATCCAGAACGTAATGCCTTTATTGAATTGGACAGAAAGTGGAAAACTAAAGGGTAAGGTAAGGGTCCTAGGTTCTGTCTGTCTGACCTGCTTGAGGTACAAGCTTGTGCCCCATGTACCACGTGTTTTCCGCTGTGTGATTCCGGCTTAGAATAGAATCACCCTGGTACTGATGGTGTCGAGAGAGGCGACCTCTACGTGTTTGAGAATCACGTAGTCAGTAACGGTCACGCATGTGCAGACTCGACCAGATTGTTATCACCCCCGGTATTTAAAAACAGAGTTAAATAGTAGCTTTGGTCACTACGTTTCGCTTAGGTTAATGCCGGGCCCCGGTGCCCATCCATCTTAAATGCCGGTAACGCTCCTGTAGATCCTTTGGAGTTACACGGGGGCGTGGGCGACGGTGATCACTTACCATCATGTGACCCGTACGCTCGTTTGACGTCATTTCCTCAAAAAAAAAAAGTTAAAAAAAGATAAAAGGGTTTAAGTTTAATTTTAACATAGCTTAAATCAATAAATGTCATAATAAACTAAATAATATCGAGCCTAATGTTAGCAACTAATAGCAAACCCAACAAAAAGTTATGTTGTAAACAAATTACTTCTACCCATGTGAGCCCTTTCATATTGTTCATTTTATGTGAAACTAGGTGTAAATCTTGTAATAGTTGAAATTTGAAATAATAAGGCCATATATGTTACAATTTTTAGCTTTATAAGACCAGCGGAAGGGTGCAAATGTGCGACTGTAAAAACGATAGGTTGTGAGTTCGATCTCCAGCGAATAAACTGTTTAGGTAATATAATGATATCTTTGATTTTCGCGATCGTTACACTTTTTAAATGAAACGAGACTCTATCCGTGACCATGGACTACTGTAAAGTGTTCGAAACATCGAGTTTTCAAAAAAACCAATTTACGCGATTAATACGTTTAAAAGTGTTTCATTTAAAAACTATTCAATATTTTTATTTCTTTGCTCTGGTAATAAGAGCGGCATTGAGTTCCGCCACTCAAGACGCAATGCCTCGCACTCAGCGGAAAGTGGGGAAAGCAACAGAGTGTAAATACGCTACAATAGATACCCAAATTTCCTCTGCCCACACTGTCATGTGCAGGATACACCATAAAGCTGATATGTATAGCTTCTTGCTGTATCCCGCGTTAGTAGACAAAGGGATCCTAGAGTTTTACACTGGTGTTTCCCATGCTTTACTTAATTTTGAGACATTTTGTCATGTTTTTTGGAGATACTGTGCTGTGCGCTTTTTATCTTTTTATTGATAAGGAAATAGAAATATATTGTTCGGCTAAGTGATGATGATCAAACCCACAACAATGTTTATGAGACAGTCACTGTATTGCTGCGCCACAATGCCCTTAATATTTTTAAAAAATAATGAAAAAATATTAAACCCATTTGTAATATCAATATTAAAAACTTAAGAACTTCTAAGCTGCGGTGATGGAACTGTTCAATGAATTGGAATAATACGTTTCATTTATCAAAAAGGATAATCTCAATGTGACTTTTAGTTTCCAAGCTATAACATTATGGCATATGACTTATGTATATAGATATTTGTACTTAAAAAAAATACTACACTTGAATCAGAACGTAAATTAGTCTTTTTCTTAAATTTTATCCAATTTTTTTATGGAAAAGATGAGGTAAACGTGCAACAATAAATGAACTATATAGACTAAGGCTATTATTAGGGCAAGCTGTATGGTGTGTAGAAAAAAGTTACTACGGAACCGCATAAAAGTTCTACGTATCCAAATGACGAAAATGATATTTGAAATGCGATGGCTTAAACTGATACTGAAGTATACCAGCCCACAGATGAGAACAGGAACATTGCCATTTCCGACGATATCATAAACATTTTCTTCTTTTGAAAATGGTTATAAAAATTGTCCAGTTCCATTATTTTTTTTTTATGTACAAAGAACGTGAAATTATCATTATTAAAAGTTAATTGTAGTTCCTTTTATCTTATTTTTTATACATTTAAAATTGCTATTATTGTTATATAGTCATAAACTTATTAAATGTTGATCTAATATAAATAATTTACATCATAATACAATACCTTAATGATATCTAAAAGGTGATTCAATGTTTTAAAGAATGAATTTTGAAATAAATTTCACTGTATTTCACTTTTCGCAAAGTAGGCAAAGGAAACACAACATTGCATGTTGAATAGCGGAAGTACCACCATATTTCGCTTTCCAGAGAATAGATATTCCACCGTGTGTTAATCGAACATTCAGTAGCCCTAACAATCAGGCAATGTGCCACAAGTGTCTATGCCTTCAATTTATTTAAAAATACTAAATACGCTATAACATATATATAATTTTAAACTACTACATCGTAAATTCAAGTTTAAGCTAGAGTTGTACGTTATCTTAAGATCAAGTTAATCCAGGGTCATAAATTAACTGGTCTGAGAAGAAATTCCTAACATTACACAGACTGATGAAGCGATATTACTTACTGAAGTCAGCTTTCTAAGGATTTATGTTGGTAAAGCCATACTTTTCTTGTAAAACTTTGACACAATTGGATAACTTTTATTCTTTTGAATGAAATAATGTAATTTTTTGGTTAAATAAAAAATATTATATCAAGTTTTGGAATTTTTACTTTCTTGCTCTGGTAATAGACCTTGGTTCCGTTTCTCTACTCAATATCCAATGATACGAAATTTGTGCGAACGTGACGAAAAAATTATACGTGTTTATAAAAAATTACATAACAAAATGAGAAAATAGTCAAAAGTAGTTAAATATATAGTTAGTTTTTATATGTTAGGCCAACCTTCACCAAGCTTCACCTTCACTGCTCCAATCCAGACCTATAAAAAACTACCGCAAAGTAAGTAAAATATTTAATAACTTTTTGTGAAATTGAATATTCATTTTTTTTTAACTTTTTAATATATAAATTATATAATAAATATTTTTTTTCGCTATGGTAAAAATCGAAAACGCTGCATTGATTTCTCTCGAAAACGCTGCATTGTATGACAAAAAACTGTATTAAAAGAAACAACTAGTCACAAAATTGCAATATTATCATTTAAACATTAAAAAATGAAAACCAGCGAAAGTTAATATTAAAAAACGTATCTGCATTAATTTGTCACATTGTAAAATATCTGTTAATAAAAGTGAAACGAAACTCATTTTTCGTTCGCCCTTCCAGCGACCGTTGTCACCCTCCTGCCGTATTGGACACCATTAGTCTGTGTCAGGACAATGGCGTCAAGTTATATCGAAATCTATTGCCAAAGAATGAAAATTTTTCACGCTGATATTTTATACTGTATTTCCTAATTCATTTTAATCCTTCCTGGTTGTTGTTCAAGGACACAACGTCTTCCAGGCCTGCCGTGGCGCAGCGTCACAAGAGTGTGACTGTAACCGACAGGTTCTGGGTTCGATCCCCAGTAGAGGAAATGAAATTTTTAATATTTTCAATTTAAATTTTTTATGTTTCATTTTTCGCTCTGGTAATAAAGGCAAATTGCGGCAACACGCAATGCCTCAAATTCGGTGGAAAGTGGGGAACGGAAGTGGAATGGACTGCCTTAAAACTATGTTCTCGGGTCCCCTCTATTTATTCTGCCACGTGCGGCATACGGCGTGAAGTTGAAAAAAAAACTTATATTTTTGATGTTATTTTTGAAAGAAATAAAAAAAAGACACTAAAGATATTATATAATGACCTATAAATTGTATAATATTTTTAAAATCAATACTTATACAATACGTACGAATGATCGATTACAATAATTAAAAAAGGTAAGTACAACACTATTCTCTTATTTTTGATATACATATGTTCTTGACGGTCAAGGTTTTCTGTAATATGAAGATAAACGATAATAATTTTGAATTTTACATTAGTTTTCAATTTAATCACACTTATATTATCAATCACGGATTGTATAGTTTTTAATTTATATCGGTATCGATTTGTTTTTGGGTGATAGGATACTTTTATCTCGATCAAGTACTCGACATATCGTGATAATCAGTTTTGCGTTAAATTTTACCATCAAAGTAATGTCATTTTAGTAAAACCATTCTAAGAAATAATATATAATATATTTATTTTTAAATAAAAAAAAAATCTCCATTCTATTCATTATTATGCGAAGGAGAATTAAGGTGCTGAAGGTAGTGACAACTCAGGTGGTTATCGCCATGAAATAAATCGAGTTCTACGCGGGCGAAGCCGCGGGCAGCAGCTAATTTAATAACAATAAATCGATAACCAAAACTCAAAATCAACAACAATTCAATTAAAAGTATATATTGTTTATTCTCTTGTTGTCCTCATTGTCTATATTATATACTCTACTCAGCTTCACGTTGTATCCCGCACGTGGCGCGGTAGGCAGAGGGAACTTGGGAACCTAGTGTTAAGACTCTCCGTTTCCCACTTTCCGCCGAATTTGAGGTATTGCATGTTGAGTAGCGGAACCCAACGCCGCGTTTTCTACCAGAGCGAATAAATGTAAACATTAAATATTTAAATTGAAAATATTAAATATTTCATTTCCCCGAGTGGGGATCGAACCCACAACCTGTCTGTTCCACTCACACGCTTGTGCCACTGTGCCACGACAGGCCTCTTTTTTTTTTAAAAATGGAAATTACAGCAGCGTCAACAATTACGGCTAGAACAACAACAGAATCAAGAAAATGAAATATTGAATTGGTATCTTTTGTATGTGAATCAGTAACAAATATATTTCTTATATCTGTATCTATTATATGAATAAATATTATCCATATTTGTCTCTAGATAATATAAAATAAAAATAGAGACATACAGTTTCTTTTTGAATTACATTAGTTGGAGGAGTTGGAGAGCAATGCAAGGAATTTCTTTGACCGCACATTTTTTACTCAGACAATGTCTAAAACCTTAACGTCAGCTTTTTAATTGTCTTGTATATATCGAAATGTCCAATGCGAAATCTTACGTGTTAAAAATAATATATGACAAGTTAGTTATTCTTTGAGGCCTGTCATGGTGCAGCGGCACAAGCGTGTGACTGTAACCGACAAGTTCTGGGTTCGATCCCCAGTTGAGGAAATTAAATATTTAATATTTTCAATTTAAAATATTTTCATGTTTCATTTCTTTGCTCTGGTAATAAGGCAAAGCGCGGCGTTGAGTTCCGCCACTCAACACGCAATGCCTCACATTCGGTGGAAAGTAGGGAACGAACGTTCCACGTAGTGGAACGGAGTGTCTTAATACTAGGTTCCTGGGTTCCCTCTGCTTACCTTCCCTCGTGCGGGATACAGCGTGAAGCTATGTCTTTTTTATGTAGTTATTCTTCATTCAAACTTCTTATGATATTGTAGATTCAACAAGTAAAATTTATGACATCATTATGTAGGACTACAGAGTAAGTTAAAAATAAAGGTAAATAATAAAAATAAATATATAAATTTCATGAATTTACAATTAAATGAGGCAAGTCGTGGGGCAGGGGTGCAAGCGTGCGTACTGCTTACGCAATTTATTGTGGTTCAATTTCCGCTCGAAGAAAATGCAATATTTAACAATTTCATTATCCTTGCTCTTGTAACAAGGCAAAGCAGGCGTTGAGTTTTGCAACTCAACACGAGATGCCTCTAGAGTTTAATGGAAAGTGGGGAATGAAAAGTCCTTAGGTCTCCATTACCTTACTTTATGGAGGATAAAGGGTGAAATTATAAATAAATTAATAATCGAATATTATTAATACGATAAGTACTATGTTTCCTATAAATTAATATTTAATAAATTAATAAAGAAAACTTAGTCCGTTAGCAGAATTCAAACGCGGGAACGGAATTGAGTGAATTATATAAATATTGATTGAAATATTCAGTTAAGTTAATCACTTTTACGCGACTCGCATTTTGGGTTAATCGAATGGATAAAGTGTTAATTTTTAATAATCTCTCGGAATAGGCTTCAAGAGGTACATACTATATGGGTACACGATCGAGATGAGTGTTTTACATACCTTGTGTTTTGTATGATATTTAATAATTTTTTAATAATTAATGGTTGTAATTTTTTTTCAACGGGAAATTAAACTATGTATTTATTTTTTTTTTTTAAACTGCTTTATCGTAGAGCCGGTTCTTTCTCTTTAATAATACAGAAAAATAATATTAAATATCTGGGCATTAGTGATCTATGCCTTGAAACAAATAAATAGAGAAAGATCGGAATAGGATCGGATCGTTTTAAGTGTTTAGAAAATATACTCACTCAGCTTTACGCTGTATCCCGCACATGGCAGGGTAGGCAGATTGGCAGGTTGGGAACCTAGTGTTAAGACACTCCTTTCCCCTTCCGTTCCCTACATTCCACCGAATTTGAGGCATTGTGTGTTAAGTGGCAAAACTCAACGCCGTGTTTTGCCTTGTACCAGAGCGACGAAATGAAAACATTAAATATTTCAATCGAAAATATTAAATATTTCATTTCCTCTAGTGGGGGTTGAACCCACAACCTGTCGGTTACAGTCACACACTTGTGCCACGACAGGCCTCTATAAGAAAATATAAATAGTTTGTTCGATATAAGGTAGTTTGATGTTTTTTGTAAATTAATAATTGATTTTTTACTCGCCTTTACGACTAAATTTTTATATCGCGATTTTAACCGAGTTTGAAAGTTCCGATTGATTTGAAATTTTGCACATTTAAAATAGACCGATCACAATGCAACAATACAAAAATGAGTGAGATGCAATCATTACATAGGGAGTTTATCCATAAACCACTTCAAACGCAAGCTTTGTATTTTTAACTATTAGTTTAATTCATCAATTACGCCTGGCGTGGCGCAGCGGCACAAGAGTGTGACTGCAACCGACAGGTTCTGGGTTCGATCCCCAGTCGAGGAAATGAAATATTTAATATTTTCAATTTAAAATATTTAATGTTTCATTTCTTCGCTCTGGTAATAAGGCAAAGCGCGGTGTTGAGTTCCGCTACTCAACACGCAATGCCTCAAATTCGGTGAAAAGTGGGATACCGAAGTGGAACGGAGTGTCATAACACTAGGTTTCACTTCCGTTCCCTCTGCCTACCCTGCCTAGTGCGGGATACAGCGTGAAGCTGAGAAAAAAAAAATCAATTACGCATTTTGCAGAATTTACTGTCTAGTGGAATCTTTTCTTATTGTCTATTGTTTAGTTCCACCACTCAACGAGCAATGCCTAAAACTTTAGTGACAGAACAAAGTGTCTTACCTTCGATTTCCAAGCTCTCTCTGCCTGCCTACATGTGTGGAGTACAGTGTGAAGCTGAAAAAATGAAAAAAAAAAATTTTAGAATTTTTGAATTTTAAACGATATCAAAACCGTTTTTTACTGCTTTTAAAACATACGAATCCTACCTACCTCCTAATATTCCTCATCTCCTCTTAATTTAATTATCTAATTTACATATCAAATAATAATCCATCCAAAACTTTATCTATAACAATGAGAAAACCGTAAAGCTTTCAACAAGTGCTCGTATCCATGCATTTATAACGGTAGCTCCAAATACGTCGTACAATAGACCTATCATCGAACAATGCTCGGACACTCGCCACTCCACAATCAATAGAATACCTACAACTGAATGAAATATTTATACCAACACGGCTGTAGGGGCTTTCTAATGAAAATGTTTTGACAAATTCTAGATTAATATTTATGTTATAGTTATTGTTTATTTTGATCGATGTAGTGTAGAAATTATTATTTTGTATTAATCGACATAGACAAATGTGTTGCTGCAGCTTGGTTTTTAGTTATGTTTTTGGAAAATTATATCTAAATATATTCAGTTGTTTTTTTTTTTTGGTTTACTAGCCTCCAATGCAAAAAGAGGACGTGTAATAACACGAAAAAAGGAGGGTATAAAATATAAGTTTTTCATATCAGTGTGTCTGTTTGCAGCACTGTACATTAGACTTGTTTATTAAGAGACAGCTCAAGTGCGGTATTTTTATTTTACTTTACTCAGCTTGGAAACCTAGTGTTAAGACACTCCGTTCCACTTCCGTTCCCCACTTTGTGGTATTTTTAAATGTTTAAATGTTGTTTGAATAAAGTATACGATTAAGTCACTGAATCGGTCCACAGTTTGTCAGGTTATTGTAGCACAGTAAAATAACGTCTAACTGTTAAGACAATGTTAGGTCGTGGTCTGAAATGTGCTCACAGTGCACATAGTGCGCCAACGTGCGGTCTAAATTGTGCTTTACACGCTCACTGTTAGCGTTGTGAATACTATGACTTCACTATCTTGTGCTTACAGTGCTGACGAGTCAGGGCGTTAGCACTATAGGTTTTAACGATACTTTGACGTTTATTTGGTGATTAATATATCCTCCACAACATTACTACTATCGTCACCTTCCTCGATTGCGGAAAATGCTTGAATACAAGCATTTTATAATTTTTATCGGCTACAGTAGATATTCCACTCATGTTTATGTCAAAAAATGCTATGTTAGGATATGTCTAACTTGTCATATACGTAAGCACGCTTACAAGGGGTCTGAATTATTAGTAATGCTAGCAGACGTTAGCGTGCTCACTAATATTGGACCGCGCGTTAGAAATGTAAGCGTCATGAGCACTGAGAGCACAATTCGGACCGCGGCCTTAGTGGCATCAATCCTTACTCAGAGATTTACATCATTTATTCCCCTTCTAGCTAAAGAAGTACCGCGTTGAGTTACACCATCCAATACGCAATGTCTCCGTTTTCTACTTTAAATCAAATAATTTTTTCATTTAATACATAATTATAATCTAAAATATGTAAGTTACATTCACTTTTCAAATGAAAGTGAATGTAAGAGAAAACAGAAAAGTTTTATATATTATATCAAAACAGTACTTATAGTACATTATTATACATATGAATACTTTACTTTTGTGCTATAATTTTACTAAGCGAACTTCGTCTGCTTGCTATTGTTTGAAAACAAAAACAGCCTCTGCCACTTAGCGACTTTGTATCCTTCCTGCCCTTGAATGGTTATATACATTTTGCTTTGGAATTATTTCGAATAAAGAAACTCAACATGAATTTAGGTGAGCGCTGTTATTGTTATGTTAATTCGATCTCGTTAGGTACCTACTTGGAAAGTATAAAAAAATCTTACAATAAAAACGGGAAGTATAGAATACTTGAAAAATCCGAACGGTCATAGGACCACTTTTTCTTTCCAACTGTGTGCTTGTCAAGTCCAAATCATATGGAGCGATCAAGTTAAAATTAAATCAATCGATCAAGTTAAAGTTAAAAAATTAACTCAAATCAACACAATTGCAAGATGTGTTTATGCAATGTTGATTCATCGAATTCGAGGCATTGAGTGTTGAGTGGTGGAACTAAACATCGGGCTCTTTTGAATAAATAGGAGAAATGGAAAAATATTATTTTTTATTTATTGTATAAATGTTAATTCTATATATGTATAACTTCCCCCATTCGACTGTGTCATGACAATCTTCAAACTTTAAACATAGAATACATTCTTGTTATTTCTATATTATATTTATCTCTGCGCTAAGCTAATTTCTGACCAGTTCTTTGATTTAAATCAGTTTCTTGTTTATGTTTTTTTATTAATTATAAAAACTAAAAAAAAAATACACAATGCTTCAAATTTAGTTGAAAGTGGGGAACGAAACGGAGTATCTTAAAACTAGGTTCCCAAGTTCCATTTGCCTACACTGCGTGGCAGAGTATCCCATGGGGGGTACAGAATTAAGCTACAGACCGCATAAAAAAGACAAGTTAAATTATTTACAATTTTGTGAAAATGAATACTGAAAGATCATATCGGCTGTATTCGTCGTCGGTATATCGACTGTTGAAAACAAAAATAATTTCTAAGTGGAACACGTAGTTCTTGATATGAATACGCTCAACCAAATAAACTCATTATGTAACAGTAAATGCGATGCTTGTTAAAAATAAAATCCATTCTGATTTTCATTACTGATTTACTATAATAAGTAAAGTAGCTTCTGATAAAATATGTCAAGATATGAGGAGGTAGATATGAGGCCTGTCGTGGTGCAGCGGCACAAGAGTGTGACTGTAACCGACAAGTTGTAGGTTCGATCCCCAGTCGAGGAAATGAAATATTTAATATTTTCAAATTAAATATTTAATGTTTTCATTTTTTCGCTCTGGTACAAGGCAAAACGCGTTGAGTTCCGCCACTCAACACGCAATGCCTCAAATTCGGCAGAAAGTGGGGAACGGGGGTGGAATGGAGTGTCTTAACACTAGGATCCCAAGTTCCCTCTGCTTACCCTGCAATGTGCGGGATACAGCGTGAAGCTGAGATAAAATATGTATTTATCAATGAAAGAAAAGATAACTCGGGATCTCGTTTGAATCTTCTGTACAGAATTTTAATATTTTTTCTGTACAACAAAGTTAAACTATCGTTATGTCACAACGCAATAAAAACAGTACTAACGTTCAATTTAGATTATAAAATTGCTTACGATTCGATAATAATAAAATGTATTTCAAAGGCGTTTGAGTAAGTCCTAAAACCCAGTTTAGTAATTGGACGACCGGAAAATGCCGATCAATTAGTCGTTGATTGCTCAACAGTTAGGAAAAAAATACGGAAAAGTGACGAGAAGTTTATCGAGAGCACCTAAAGTTTATTGAATTTAAGCGCTTTACAAATAAATGTGATGGCCTGTTCTGGTATAGGGGCACAAGTACGCGACAGTAAACGAGATAAGTAACAAGTTCAATTTCTAATCGAGGAATTAAAATATTTAATATTTTTTTCCCCTCACTGGTAACGAGGCTTAACGGTTTATTGGTTTCAACCAATACCCAATGCTTCATATCCGGCGAAAGTGGGGAACGGAAGTGTTTTAACGGGAACAAAGTGTCTTCACACTAAGTTGCCGAGTTACCTCTTACTACCTTGCTATGTGTGGATACAGCGCGAAGCTAAAAAAACTAATTTAGACAGAACAGTTGTTGTTATATGTCATAATAGTACACTTGTGACAAGGCATTTTTTATAGTATTCAGTAGTTGTCGGATCAGAATTCCATTAGAAATATGTATGCTAAAATATTTTCATGATGACTGAGTAGGTGAGACTAACTATACACAGAATGGATATTGGTCGATTCGTACTATAGGAAAGCGCGGCGTTGACTTTCGCCATTTAACATGCATTGAACATGGAAAATGTGCGGTGCACGAGGAGTGGTAACATTAGGTTCCCACAGCCTACCCTGCTGGATACAGAGTGAAGCTAATAAAAATATTATTATTATCATTTCATCTAACAATAGTAGTTTTCAAAGGGCGACGAAGCGTAATATTGTGATAAGCTCAGCCTTTATCAACAAAGTTTGACCAAAAACAAACAATGAGAGCTTTCAATGAATACAAAGGACTTTTTTCGTGTACAGTAAATAAAGTACACAGTAAATAAAGGTTCACACTATGAAGATAAAAACATAAAGACTGATTGTTTCTTTCCAATTCATTATTATTTCTTCATTTATTTTATTTTATATTTATTCCTAATAACAATACTCGACACACAATTCCATAAGGTTCCCAAAATCTACCATGTACAGGGTACATACTCGTAGCATACAATAAGCCATGTTTCTTTTATTTTTTTTTTTTTTTCAGCTTCACGCTGTATCCCGCACTAGGCAGGGTAGGCAGAGGGAAAGAAAGTGAAACCTAGTGTTATGACACTCCGTTCCACTTCCGTTCCCCACTTTCCGCCGAATTTGAGGCATTGCGTGTTGAGTGGCGGAACTCAACGCCGCGCTTTGCCTTATTACCAGAGCGAAGAAATGAAACATTAAATATTTAAATTGAAAATATTAAATATTTCATTTCCTCGACTGGGGATCGAACCCAGAACCTGTCGGTTACAGTCACACTCTTGTGCCGCTACGCCACGACAGGCGTTTCTTTTATCTAAAAGTATATGAAATTATAACTTTCAATAAAGAGCACTCCTTTCAAGATGTAAGCTCACAGTATGGCGGGAGGCTGCGAAGATGATGTAACAAAGTACATCGAAACATTAATATGGATATGATATAATTATATATTTTTTTATCTATATACATATAATTTATATAGCCTTGTTGTCCACTCGACAAATTAAATATTTAATATTTCCATTTCTCCGGTAAGATCCGTCTGTCAACAAGCAATGTACGAAAATGTGGAACGAAACGGAGTGTTTTACTTTACGTTCACAAATTCCCCGTCTATCCTGCCATATGCGATGCTAGTTAGAGCTAAAGTTAAATAAGGCTAAAAAGGTTTTGTTTTAAGGATAACTCTGCCTATATATTCATAGTACTATCTATACTATACTATACTATACCTATACATGACTTTGGGTTCCGCCATTCGTATCAAAAATATTTCTATACTTTTTGAAATAAATGAAATGGTCCTAACAAAACACTAAAATATCCTAATATTGCTTTAGTTGACGAGAAAACCAAAAAGAAGTTTTTATTGGGGAGTATATTTATGTTTCTTTTATTTCGTTCAAATTTGATTCTTTTTTGGTCTTGGAAAAATTACTTTCATATACTAAACTTAAATTTAAAAAGCGTATAAAACCGCGCCTCTGGAATACCGTTCCAGCGCTCTGACCAACTAAGCCATTCGTTCTCACCAAGCTCCGTCGAAATTCTTATACGCTTGTTACAACTTATTATACTTTTTAAATTTAAGTTTAGTATTTTCTGTCCTAAGTGTGGAATAACACTTTAAAACATAGTAAAAATATTAAAATAAATAGTATTCTCTCTTGCCAAACGATAATTCTTACGAGTTGTCTTTGGGTAGCGGAAATTTGTAAAAATCTCCCTACAGAGATGCTAACAACATAAATAAGTTGTAACAAGCGTATAAGAATTTCGACGGAGCTTGGTGAGAACGAATGGCTTAGTTGGTCAGAGCGCTGGAACGGTATTCCAGAGGCGCGGGTTCCAATCCTGCTTCGTTCAAAATTTTTATACGCTTTTTAAATTTAAGTTTAGTATTTTCTGTCCTAAGTGTGGAATAACACTTTAAAACATAGTAAAATACTTTCATATAGTATATTAATTCTGGCTAAGATGTAACCACCACCACCACGCAACCCTGCGCCACGATGGTTTCTGGATTATGATTTAAAAGCTGTATTATTGTATGCTTTTATTAAAAAAATATATTTTATTTTATTTACCGTATCCATTTCCATCATATGTGTAGGTGCACACTTAATGTGACAAGGACGAGCAGCGATGTTTGCTTTGTGCTCACACCTGTGCTCTCGTCTAATTGGTGACAACTTTAATTAGAACTTAGAAAAATTATTCTTTGGTACAATTTATTTAGAGTTATATTTTTTGGGCTTTCATAGCAAAAAATAGAACAGGTCCTATAACTAAGACTCTTTTCCCATTTTTCATTCCGTTCTGTTCAAATTAAATATTTAATGTTTTCATTTTCTCGCCCTGGCAACAAGGCAAAGCTCGTAGTTGAGTCCCGACACTCAACACGCAATGACACAAATTTGACGAAAAAGGGGGAAGGGAAGTGGAACGGAGTGTCTTAACACTAGGTTCACAAGCTCCCTCTGCCTACCCTGCCGTGTGCGGGATACAGCGTGAAGTTGAGTGTTAAGAAGCGGAACTCAATGCTGGGCATAGCCCTGTAACCAGAGTGCAGAAAGAAAATAATAAATTCTATTTAGAGTAGAGATCGAACCCACATCCTGTCATTTTTAGAGTCACACGATTGTGCCCCTGCGCTACGACAGGCCTCAAGATTCCGTTTTCCTTCTGACAGTCTGTTTACCCATCTCCAAGGCTTTAATTCATAAAACGTGATATACGAGTATGAGTATAGTTTCCAAAATTATTTTTTTTACAGATAATGTATGACTCTTAGCGCTATAAAAAGAAATACTAAAAAACAATTACGTTAAATAAATATTTAATGGGCTCTTTAGCACAAAAAACCCAACGTTTCGAATTATTTACAGAATATCTAGTTATGTATTTACTAAATACATAACTAGATATTCTGTAAATAATTCGCTTCTCTTGTTTACATCAATATGGAGCAGAAACGTTGGGTTTTTTGTGCTAAAGAGCCCATTAAATATTTATTTAACGTAATTGTTTTTTTTTATTTCTTTTTATATCGCTAAGAGTCATACATTACGATAAAATGAAAAATACTTTAGAGGGGCTTCCATAAAACACATGTTTTTTTTTTATTTTCTTTAATATATGTATAAAATAATTATGCACGACTTCAACACGTACTTAGCTGGATTGACAAATTTAAGACTAATGCCTTATCTAAAATTTAGTAGAGAACAAGGTGATGAGACATTGCATTCTCTGTATTCTGTCCGAAATCGATAAGTTCAAACATTTGTAATCAGAAAGCACAGTTGATTGGAAAACTTAACGTTTCACTTCAAGCTTGAAGAAAAAACTTCTTCATAGTAGAAATACTGCAAGCTATTCGGTGATATGGATCGCCTTACTTTTTCTTTTTTTAGCGTTTCCCGTTTATCTCGGTATATACGCTGTATTCATTTTCCATTTTGTTGATGGATTTTTCTTATGTTGTGAACGACATATCTCGTATACCAAAGCAAGGGAATTAAAATGACAATCACATTACGTTATACGTTTCATTTCATTGTCATAATTTTTAACCAAGTAGTAAGGACAGAAAAGTTTTTTTTTTTTTTTTTTTTCAGCTTCACGCTGTATCCCGCACTTGGCAGGGTAGACAGAGGGAACGGAAGTGAAACCTAGTGACACTCCGTTCCACTTCCGTTCCCCAGAAAAGTTTTTAAAGGAAGTTATTAGTTTTAACAATTATATTGTAAGTGATGCGCCTAGAAAATGAGCTTACTCGAGTAGTTATCAACGGCAATGTTTGATAACTCTTGCAGCAAAATTTCTGCAGAATATGGTTATTTTAACGACTTAACTAAGGCTTCGAACAAAGGATCCCTTTTATCAGCTAACTCTACTAGCTAGTATGGAAAGTTGAGACACGAGCTTTGTCTATATAAGAAGAGAACTAGAACTGAAACTTTTATCAGCTTTTGAAAAAGACAATATTATAAAATATAATTAATTGTATGAAATTTAATAATAATAATTTTATTAAAAGTCAACTCAAGGAATCCATTAGAAAGTATAATATTGAATAGATTATTTATTTTTAGTATTTATTTAAATATTTTTGGAATGTAAAATGCTTATTTAGAAAAGATATAAAAAAAAATTAAGTATCGGAATACAAACCTACACCTTTAGAAATCCGTCCAAGAACCTCTGACCACTAAACCATACGTTCTCATCGAGCTACGTTGAAATTCTTATACGCTTGTTATAACTTATTTATATTGTAAGCATTTCTGTAGTTTGTTTTTACAAATTTCCGCTGCCCTAAAATAGCTCCATAGAATGATCATCGTCTGAAAAGAGTGATATGCTATGGATAAAATATTTACGTATAAAGATTTGACAATAGCGAGATTTGAACTCGTAGTCCTTAGACTATATAGACAACTTCTGTCATTTTATGTTCCACCATTTAATATGCAATGTCTCCGATTTAGGCGGTCTGTAAACAGAGAACGGAGTGATTTGGCATTGGGTTATTTTTGTGCGACATGATTCACATACATACAAACATGGCTTCACTCTGTATCCCTAGCGAGGTAGGTAGAGAGCACGGAGCGCCATACGCTACGGTCTAAGCATACCTCTTGCGACGTAATTTATTTTTAAAATTTAATAAAATCATCACACTATTCCTAAAAGGTCAAAAACTACTTTTATCTACAAAAATTGTATTACAATTTTCTATATCGAATTTAGAAAAAACTTACACTAGGTATTTACTGTAGAAAGTTACTTAAAAATAAAGTATAAATCAATTTTATCTTTCCGATAACTTAATTAATTAGAAAGTATAGCTATATAATATCACAACAGGCGTTAATAACGTCGTTAACAGCTCTTAAGTTACACATACACTGGCAAGTAGTCTCTAAAGTGTAGATTGTGTAATTGAAGAGACTCAATTTGCAGTAACAGCTGAACAAAGAGTTAATTAATTCATTTATTTCTACAATTTTCTTCGGATTAAATAAGGCGAAGTGAGAATTTATAATTACATTATATAGAAAACTATAAATATTTACAACAAGGCCAAGCGGTACTGCGTTTGATTGTTAATGGGTTGTGGGTTTGATTCCAACTCGAGGATATGAAATATTTTCATTTGTTCGTTTTGTAGTAAAATGAAGCGCGGTATTGAGTTCTACCACTGAACACGAAGTGTTGAAGAGTGTTGAAAAAGTGCATAGTACTGTGGCTCTAAACCCACAGTACTATGCAGTAACATACTACTGTGAGTACTATAAAATTTTAGTAGGTAGAGGAAAATTTGGAACACTTCGTCTCCGTTAGCTCCGTTCCCCACTTTTGCTTTCTACAATATACATTATACAAAATGTGTGTAATGGCGAAATTCAAGTGCACTATTATGTATAATTTTTTTTTCTATGTTTTTTAAGTGAAAATAAGCCTTAATTTAAAAATATCAGGTCTTGATAACCATCTTTTACTTTCACTTACTTTACTAAATACATCACACTGGTATCTAAATTATATATATACTTTTTCTTATATAAAATCGAAACGGCCTCCAATACTTTGAATTAGCTAAGAGTGTCGTGACATTTTTATTATTGCATTAGATTTATTTGAGAACATTTTCCTCAAAAGCCTATAGCGAGTTTTCAAATGAACGGTCGGCAAATAGGCAATCAATTAGACGGCGATAGCTCTCGGGGTACATTTACCAAAGGAATTGGAGCTGTCGAAATGAAATGCAAAGATTTCGCTGAGTCAATGAAAATGAGATTGTTTCAATGAAATATTACTTATTATATTTGTATACAAACATTCATTTTGTAAATGATTCAAATATTTTTCATAAAGGACATTATATAAAGGACATTAAAACTTATTGTGAAGACACTCTGTTTTCCATTTTCCCTCTTATATATATATATATATATATATATATATATATATATATATATATATATATATATATATATATATATATATATATATATATATATATATATATATATATATATATATATATATATAGATATATATATATATATATATATATATATATATATATATATATATATATATATATATATATATATATATATATATATATATATATATATATATATATATATATATATATATATATTTATATATATATATATATATATATATATATATATATATATATATATATATATATATATATATATATATATATATCAAGTCACCCTTTAAAACTTTAAAAAGAACTATTTGTAATATTACAACTTCTCTTCTAAATTTTGCAAAGAACAAACGACAGAAATAATCAAACAAATCATGCAAAATATCAACCAGAAAATAACCATTTATATGGTTTAAATACAATGGTTTTAAAGTGGAAATACTAAAAAAAATTAAATACGCCTCGAGCTATCTTTTTATGAGCGTTTAATTTACAGCTCAAACTTCCTTTGAAAAATGCAGAGAATGTGCTCAGCGAGAATTTATTGATGCGATACGTCATTTGAATGGTTAAAACTTTAGCTTCTGAATGCGTAGTACTTTACTGACTTTATTATTAAGGTTGTAGAGAAAAAAATGTTATATGTAAATATATGAAGTGTGTTTGTATTTCGAATTGATGTAATTTTTGTATATTTGCAACAGTAAAATTGGTGGTAGGTAGGTTTTGACACCTTAAAAGTATATATTTTTCATTAATATAGAAAAATATTTGAAAAAAAAAAACCTTATAATAATAATTACAAACGGACTGGAGGCCTCTTGGAATCAATCTCCGTTCAAGTTCCTTCTAAGTGCTTGGATGGTTTTAACAAGTGTAGGTTCAAGTCACGCAAAGTAATTATTAGAAATTATTATAATACCTATTTATAATCTGTTTCATTAGTCTCCTTCATAGTAAAAAAGAAAATGAAACAAATAAAATGCATACAAATAGCCCCAATTCTCTTTACACACAAATTAATGGAATTAAAGGCAAATTGTCTCGTCTCACAACATTATAAAGGATAAAACCTACATGGGTTTATTCTTTATATATAGATATATATTTCAATAGCTTCGTACAAAACTCATTATAGCATCTTTAATTGCCAACACCACGAGAGTATCTATTTGGCTGTCCCGAACATATAATGTAAATTTGTTTATTTAGTTCTAGAGCAAATGAGCTTATTTGTTAGCGGTTGCGTCCCCAGATTGCTTTGTAATGAGACTCGTTGCGGGAAGATAAAACCAAGTGTTTCTCAGATTTCTAACAAAATAAGATTAGACTTTTTACTTCTTTTAGTTGTATTATGACATAGTATTTTAAATTACTTGAGACTTACTTTAAACTTAAATTTAAAAAGAATTTTAAAATTCAACTGTTTAACCGAGTTATTGCGAACTCAATTACTGTGAATATTTAGATTTTGAGATTTCGAGCTCAATGTTTCGAAAGTAGATTGATTTGGTATCTGTTTGTCAGTTAACACCATTATTATATCAAACCACCGCCAACGATTGCTTAAATTTGACTACTTAAATTTAAAAAGCGTATAAAAATTTTGAACAAAGCAGGAGGAAGCGCTCTGACCATCGCTCTTTAGTTGGTCAGAGCGCTTGAACGGTTTTCAAGAGGCGTGGGTTCAAATCCTGCTTCGTTCAAAATTTTTATACGCTTTTTAAATTTAATTTAAGTATTTCTGTCCTAAGTGTGGAATAACACATTAAAAAATAGTGAAAATACTTGGGAGTTTTTTGTAGGTATATTTAACAAAAAATGTTTACATACTGTAATTGAGCAACAAATTATAACTGCGATTTGTTTACGGTAGACAATTGATAAACATTTTTGATTTTTTTTTGTTTCCCACTGTATCACGCACAAGGCAAGATAGCCAGAGGGAACTTGAGAACGTTGTCTTAAGACACTCCGCACTGTTCCCTTTTTCGTCGTATTTGAGGCACTACATGTTGACTGGCAGGACTGCCAGGCAGGTTGACGCCGCCATTTGCCTTGTTCGTTTGTAATATTACTACTATTTCACTTTCTCGATTAGAGTTCTAGACCACGTCTGTCTCGTTTATAGTCACATTCTTGTGCCCCCGCGCTATGACAGGACATTTTAAAATTAAACTGTTTAACCGAGTTACTGTGAACTCAATTATTGAGAATATTTAGTTTTACATATTTCGAGCTCAATGTTTCGAAAGTAGATTGATTTGGTATCTGTTTGTCAGTTAACATCATTATTATATAAAACTATCGCCAACAATTGCCTTGCGTACTACCCTGGATTCATGCAAAGTAAACTTACTGTAGAAAGCTTTCAATGGTATTTTCTATTGAGATTGGTTTGCGAAAATTACTCATTTTTGTTTTAAACTAATTATTCATTAGGCGTCGATGTGGTGTTTATCAAACTTGATGTATCGGTTGGCTGACTTCAATATAACCAACCTTAAAAGATTCTGTATTGTTTTTTTTAATTAGGGTAGGGGCTCTAAAATCATTTACATAACTTAATTATTGACACATCGAATACAGAAAATCTGCACTTGCTGACTAGAAAGAAATTCTAATGCTTTCATTGATAAAAATTGCCAAACAAACAATATTTTATGAGCAAAGCTTATGTTCAACAGTGAAAGACTGAAAAAAAATCTATATACACAATAACTAATGTAATTCAAATTAGGTTTTTTTTTTTAATATTAAAGCACAAATTAAACTAAGCTAAGTAATCTTTACACACCAGTAAGCAAAATATATTTATAATATAATACTTAGGCACTAGTTCGAACCACAGCTATTAAGGAGTGTATGGCTTCTGTAAATAATACGAATCCTGTAGTATTGACATTGCATACCAGCCATATTACTTCGCAACAAATATTTGCGTGACAACATCATAGTGAAGATCATCATATATAAAATTGTTTGTTGGTATGATTATGTGTGTTATTTTTTTAAAGTTAATTTCTAATAATTAAGATAATAAGTTATAACTAAGAAAAATATATGAGAAAATTGAAAGTAAATTTTTCAAAGAGTAGAACTTAAGGTACATAAGGTACATGTTTTAGAAATGGTAGGTATTTTCTGCCGATATATCAAAATAAAGCGTGTTGGTTAGGGGTAGTAACTATTGTATCTTGTTTCGTTAACAAATCAAGGATATGAAAATGTAGTTAATCTTGTTTAAAGCATATAGTGAAACTGGCTACGTCGAAACAAAATGAAATAATTAATTAAGGCAAATCCAGCTCGCACATGACCGGCTTTTTTTTTTAAAATACATTTATTTCATTGGTTTATTTTATATTAATAAGATTGGGACTAAATACCATACTGACGAACTGACTGATTGAAATACTAGACTGAAACATGTCTGGTAGACTGGCAAACGCTGAATTTGCCTGCACTCGACGTTTATTTTTTCTACTTTTAATTTGAATATTTGTTTTTTTTTTTTTTTACTAGGCAGGGTAGGCAGAGGAAACGGAAGTGGAACCTAGTGTTATGACACTCCGTTCTACTTCCTTTCCCCACTTTTTTTTATTTCCTTTTTTTATTAAATAAATAAATAAAATTTTCGTTTCCTTGCTGTTACGGCGTTGATTGCAACACTCAGTGCCTCCAGAAAAACCTCAATACAAAGCGCATTTCGCCATTCAATACGTAATATCTTGTAGATTTAGTTAGTGCGTGGGAAACAAAGAGTGAGAAGTAACAAGATAAAGACAACAAAAATATATTTTATTGATCAGATCAGAGATTAATTAGATTTAGAATTTTTTTTACAATTTTTTTGGCATCATTTCCTTAGACTTGTATAAACAAGACATATATAAAATTGACCCTCCTGAATAAACCTCTTTTAGTGTTTGAATTATAAACAACATAACTTTAACGTATGTTTATATTAGGTTTTTTTTACAAAAATTTAGCTGATTCATTTTTTTTTAGTATTTCTTTTTCAGTAAATAAAGCATTCAAGTTTGAATAACGGAACTTAACACCATTTTTGACAGTTTTTTTTGTTATATTAATTTACGAAAAAACATAAAGTAACGCCATATCATAATACTATGTTACAACAAAGTGGTCTCGGAAATATTTATTTGCTTGCACTATTTTCCTTTACACTCAGCTTTCATCTGTCTTGCTCTAGTATAAGATTACTGTTTGCTTAAGGCCCAAGATACAAAAATAAAAGGACCTTTACGCTCAAACAATGTGAAATGTGATGATATTTCATAGGAATTCTATTATATATGAAAAACGAAAACCAATTTTCTATAAAAGTTCCTTATAATAAGATAAGGTCGTAATTTTAATTGAAAATGTGTTAATCTGTTTTTGTATCAGATAAGGAAATATGAATGAGTATTTAAAGTAATATAATAATGGTGAGAAGAAGAATTATTTATACATAGAATTATTTTATCTTTTCTTATAAATATTATTATAATTCCGCGGAATATATCCGCCACTTAACACGCAATGCGTCAAATTCAGCGGAAAGTGGAGAATGGAATAGAGTGTTTTGACACTAGGTTCCCAAGTTCCCTCTGTCTACCTTGCCATGAGCGGGATACAGCGTGAAGCTGAGATAAAAAAAAGAAAAAGAGTGAGAACTTGGAGTACAAAGAAGGTATTAATAACTAATATTTTCTTTACTTATTTATATATTTATACAAATTATTAAATGGAATATGTACATATGATTTTTTAAAATATTTGTATATGTTATTGTTTATTTGTTTTTTTATTATTATTATTTTATAGCTTCACGCTGTGTCCCGCACTAGGCAGGGTAGGCAGAGGGAAATCGGGAACCTAGTGTAAATACACTCCGTTCTACTTCCGTTCCCCAATTTCCGCCGAATTTGGCATTGCATGTTGAGTGGCGGAATTCAACGCCGCGCTTTGCCTTATTACCAGAGCGAAGAAATGAAACAATCAATATTTAAATTGAAATTCAAGGAATTCAAGGAAATGAAATATTAAATATTTGGGTTCGATCCCCATTCAAGGAAATGAAATATTAAATATTTCATTTCCTTGAATAGGAAGGATCAATCAAGGAAATGAAATATTAAATATTTCATTTCCTCGACTGGGGATCGAACCCAGAACCTGTCGGTTACAGTCACACTCTTGTGCCGCTGCGCCACGACAGGCCTATCTATGTATATTATTGTATGTATGTATGTAAATAAATATGTTTTTAAAATTATACTCATGTTTTGTATTTATTTATATATATGTACAATATGCCATTTTTTTCCATATTTCTTTTCTATTTGGTTTTTTTCTCCACTGTCTTAGTCTTTCCCGCTTCTTAACACATATCCACTTCCACGGAAGACTGAAAGTGATCTCTTTTAGAGATAAGTCCACCATTTGTAAACATTTTTTCATACTGTATTTTTTTTAAATTTTGTTTGTATTAAGTGCAATAAAGAATATATTTAATTATGATAAAGAATATATTATAATTAGACTTATAATGTACAGTAATGTACTTAATTTCATACAAATTTAAATTTGTCAGTTTGAATTTTGATCATTTTTGAAACATATAAAAACATTTGTAACGTTTGTTACCGCGTAGAGTAGTCCGTAGCCACTGGCGGCTTCCTTGATCGTGGGGTTGCTGCAGAAAATATTTACTGTATGCGATACGATATACTTAAAATAAAAGATGGTGTGGAATAATAAAAATAAAAACAAATTACTGTTGTTGTTTTTTGCTTTATTCGGTGTATTGCATTATATCAGGGTAGAAGAAAACAAGTGCTAAGACATTATATCAGGGTAGAAGAAAACAAGTGCTAAGACATGTACGTTCTCCGGAGCTCAATTTTCAGATATTGGTGTTGAATGGAAGAATTCGCTATAGTTATCAGAGATATTTCAAATAACAAGATTGTCGTACAATATATATATATATATATATATATATATATATATATATATATATATATATATATATATATATATATATATATATATATATATATATATATATATATCCTACTTTCCTTTTAAACCGTTGTATGTTGAGTGGTTTGACTTAACGATCTCTATATGATGAATAAAAAATGAATGATGATGAATATTTAATTTAGTGGATAGACAATCTAACCTGCAATCTGTCACTTTAACAATTTAAAAGTAAGAAAATGGTTATATATTATTTCATTTCTCTCGTCCCTTGTAATTGTTCCCTTGCTCCTTTAACGGTTGAGTGAACTGTAGTGGTGGTATACTAACTTAGTAGTTGAGTGTAAAGAAAATAAGGCGAAGCTAAGGAAATACGTAAGTGGATCCTTTTAGGACTGTGTTTTTTCTTATCTTGGCTTTTAGTTGAACTGTTAATTATTATAAGTGCGAACGCGTATTGTAAACATAGCGAATCGCTATAATGATGAATGATATAAAAATAATGAAACAAATTAATGACATTTTGCAATGTGCAGTTTACAAATTTCTAAATGTTAATGGTAGGGTTTTTATATACATACATATATGTATATATACGGTTTTTTTTAACTTCACGCCGAATCACTTACACAGCAAAGGCGCAAGAAGTCTAGTGTTAAAACTCTCCATTTCGTTGGAGTGGCGGAATATATATATATATTTTTTTAATGAAATTAAATATTCTCGTTCTAATAACGAAACAATCATTATTAGAACGAGAATATGGAAATATTTAATTTCATTTAATATAGAAATTGAACCTTTAATAACGGCCTTACAGTTTAAGGCAACATTAAAAACGTAAAAAGAAAGAGGCTTAAAGAAATATGATGACAAAACATGTAGTTTTCATATTGGTATATATGAGGCCTGCTGTGGCACAGGGACATGTCAGGGACAAGGCAAACGCGATTCAAAGAAGTGAAATATTTAATAATCCAATTTTAAGATTTAATATTATCTTTTCTTCGTTCTTACACGTTTAGTTGCTCACTCAACATGCAACGCCTTATTTGACGGAATAAGGGGAACGCAACGGAGTGTAAAACAAGGTTGCCAAGTTTCCTATGCCTACCCTGCCATATTTGGGAAACAGCATGCAGATGAAAAAAAAAAAAAAAAAAATACATTAATATATATTTTTCTACCAGTCCATTATGTTTAAACATGGTATATTTAAAAAGAAACAATAACCAAAAATGTATGACAAAAATATGTGATATTTATATTGTATATTGCAATAAAGAAATGGGTATATCATATCACATTATTTAATCATATATGTAAATAATAAAAAAAACAGTTACTTTCAGTAACATTTATATCATTTCAATATAAAAAAAAACTGTTACTCCTTAATCATCAACTACTAGTTAAAACATCAAAAAGAGTTAATAAATAATATTTTGGAAAAAAATTTATTTAGTATTTTGCTGACGCTACAAGCTTTCGAGTGTTTACATGGTAACAAATTGAATTGCCAGATGATAGCCGGCTCACCTTGACGGTGTCTAAAATAAAGTCGAAAGAAGCGAATTGTTTGTCTTCTCTCACTAATACAAATTAAGTAGAGCTTTCTCGCAAAATATTCAAAAGCTCTACAATATTACTTATGATACCAAATGTAAACACATTTTTAATTTATTTTAGTCTTTGACAAAAACTGGAGTACACTGCCGCGGCACAGCGTTCGACTTTAAACGGTAATTGTGAGCTTGATTACCACTTGGTGTAATGAATTACTTATAGCATTTTTTTTGACAAAACGACAAAGCTTAATCGATTTCCTCAACACGTAAGGCAATACGTTAATAACGATTAGGCAATTCGTATCGCACGCAACGCCCAGTTTTTGCAAATGTGTGTATTAAATTGTGAAACTCAATTCAGGACAATTTGTTATTACCACAGCGAGTAAATGTTAATAATTTATTACCCTAAGTGGGAATCAAACCACTGCCCATCGTTCACCAATTGAATGGATTATAATTAATCAATATATGTATAATTCAACAATTCCACAAATTCCTTCAACAAAATTATAAAAAGGAAGAGCTCTAGAAACATTTCTTTCCTTTAACCAGAACTTTTTATATGTAAAACAGTTCCTGATTTCTGTAGAACCTTTCTAGTTTCATCATCGGCACCGTAATGTATTTACTGAAGTGAATGAATGGGTTGAAAAATTATTTCCACTGAATAGACCTTTGATAAAGAGAAATATCTTTTATTTTTTATCAAAGAAGATAAAATGTCCTTAGCGTTTTTGTATGGGCCTTTGTAATATCTATATGAAATCGCGTTTCGTAGATTCGAAGTTCATAGAAAAAAGGTATTTGTATTAAATATTAGTATCTGTTACGTTTATTAAGGATGTCTTATCATAGGGACTCAAGCGAAGTGGCAGTAAGGTACGAATGCCACTCGGGTAAATAAATAATTTAAATTGTTTATTGTCCTGCCTATGATATCGAGAAAAAACGACGTTGATCACTTAACATGCAATGACTTTAGAATTCGACAGGGCTTTCCCCCTGCCTCCCTGTTAAGTGCAGTACAATATAAAAATATTTGAATTTTATATATAATATATAAAGTGCGTGTGTGTGTGTGTGATTTTGATCTCTTAAATAAAATAAACATTCATAGTAAATTTAAAAGTGCTCATATCTGAAGTTTTGTTCAGTTTCAATTCATTAAGTATTCACGCCATTTATTTGAACGTAAGATGATTATAAATAATGAAATTTTAAATTTAATAAATATATAATAGATTTGTATTAAAATATACATAAAAAATTGATGAACTAGGTTCCACCGAGATTTGAACTCGGATCGCTGGATTCAGAGTCCAGAGTGCTAACCATTACACCATGGAACCGCTGCACGCTACGGACTAAAGTAAAAGCGTTTTCGTAAGTAGAGAGCTCTTCTTTCGAGTTTTGCATGCTTCTTCTATAATTTTACATTTTTCTATTTGACTTCGAACACAATAGTTACGATTGTTGTTGTTGTTCTTGTTGTGTTTTGCTGATTTGAAGTCGTCATTGATTAAAAAATCATTAGAATGGGAAAAATTGCTAACATTATTATATTTTAATAAATTCATAAAACATGTACTAAAATGAAGTAAACTCACATACTCCGCCTTGGCGGCTAGTTTTGTTTGGCATTCCTATATATGATAGAGTAGACCGAGGGAACTTAAAATTAAGATACTATTTACTCCAAAGCTATCAGTAAATATATGTTATTGTTTTTTTAATTCGCATAGCGAAAGAATTGAACTCTTTGTCAGCATCTATATAGTATATGGGAGGTCTTTAAAAGCAAAAAAGAGTGAGTAGGCCATCACCGCTTAATGTCAGGTATAACGCAAACCCAAGCCTATTTCAGTAAAAAAACCGGTCAAGTGCTAGTTGGACTCAGAGGGTTTCTTTCCAAATTTAGGATTCAGTCAATAAAAAGACAAACTTTAGTTAGCGGGCAAATTCACTTACTTTGTATGAAATGAACTATAAATATACGTTTGTAATATGTTTTTAAATGCAATACAATCAAACATTTCTTTTTTTAATTTTCATTTAATTTTTATTGCTAGTTCTTATATAATTATATAATTTTTACAACTGTCGATCCACGAGAGATATGCTTTAATTTTCTTTCCAGCTTCACACTGTATTCCGAACGTGGCAAGGTAAACAGAGGGAATGTGAGAACTTAAACCCCCCTTAAGTTAACCCCGTTAAATTTCCTACTTTCCAAAAAAGAGGCATTGCGCGTTGAATGACGAAACTCAATGCCGAGCTTTGACTTGTTACCAGAGCAAAAAAAATTAAAATATTAAATATTTCCTTTCAAAATATTAAATATTCAAATTCTTCGAATGAGAATCGAACCCAAAACTAGGCCGCAACACCACGACAGGCCTCAATGTTGTTGGCGTACTCAATTCTAAAAAAAACATATAATTAATACCTCATATAATACAAACAATCATCTATTGATTCTTAAAACCATTTTCTAAAACACCGCGCTTCAAGAATACTTACTGTAGTGTTACAAAACGAACCTCACTTACTCGAGTGTTGTTCATTTAGCCTGCAATCGTTTTATCGTGTTTCCCGAAGCGAGAACAATACTGGCACGGTCGTAATCTACTGATTTTTGTATTCATTTTGCTACGTTCCTTAATTAAAATCTTTAAACTACACAACGTTAATTTAATATTGTGTGTTGATGAAAGTAAAATTTTAGTCTTCATGCATTTACTGTTAGAGGGTAGGTATAATTATTTTTTTAATAGCTTCACGCTCCCTAGCGGGATAGCCAACAAACGAACGCTAAACGGTCTTGGCACACTTCTTTATCCTCGTCCACTATCATATCTATTATGGTAGGTATGGTATGGTAGATACTTGGTTTCAAAGGTCAAACCGACCCTACCTCTCTATAACTTTCCAATACTTACTTAGCTTCACGCTTTATCCCGCACGAGGCAGGGTAGGCAGAGGGACCCCGGGAACCTAGTGTTAAAACACTCCGTTCCACTTCCGTTCCCCACTGTCCGCCGAATTTGAGGCATTGCGTGTTGAGTGGCGTAACTCAACGCCGCGCTTTGCCTTATTACCAGAGCGAAGAAATGAAACATTAAATATTTAAATTGAAAATATTAAATATTTAAATTGAAAATTTTAAATATTTTTATTTCCTCGACTGGGGTCGAACCCAGAACCTGTCGGTTACAGTCACACGCTTGTGCCGCTGCGCCACGACAGGCCTCCACTTTCTTTTCACTTTCTAATATTGAAATATTTATATTTAGATCGCGTCTCTCATCCATCTCTTTTCCGAGCAGCAACTGATTATTATCACAATTATTATTGCCTCACAAATAAATTGCATATATGAAGGTAAGTAGAGATAATGTAGTGTTAAGACACTCTGTTCCGAAGTACTTCGGCAGTCTGTTCCTAAATACTTCTGTTTAATTATTGAGACATTGTATGACAGTTGACGGAGCTCCAATCTTTTTACTAACAAGAACAATTGAGTTTTATTAATTGGCTCGAATGGGCAACAAGATAAGCAATCAAGCAAAATTTATTTATATTTACATTATCGTCTAAGAAATGTCTTTACAAAGACGTTTCAGACAATTTACAGTACAAAAGTGTTCTTTCAAGGGTCTCACGAAATTGAGCCGACTCAATAAATATTTGGTCGTTAGTCGTTGAAATGTTTCAATTAATAATTTTCGTTCTTTCATTTTTACAAAAGGAATATTTGAGGTTACTGTAACGCAGCGTCTGACTGTAAGCGCGACAGTTGTAGGTTCAATTCTTTCACTTAAACTTACTTTCCTTTGCAACAAGTTATTGGGCGGAGTTAAACTCCGCCATTCAGCACGCAATATCTCAAAAATTTGGGGGGTAATTGGAGTGAATTAACACTAGGTGCTTCTACCTATATGGAATTTGGAAAAACCAGCTAGAATCTAAATAATAAAATAAAGAAATAAGAATTATTTTTGTGTCGTCATCAGAATTTTCTATTAGTAGCATTGTCTTTGGGTGTTCCAGCAATTTTCTTAATAAGCCTTTGTAAAAGGTAAATGTATCAGTTAAGTAGCTCAAGTATCTATAGGTACAGTCGAGAAAACCGTTTACGTTGACAAATAATAATTATTTTTACTACCTATATTGTTTATAGATCAGAACAGCTGACACAATAATAAATATATACTTATAGATATGTTAATAATGTCCCACATAAATCCAAAATATTAATTTGTAAAATACGGCTTTATTTTTAAATTTAATTATTTTATATACACCTCGGAAAGTATAGATATTTTCATGTGGAAAAACTCGTTTGTGCAAAAACTGTGATAATTTATATGACTTCTTTATTTTTTATTTACCATAGCTTTGTTAATCTTTAAGTCAATTGAGCTTCCTTCTACGTATATAGATGTATGAATAATGTACATAATAGAGATCAAATATTTCCTCCGAAGCTGATAACATAAGTATTATAATTATAGATATGGCATACTCTGCTATATTCCACGTAATTCAATATCAAAGGCATTAGCTGGGCGTTTATGAGGTGTGGATAATTTTACTGATTAGTGCTCGAATTGCTGCAATACTGATTCATTTTAGCGTGGAAATTTGTACGAGTAGATTTATTGATTTAACTTTGAGGCTATCGTGACGCAGGGGCACAAGCGTGTGACTGTAAATCTTACTAATATTATAAATGTGAAAGTTTGTACGGATGTGTGTATGTTTGTTACTCTTTCACGCAAAAACTACTGAACAAATTTTCATGAAACTCTGCAGTAATATAGCTTTGGTATCAGAAGAAGGTTCTTTTATGTATGTTCCCCGATTACTCGAAGATTGATGGACCGATTTTAAAAATTCTTTTTTTGTTCGAGAGGGTATATTTCACAATTGGTCCCATGGTAAAAAGACCAGGATCTGATGATGGAATCCTGGAGAAATCGAGGGCAACCCTCAAATTTGAAAGGCACAGATGCGGTTTTTTCGCATAGTAACGCAATTGGGAGATCTATATCTGACTATCATCTCATTTTATTAACCGACTGCGAAAAAGGAGGAGGTTCTTAAAAAGTATGTTCCTCTGATTACTCGAAGAAGGGAAAATTAAAAAAAAAATACTTTTTTTATCGTTAGAGTTACACAAAGATAATTACAGTAGGATTATTTATTTATACATATAATAAAATTATAACAACCTCATGTCAGTACATTATAGATATTAAAGAAAAACTAAGATGGGGGAAGATCTTAATACAACCAATAGAAGCCAAAAATATGATTTAAACAATTTTTGTCTGTCTGTCTGTTTGTTGTCCGCTTTTCACGCAAAAACTACTCGACGGATTTTGATGCAACTTATTTTGTTATATAGGTATTGGTCTTCGCTAACATATAGGCTATATTTTTTTTTGAAAATTCGCTCTTTAAGGAGGTAAAAGGGGTGGGGGTAAGTTTGTATGAAACTCCGTCAGTTTTGAAGCTAATACGTTTAAAATTAATATTTGGATATTTGGTTAGAAATTAAGAATAATGCAATTAGGATTTTTGGAAATTCTGCCTTAACAGGGGTGAAAAAGGGGAGTAAGTTTCTATGAAACTCCGTCAATATGCGATGTATTTTGACGTTTAGTATGGTGGGAGTAAAAAGTGTCCTAAATAACATCTATGAGAAGTAATTATTTTAAAGGCCTGGAGTCCGTCTGCCTACCTAGCTGGCATGCAACACCAAGAGCCCGGCACTTTTAAAAACATACTGAAATGACTCAATTATAATAGTTTTTATCTTCTGTTGGCGCATAAACATCTCTTGGCGAGACGAAGTTCGCGGGCACCAGCTAGTGTGACATAATGTGAATTTGATCACCATTTGAGAAAATTAAATATTTAATATTTTTATTTAATATTTTCATTTCTTCGCTCAAAGTAAAAGCACGGCATTGAATCCACGCAATGATTTAAATTTGGTAACACACACACATACACACACTCAACACGCAATGGTTTTGGTAAAAGCTTGGAATGGAACGGAGTGTCTTAACATTAGGTTCCCGAAGTTCTTCTGCCTGCTTTGCGCGATACAGTGCGATTTTGATAAAAAAAGATTGACGGAGTTGACGAATTACCTATTTTTTGGATACATCCTTTTAGCTTGTATGGTGATTTACAACTTCCTTTAATGAAAATCTCTTAAAAATGTTAAAAAAATAATTTGAAATAATAATGTCTTTGATTTTCGCGATTGTTACACATTTTAAATGAAACACTTTTAACCGGATTAATCGCGTATATTGAATGGTAAACATTTTTGGGAAATCCGACGTTTCGAACACCTTACAGTAGCCCGTAGTCACGGTTAGAATCCCGTGTCCAGTCTGCCCCGTCACCACGGACTACTGTAAAGTGTTCGAAACGTCGGATTTCCCAAAAATGTTTACCATTCAATATACGCGATTAATCTGGTTAAAAGTGTTTCATTTAAAATATGTTGAAATGTTCGGAATTCCGGAAAACCAAACTGACAAAATAATTAAACAATTTATACATTCTGTATGTACCAAGTTATACTTAGTTTTGACTCAACGCCATGCTATGTTCTAACAGAACGGGAGATATTCCTGACTGAGAATTGAACCTACAACCAGTGACAATCAGACCACGTGCATATTATCATTTAAACCCTGGGCTCTAGGAAATCGTTTTCTGGAATACCAAGAAACACCGATTCAAATCCCGCTATAGTCAAATTTTTATACGTTTTATAAATAAAGTATTTTCTTTTCCAAGTGTGTAACATTACTTTAGTCCTTTTACGGCTCCTTAATTCATAATGAGACTTTGCAAGTTGGACAGTTTTTACGAGCGTAATATTTTTTTCATCTTGTAAGCATGCTACGATTGGCAATGCGTATTACGATCGTCTATTTCCTGTAGAAATCGTTATTTTCTTTTCCATGTTCATTGCTGTAATAAAATTGTATGGGGACATCATACAATTTACGTTGAATATTTCTTTGAAATAAGTAATAATGTTCCCGGTTTTGTGGGTAAAAGTATTGATTACTATAATAATAAATGAGAAATAAAACTATATGAGCTCTAAGTAAGAGCTGAATCGTGGCAAAGTTTTGAGTGTTAGTGAATCACTTGCTGAATGTTTATGGTAATGATAATTATGTAATCTTAATATTTATGAGGCCTGTCGTGGCGCAGCGGCACAAGCGTGTGACTGTAAGCGACAGGTTCTGGGTTCGATCCCCAGTCGAGGAAATGAAATATTTAATATTTTCACGCTGGTAATAAGGCAAAGCGCGGCGTTGAGTTCCGCCACTCAACACGCAATGTCTCAAATTCAGCGGAAAATGAGGAACGGAAGTGGAACGGAGTGTTTTAACACTAGGTTCCCGGGTTTCCTCTGCCTATCCTGCCTCGTGCAGAATACAGCGTGAAGCTAAGTAAGTAAGTAATATTTATGATTGAAATTACAAAATTATTTCTGCTACCTATTCTATTTTATTTGTGAATTTGAAGTATAGCGTGGTGAGTGGCGAAATTCCACGTTGCGCTTTGCCTTGTTACCAGAACCAAGAAGTGGACATGTTCAACATTTCATGTACTTCAGTTGGGATCGAACCCACAACCAATCACGTTTCGGACCTCGAAAGACTTTAAAGGTATACTAAATTACACATTAAAACGACATACATACATACATACAGCTATTGAAATAGTAAATTTCCTTATTTATATAATATTAGGAATTGAATTCGTTCTGCAACATACACGTAGTCGGGAAGCAAGATAGAAATGCACGTGCGAGCACAGTGGCCTACATACTCTATCGGACTTATTGCATCAAATGGGAAATAAGTCGATATTCTTCAGTTCTATACTTATTATACGTTATATATAATACTATGATTTTGTAGCTACAAACTTTTTCCTGATAATCTGATGATAAAACATTTTTTTCTTCTCTTTTTGTCTTAGTAAAAATAAGATATTGCACGTTCTGTGGCGTACATGAACTTGAACTCGTAATTACTATTTTAACAGGCCTATGCTATGCCACTGAGCCATGATGGTATGATTAAGTTATAGTAATTATGGATTCCATTTGCCTCTCTTACCATTTACAGAATATATTAAGCTTTTTTTATACTTCACGTTGTATTCCAACGAAGAAAGGTCGGCAAAGAAACCTCGGGAACCTAGTGTTAAGACTCCTTAAAGGGGTTTAAAATAAGTTACCTTCGTTTTTCACGTTCTGCAGAATTTAAGGCATTGCGTGTTGAGTTGAAAACGCAACAATTCATTTTGCCTCGCAGCGTTGAGTTCCGCCATCAAACGAAATGCCTCAAATACGGCGAAAATTTGGGAATAAAAGTGCAACGGAGCGTCTCATCACTAGGTTCCTAAGTTCCCTCTGCGTACTTCTATTTTTATTCAACCATGTTGACATAATATGTGTAACATATCGAATAATAGATAAATTTCAAACTCCAAATCACTTTTATTTTGTAATTTTAGAGTATTACTAAAACATGAATTCACTACTATTGCATACCGTCAAACATATAAAAACTGAACCATAGGTATTAATTAAACAAATTATAATTAATTAATAACACTACATAGTGAAGAGCTTATGGAATTAAATAGTAACCGCTTTAATGAAAGCTGTAATGCATAATATGGCTTTGTTACAGCCTAAATGAGAAGATTTAATTTAGCCATGTCCAATTATTTTTAACAATGTGCGATAATAGCCTATTCAAGACAACGTGTGGACTAATGAATGGATATGATAAGTCTTTTAGAAAATTACTGATAAATCATTGTGATATAGTTTTGTGTCATTTTAAAAGTACACTTCGTTCAGTATTGCGCAGCGTTAAATACCGCCGCTCCACACGCAATGTTTTGGGCGAAAAGTAGAGTAAAAAATATCTTGACATAAAGCGCTTTCTGTATGTCAGGTTCTGCAGTGAAAACAATTTGTTTCAGCTTCACGCTGTATCTAACATATAGCGGGGTTAGCAAAAGAACCTAGAAACATAGTGTTAAGTTACTTCGTTCCCACTATGACACTAGACACTATCGTTCCCAACTTTCCACTGAATAAGTTATTGAGTGAGTATTAGAAGGAAAAATTATAAATATTAAATATTTCAATTCCTCGAGTGTAAATCGGACCCACAATTCAGTAATGTTTACCTCGCCAGTACAGGCGGCTAGATATTTTTATTGCATGATTTAAAAATCTACATTGATGGTAAATTTAGAAAGTTTTATGATACAATATATATATATTTTTTTGCCGAACAGTTTTTATTTTAATTTAAATTAAATTAAAATTCGCTAAACAGTAATAGAAACGAAATCAGAGTATTGAGCTTAAAAAGGTATTTCTACTCGTATTCGACTAAAAATTATTAATTTGTAAAATTAGGTTGACTCTATATGGTATATAGAGTAATATAATAGACTGAGGGAGTCTAGTGTTAAAATACTTTTTTTCTTCTCTTTTCCGCTTCACGGTTCATCTCATACTTGGCAGGATAGGCAAAGGTAACTTTGAAACTTTGGAAAAAGAGTTAAGACACTCAGTTCCATCCCTTATTTTCTGTTGAATAGGCATTGCCTGTTGAGTGGTAGAACTCGACGCCAAGCTTTGCCTTGTTACCAGAGCGAAGAACTAAAAGCATTAAATATCTCATTTGAAAATATTAAATATTTAATTTCATCGTGTGGGTTCGACCCACAACCTGTCACACTTACAGTGACACGCTTGTGCCTCTGCGCTACGACGGCATCAGTTAAAAGACTTTGTTTTCCATTTTCAACTTAGTTTTCGGTGACCATGTGTGTTTAGGGGTTGAAAGTAATTAATTAATAAAAATAAAACTGAAGTGGGAATCGTACCCATACTCAAACCCACGTTTAATATACATTGAGCCGCTGCGCCACTACGACATCAAATTTCGTCCAGCCACATTAATTCCTTTTTATGACTGAAAGCGTCATAACTGTCTATGTTTTCTATTTAATTATAGCTTCGGATTTATTTCATTAAACTGAACGGAACTTCTGCAATTTAAATAGAACATTTCTATATATTACTGTTCATTTTAATAATTAATTATAATGAGCTTTTTGTATATAAATTAATATAACGTAGCCGCTAATAATTATATAAATAATCGTATAATTTATTTATATTTAAATATAATTAAGCAAAAAATGATGTCCGAGTTTATTATAGGCTACTAACGAAAAAGAACGATGGGTAGAATCAAAGTTCTGTGTCTGATCTTAATCAGGCATATAACAATCTTCCGTGGAAGCCTGTCGCGGCGTAGTGGCACAAGAGTGTGACAGTACACGTGACAGATTGTGGGTTCGGTCCCCACTCGAGGTAATGGAATATTTAATAATAAAATTATTATTATAACGAATATATTTTATATGTGTCAGGCGTTGAGCAATGCAATGCCTCCAATTCAGCTGAAAGTGGAGAACGGAACGGAATATTTTAACACTAGGATCACAGGTTCTCTCTGTCGACACTGCCACATGGGATACAGTGGACAAAAGCTCCTTTTTTTTGGCTGTATCCAACATACATATAGAGCAGGCAGGGGAACTCTAGGAAATTAGTATTAAGACACTGTTCTCTTTAAGAAAATTTCCGTACTCTGCAATCTGCTGAATTCCGGCGGAACTCAACGCCGTGCTTATAATTCAAATCAGATTATTGTAATAATTGTGCTAAGATTTTTTTTCTTGGAATATTATAAATCTGAAAGCGTAAATAATTCTCCTGTCCATATAATATATGGATTGTAAACAGTAATAATAACTTTAGAATGGCAATTATTATACATTTTCAAGCGACCTACATTTATTTGTACGCGATTACTTTTGTTTTGTTTCCAGGTTATTACGTACAAAGGGTGTAACCCTTGGGTATTGTTAGCCCGCAGGGCGTCTAACGATGCAGTCAGATTTATTGCAAGCGTTTAAAAAAGCTATATTAACCTTAATATTAAAATCCACGTTCGAGGAATGTTTTTTTTTGTATTTCTTTGTTAGCAAGGCAATGAGCGGCGTTGAGTTCCTCAAATCTATATCAAATTGAAACAAGGCAAAGTGTTTCAACTGAAAAGTACTATATAAAACAAAATCTCCCATCCATGGAGGTATTTTAAAAGCAAAACCATTAGGCACAGTCAAGCATCAATTTGAGTATAAATATATATTTTTTTTATTTATTCAAATCCAATTAATATTTAGCTGTCTTTCCTATATAGTACGCAGAGTAAATCTGGGAACCTAGTGTTATGACACACTCTTCCCCACTCTTTTCAGACATAGCGTATTGAGTGGCGGAGAAAAACACCGTGTTTTGTCTCCTTACCATAATAAGGCAATACAATAATTGACAGCCCTGAATGAGAATTGAACTGAATGTCAAGATTATACACTATGTGCCCTTGCATTACGACTGCCTGTCCTCACCTGGAAAAATAAACCAAAAACTATAGCTACACCATTTTTAAAATAAACAACTGCAACTACTACGAAATAAACTTTTTTACCGGCACGCCTTTTATCTCTTATTTGAAAAATACAAGGATGTTTCTAGCGTATCGGATATCCAACGCTCATACCAGTGAGCCACGATAAGGCAGAACGTATTTGATTTGGTTTAGGTCTGGTCTAGATATTTCTAGTATTTCTCTTAAAGATAATCTAGGTGTTCTGGATGTCGATATATAATTAGGTTTATCATGATCCCCACTTGGGTACTGAAATATTTATTGTTTTCAGTTTTTGCTTTGGTTACGAGGCAAAGCATGGCGTTGAGTTTTGTCAGTCAAGTACGCAATGCTTCATGTTCAAGGGCAAAGTGGGGAACGGAACGGAGTGTCTAATCACTAGGCTCCTAAGTTCTTTCTTCTACCCTACCAATTGTGGATACCATGTAGCTAGAAAAAATATTAATGACACATAATATATTATCAAAATAAAGCAAGAATGTTTATGAATAGCTCATTATAATAGTTTTTATTGATGAAAGAAAAATATATTTGTGTATCTAAAAATTATATATTATAATGAATTTTTATATTCTTACAATTAGGGCCAGTCCTGCAGGGACTTAAGCGACTGCAAACACTATAATCCCTACCCAAATCAAATAACTAATAAATCAAATCCCTACTCGAGGAAATGTAATATTTAATATTTTCGTTTTTTTTTGCTTTTCCGTCAAGTGGCAAAGCACGTCGTTGAGTACCGAAAGTGGAGAAAGAACGGAGTAACTTAACGATGGATTCCTGTAAATAGGTTATCGTTCTCATATCGCGAATTATTTCTTTATAAATATTCTATTAGGTTTTGAATTATCGGGCCTGTTGGCGCAGCAGAAGCGTGTTACTGTAAATATACAAATGTGGGTTCAATGCCCACTCGAGGAAATGAAATTTTAAGTATCATAATTTTTTTATTCTGATAACGAGGCAAAGCGCAACGTTGAATTCAGCGACTCAACACGTAATACCGCAAAATTCGACAGAAAACGGAAACAGTGTGTCTTAACACTAAGTCCTTACATTTCATATAATATGAGACGAAGCGTGAAGCTAAAAAAATCTTTAAATAAATAGAACACGTTTATAAAACAACATAATCATACAATTAGCCAGCTAATTTTTTACTTTGTTCAAGAAGAAATAATCTGAAAGAAAACCGATTTTCCGTTAGAAATAACATTAATACACTTATCGTATTTCTTTGACGCCCAGAACAAAAAAAAAACATTGAAAGAGAGTTGCTGGCCCCGCCGATACAAGCGGTTTGTAAAGATCTTTTGTTTCTATTGTTCTATTATTACATTTTTATACATGACATATCCAGATACGAATAAAAGAAATAATGATCTGAAATAATCATGTATTTTCGGGAATCAGAAGATGTATTTATTTTAAGGCCCCTCATGGCGCAGGGGCACAAACGTGTGACTGTAAGCGTGGCAGGTTGGGGATTCGACCTCCACTCGAGGAAATTAAACATTTATTATTTTTAAATTTAAATTAAATATTAAATATTTTCATTTCATCGCTCTGGTAATAAGGCAAAGTGCGGAGTTGAGTTCCACCACTTAACTTGCAACGCCTTAAATTCGTCAGAAAGTGGAGAATAGGATGGATGTCTTAACACTAGGTTCCCTAGTTCTCTCCGCCTACCAAGTCAGGTGCGAGATATAGTGTGAAGCGTGAAAAAAAACCTTATTTAGCTGAAACTTATATATAAAAAAAATATTTGAGTATTTCAAATACTCAACGCAACATTAATACTACGACCACATTGAAACAAGGTCTATGTATATAAGAGGCAATAAAAGAACTGCTATCCGTACCGTCTTAAAAGAAACTGTAATCCGTCTTGTTGGAACTTGCCCACCGAGGGTTCCATACTATTTTCAGTATTGCTAGTCAACCGGAAGTATAACTTATAAAAGTTGACGAACTTCAATTGGCGTACGTACTCGAAAAGAATTACAATATATTAGTTAGTAGTGAATTTTCTCTATTAAACATTTGTCAATTTTCATTTTGTCGATATTTTCCTGTAAAAGTTATGCCTAAATGATCGTTTCTTTTTTAGTTTGTGAATATAATTATATTTTGTTAGTCCATGAGATAGTAGAAATACACATTTGATATTAATTTCAGCTAGATCTCAGATTTGAGCTAGCGATATCTTGTGAAGGGAGGTATCGATCCTCACACTATCTTGAGATAAATGTTGGTCTATAAGGATTTAGTTTTTTTTTCTATTTGAGGCACGGAACTCTAACAAATGCTGCTCTATTTTCTTACTACATATTTCAAAGTACTTTTTTACGTACTATCTCTAAAACACTGCATTACTTGTAGTACACAAGTACTTTTTGAATTCGGAGGAAATCAGTCTTAATAATATACTTCCTTTGTTTTCCCTGAAATATGTGGCAGTTAGGAAATACAAATGTGGGAACGGAATACCCGTGTAGCATTTATTCCTCAGTTTACATTAGCGTTACAGCCCTGAATAATCTTCTTTGCAACTAAACATGCCTTAAACTCTGTGGTAAACAAGTTGAGTGGCGAAACTCATCGCGCTTCGTCTTCTTTCCAGAGTAAAGAAATGAAAACATAAAATATTGAATTTGAAAATACCAAATATTTAACTTCTTCGAGTGGGGATCGAACCCACAACCTATGGCTTACAGCCTCACGCTTATGCCGCTGCGCCACGACAGGCCTCAATAAATGTTCGAGATAAAATGCTTCTTAATTTACTTTTGTTATTTAATTTTTATAGACGTTTTATTAATATCGTTTTTTTTCTGTCTTTTATTTATGTAAGAGGAGGGATTGAAAAATCATTGCCTATAATGAGAATAGAACCCACAACCACAATTAGAATTAGACGTTAACTCAATATTAAACTTCCAACACCACAACTAATCGAAATGAAACTGAGTTATCGATATTTCAAGATATATAAAGTTGACCTTTTAAGTATATTGTTACTGAAGCCTTCTATAATATTTTACGATCCTTTTACTGAGAGGACGATATTTTAGAATCATGTTCAAAGGCCAAGTTACTTTTGTGTGTTTGATTTGAAATTTTTCTTTTGGTTACAAATTGGACAAAGGGTTGGGACTTTTATTAAATGTTAAGCTCCAGGGCTGTTTATAATAAGGTAATTTAGGGCTTTTTTTATTTTAAATAAACAAAGAAAGGAAAAGTTGGGATTCACATTTAGACCCAGTTTCATGCTGTAACCATGATATTCTATAGGCAGAGATAGAGGCATGCACTTGTGCCCCTACGCCACAACAGGTCAATCGTTCGTTTCGATATCTAGATACTTGTATAGAGAATATTTTTATATGCGTAATTTAACGCCACGTTTTGCCTCGTTAGCAGAGTAAAAAAATCTTACTTTTCAGTCATTGCGGAATTTAATTGCGGAATTTAATCCTGGGCTGTGCCTTGTTACCAAAGCAATAAATTAAAATATAAAATATTGAAATTGAAAATATTTAATATTTCAATTCCTCGAGTGGAGATCGAACCCACAACCAATCACGTTTAGTTACATGCTTGTGCCCCTGCGATGCGACAGGCTTCATAAAAAAATGATCCAATAATACATTACACCCAATTTAAATCTAATAAATTAAAATCAAAACAAGTAACAACATACGATATGAGAACGATTACGAAATTTCCATATCAAAGAAATGATTTTAATGTTCACAGAATGAACTGTTAATGGCTGTGTTGTCGAATATAATAGGTCCTTTGCTTAGACTTAGGGTTGCTTTGTTATTGTGCGTAAATATTCGGGTTGAGTTTAAAAGGGAAATTTAGGTATATTTTTTAATGAAAGTATGAATAAAGAGTGAATACAACGTATTGAGAGCGTGTCCATGATTTGGAAGCGGAAGTAATATGACTCCACTTTGGCAATAAATTCCGCTACTCTGCATCCCATTCCTCGAATGTGAATGGGCAACTGAGAACGGAATTACTTAACGTTGGGACCTTCCTGCCTTCCTTGCTATAAAAAGGCGTAAACATCAACAGTATTCTTAATGTGACGTCATCACTTGAAAGCGCCTATATGACACAGAATATGAGCGTCTACCTACGACTTAAGTGCCAGTGGAAGAATGTTTCTTTTCCATTGCTGTTTCTTTGATTTGGCTTATTTATAGAATAATACGCAGCATCACGCCCTGGCACGCTCGCCCGCTGGACGCGAAATTATATCCTCGCGATCTTCTATCCCCGACCGACCCTTGAGCTGCTGTAGTGGCCGCTGGTCGCCCAAGCTGGTCAGTACAGGCTCATCCTCCCAACCTCACCATCGAGGTAATACACCATAAGGACCCCCAAAAGGCCAACCCCAAAGCCGCGCCTATATTGATAGGCGCCGAATGACACCTACGGCAAGAGGGCTCTAGCCTTGATGCCGTCTCCCCTCTACCCCCTAGGGGGTCGAGAGAGAAGAACACTCGGAAATAGAATAGTGTTGAATTTTACGTTACATTATTTTTTTTCTGATTCATCCCGCACCTACCTACCTAGCCATGCGCGCACCTACCTAGACCCCTACCTAGGCAGATGACCTGGGAACTTAATTTAAAGACACTCCGTTTAATTCCCAACTTTCCACTGAATTTAAAACATTACATGTTGAGTGGTGGAACTAAACGCTGAGCGTTGCCTCATTCTCGGAGCGAAGAAATGAAAATATTAAATATGTCTATTTTCATTTCTACTATAGTCACTCGCTTGGGCCCCTGCGCTGCTGCTGTTTTTTTCTAATATGGATAGAAAGTGAAAAACGGAGTAATATATCACAAGAATATTTTAAAAAGACAGGATGCACTTTCACTGGTCGACTGGCTGAGATCTCGTAAAGAGATACATCCACCTTTGTACATTAAACATTTGTATGTTTTTGTTTTTCATATATTTTTAGTAGAATTAAAAAATATATATTCATATACAATAGCATTCACACACAGTCAAGTTACGTAAAATATAAAGACTAAATCAGAGAAGCTATGAATATAAAAGACTAGCGAAGAGAAATCAAATGTTTACGACGTGTTACATACAAATGAGAATGGTAAGTTTACGGGCGCGAATTCGCATAAATTACATAGATTTGCAGCGTCACATTGCGGCCTTAGCGGATGTGGATGCGGTACTTTGACGCTATATTCACTAAATTCCATTTCACAGATCCACATATATACTGCTGACATATTGGCAATATGTCGAAATGTAAAAATAAAATAGGTTCCCGTGTTACGTTGTAAAAGGTAATGCTGGCTATATTTTTTTTGGTCTACGCCGATATTTTGAGTTAGATTGAGAAATATACATTAAAATAGAAATTTTAATGTATATTTTTCAATTTAACGTTGCTTTGTAGCTTTGAGATTTTTAGATTTTTTCGCTCAGCATAGAATACAGGATATCTAGAGTAAAGACTCAATGTATTGCATGTTTAATGCCAGAACTCAACTCCACTAGGTCGTTAGGAGTGATGAAATGAAAATAATTTAAAAGATAATCATTCTTCAAGTAGGTAAAGAAATCACAATCATCGCAATGACAATCAGAAACTGTGCCGCTGAGCCACAACAGTCTCAAATGTCAAATAATATACACTATATTCTTAGAAATATATACTATCTAACACGCTTTATCTCCAAAAAGTAAGTCACTCTGTTCCAAATGAACCTGAAATGCCATTTTAATTGTAATTTGGAAAGATTACAAGAGCTAATTAGATAGACATCAGGATCAGGGGGATTAAGTGTCTCCGGAAAAGCAATAATCTGCAATTAAGAAGATTCTCTTGTTACTTAGTTAATGTAAAATTCTACTCCTTATATTATCTTCTGTCGACATAAATCGAGCTTGGTCTGAAATTAGTACTATTATTATAGTCGTATTATATATTTGGCTCAACATGATGGTTTTAACATAATGTAAGATAAAGCTTTAAAAATTTTGTTTCAAAGGTTTATCTTACAGTCTGATAACGCAGAGAAAACATACTATCGAGATTTTTGTTATCTACTTTCATGCTGATTACAAATCATTGTATGTTGAATGGCAGAAATTAACGCCGCGTTTTGTCTAAGTAGAGCAGCAAATTGATAAAATATACTAATTTATTCTTTTATTATTATTTAGTTGATGTTCTCGACGACAGTCTTGAGACGGCCTTTATAATTAAGATCCTGCTTAATATAAAGGCCGTTTCAACTGTTCATATTGAAATCATAGTTCTTTTTTAATAGTCATTTTGTCAATAGTATCACCAATGAGCATGGGTAGCTCGAATTGCTGCAGATTTTGTTCCTTACTCAGCTCAGCTTCACGCTGTATCCCGCACATGGCAGGGTGGGCAGTCCCACTTCTGTATTGTTCCTTAATTTTTCAAATCTAAGTAAAGTTAAGATATCCCAAGAAAAGAAAATACGTTCTTATGTTTCACAATATTTTACCAAATATCAATAAACTAATAAATATAAGGTTTATAATAATATTATATAAATACCATTATACAGTGAGTGGACGTTGATATATGTAATACATGGCTTATATAACGCTTGGCACAAACATATCAAGTAGATCAATTTACGTTAACAACGTCTGTTGATCCGGTATTTGAACAATACATCATAAAACAATGTAGAGAAAATTTACGAAAGCTTTATTTCGGTTAGTGTTGCGAAGATTTTTAAGTCACTTTTGTATTAACGCGATTGCAAAACGATATCATTGAAATATATTCCGGAATATAAGGATATAATCATGTTGCTCTTCAAACTATCGAATCTTTCTTTGAAAGTCACATTAAAATTGGTTAAGCTATTCTGAATAAAAATATTAAATTGTTTATTTTTCTTGTGGCATCGTGGAAATAACTGCGAGAATATGCACTACAAGCGCCCGCCTGTTTTGAAAGCTCAATTGCTTAGAAATTATTGTACAATAACTCAGTATTATTTATATACTAGGATTTGATGTTCAATTTCTTTAAAGCTTTTCTAAAGTGACTTGGATGTTTTATTATTTAGAAAATAAAATAATTTTCAAGGACTGTTAATTTACATCTTTTCTAAAAAATACTAAGCAGGGTATAGGGCATAGGATTTTCTGTATAATTCGGCTAATATATAAATGTCATTTATAAAAACATTTTAAAAATGTTATGAAAAATATATATTTTGAGCCAGTAATATAAATGAAATCAAATCGATGCACTTGTCGCGATGGTATGATACAAGCTTACTCACCACAGGCGCTCTTTTGTGCAACTACGAAAGTAATTTAAAATAGAAGAATTTTAGTTTAAAGAATTTAAGTGATTATAGATATATTAATAGGCGTAAACTTTTTTTCAAATTATGGACGCTACGTGAAAAGACCAAATGTTTAAATATTTACATCATACATATATTGTAAAAGCTCTTAAAAGCTCGAATTTACCTCACACTCAAGCCTTGAAAGCTAAATACGATATTAAAAATTAAAGTAGTACAAAGTAAAAGATAAATTGTCCTTTGTAATTCTTTGTGCATCTTTTGTCATTGCATAATGAATATTTTTATTGTTTGAGTTTGTTTGAATCTACACTAGAAAATTTGAAATATCAGTTGTTATAAACCAAGATGCTTGTGGAATTACAAATTATAAGAAAATTAATAATTTGTTGCCCTCTGGAAAAAAGACAAATCACGGCGCTGAGTACCGCCATTCAACACGTAGTCTAAAATAAGGTGAAAAATATGCTCATGTACAATATATTCTGTGAAGCTTTTCACATATTAAAGAAAAAGTCCTTAGATAAAAAAAGAACAAAAAATATTTACAGTATTCCTATTTCTTTTCCTCAACAAGAAAAACAGATTTTTACATCAATTTAATGTCAAACCACGACCAATTCTTAACAATAATCCACTAAACGTGCAAAGTCGAGAGAATGACATACGATACCATCAAGTTTTTATCTCGCGAGATAAAAAGGTGTTACCCTAAATGGTGGGGGAGCGAGATTTATGTTTGCTAAAGGAATTTGTTTTATATTATGAAAGCTGAAGCGCTTTGCGTAATTGTGGCGTGCTTGCTATAGAATTATAGGAACAAGTCAGATACATTTTTAGTGATTGTTTTGCGAATGAATGGTGTTTTTTTGCTTGAGATGGAATAGTGAATTCGATTCTTTGAGTTTTTAAACACTGTATAAAGCAGCTTTACCGCTAAGTGTTAAAACATTCCGTACTTCTCTTTTGCCCAAGTTTTAGACTGTGGTTCATGGCAGAGTTCAACGCTGCCTTCGATTCACCAGGACATGAAAATAAATGTATGTATAATATATTATCGTCGCGTTAAGCATCATATTTTTTATCTGCAGTTTCTGGTAGTTTAGATGTGTACATGCATTAACTATTTTTCTAATCCTTTTTTTTTTTTAAACAATGATGCCTCTTGAAACCTCTTTAAGTCCATCATTTTTGTGACTATAGGCGGGCAAATTGAGATAATGTACAATATGAATTTACTCTGCTCTACTCCATAACAGTAAATCTGACCTATAATTGTTACGAAGAATAACCTTTAAGCTTTAAGAGCTAGACAGTTTGAACATAATAACAATACACGCATATTTTGAAAAGAGGTCTGTTGTAGCATAAGGGCGTATAGTCATAAGCGTGCGACTGTAAACACGAAATTGTGGGTTCGATTCTCACACGAGGAAACTATATTTATATTTATTTATTTTTATTGGTCTAGTAAAGATGTTTGTCTCGGCGCGGCGTTGAGTTCCGCAGCGCTCCAGAATTCAACAGAAAGTGGGGAATGGTGCCTTATTTGAAACCGAGTATCTTATTAACATTACGTTATCAAGTTCACTCTGCCTACCCAGCTATAAAACATTTTTACGACTAAATTAATTTTAAAATGAAAGTTTCCCTCTAATGATTTTCATCGGAGTTGGTGAATATGAGAAAGTAAATGTTAATGTGAAAATGTTAATATACTTTATAAATTTAATTGAAATTCAGCTTTTTATGAGCCTCTTAAATAAGGCGTTGAGAAATGAGTACCCGCTGTATGAAATTACAATTTTTAATATAAGAACGGGTAATTAATTGGATTTTTTTAATTTCCATTTAAACATTGTTTAGGCCGCAGTGGCTTCTGTGATATCTACTCGTAACTATAAACGCCACGGTGTTGAGTTCGATGAACATTTAAAAAAATATTGTTTTTGTTTTCTTTGTAAAGGGTAGCAGTTATTTTCTTAACTCAATAAGTACTGATTTGTATTTGAAGTAAAAGTGCGAAATACGAACTGACATAAAAAGCTGTTTAAGTATTAACTTGTTACTTTGTAACGGAGGCTATTTTGGTTCAGGAATATAAGCTTGCGACTGTACATACAGGCAAACGTTGTGGGTTCGATTCTCATGACTTTGAATGATACAAGAATATTTTTATTTGCTCTTTAATTTCGCCTATTCAACATGCAATGCCTCAAGTATTTGAAAAAAGAAACAATCGACACTAGGTACTTAGGTTTTTAATGACTTTTCGATTCAGAATATATATATATATATATTTCTTATATAATACGCATCAAAACTAAATAACAAGTATTTATACAATTTTATTTCCCTCTGCTATAATCAATTAAAAACACCAAACATAAAATATCACACACACAAATAGCCCCAAACATCCCAATTTAAAACAAATGGTAGTAAAAGTTAATTTAGAATGTACAAAAAGAGCTATAAAAAGGGGTATTCGATTTCGAAAGTAATCATCCAAATGCCTGTGTATCACGCGTTCACGCAATAACACTGTATCACGGTTATATATACGTATATTATGTTTGATAAGTTTACATAACAGCATGTTGTCTGAGTCGTTGATACGTGTATCTATTTTTAGTTTTTTTTTTTATTACTACCATTGTTGATTCTGTTAAGCGTTGTTGAGGCCTCTCGTGGCGGATGAGCTGGTTGTGAGTTTGATTCCCATTTGAGAAAATGGACTATTTAATATTTTCAAATGAAATATTTTATGTTTTATTTTTTACGCTCCGGTAATAAAATAATTTGGATTGAATTGTATTATAATGTAATTTTTTTTAAATATAAATATATATATGAATTTTGTAAAGAACTTGGCACTCATTTAGATCTCCATTACTTTTACAACGAAGCCCACAGCCCACATTTTGTATTTTATTTAACTTAGTAAGTAAGGTAAGTTAAGTTTCACATTTACATTTTTAATGGTGATACTTGTGTATGATTTTCAGTGCAATGATTATAAGTTAAATTCTCATTCGGTAAAAAAAAAATCCCCGCTTCGGTAAAAGAAATTTGGAGCGTTAAGTACCAATAAATAATACATAATGATTCTGTATATTTTTATAAAAAATAACAACCATATTAAAAAGAAAAATGTCTAGTGTATAAGAAAAGATTAGTTTCCCAAGTAGCGGGAGTCACAAACAAATTTTCCTGAAACCTACAGGTTTCTTCGAAAAAAAAAAAAAACCCTTTTAGCTATAACATTTTACACGAAACCATTAGAATATTAAAATATCTTCAATAGTATTAAAAATGCATTTCAATGCGACGTCAATTTCGTTAATGTAAGTTGGAAAAATTGTCAGCGCTTGGTTATATTGATATCGCTGTGCTCGAAGTATTAATTATTAAATTTTAAATTAAAAGAAACATACTTGATTATTAAAATGGATTCAGTTTGTGGTGATTCACATTAGATGAGATTCTCTAAGACATTAGAGAAAGATACTTCTAAGTTCGATTCTGGGTCGCGCAAAAAGTCGTCGGCCTGAATATTACAAATGTGTCGTTGAAACCTGTATAAATAGTATATCTTCAAATTATGCCTAAAAATATCGAAAAGATAAGAAAATGTTAATTGTTAGTCTACCTCAAATGATAAAAAGCATAATATTTTAAAATAAAGAAAATAGATACTCATTTTAACTTCACACTGTATCCCACACATGGCGGGATAGGCATAGAGACTTGGGAACCTAGTGTTAAGACACTCTGTTCCCATTAAAGCACATCCGTAATTCACTTTCGGTCAAATTTTAGAAGCATTGCGTGTTGAGCGGTGGAACTCAACGCCGCGCTTTGCCTCCTTATCAGAACGAAGAAATATAAAATATTCCATTTCATCGAGTGGCATCATTAAACTTCTATCGCAATATATTATTTGTTTATTATCTCTAATTTATTAAAAAACACAAAAAAACAACAAAGTATAATTTCCACTTATTTCTTTTTATTATAACGAACCGAGTCCCTTGACGAGTAGTGTGATTTGGCAAGTAGACAGCTCTTACTCTGGGAAAAAATTGAAGCGTCTTTGTCAAAGATGAATATACATAATATCTAAATCTACACAAAGTATCTAAATTTTAAATGAAAAATTTACGACAATCCTGTAAAACTAGACAGTATTTCGTAATTCTTTTCGCCTGTCGTGGCACAGCGGCACTAGTGTGTGACTGTAACCGACGAGTTGTGTGTTCGATCCTCACTCGAGGAAATTAAATATTTAATATCTTCAGTTTAAATATTTAATGTTTTAATTTCTTCCTCTGGTAAAAAGGCAAAGCGTTGCGTTGAGTTCTGCCACTCAACACGCAATGTGGTGGAAAGTGGGAAACGGAATGTCTTAACACTATGTTCCCAAGTTCTCTCTTCTCTCCTTCTCCTCCCCTTCATAAGTGGCAATAAAAAAATTAAATACGTTTCTTATATCCATACAATTACTGTTCAAAGCATTAAACTACGGAAGACTTAACAGCTTATACTCAGTATAACGATCGCAATGTAGTGTGCACTGTACATAATGTTGCTATTAGCTATACTATAACCGTTATGAGACCGAATGTTTGTAATTAAGTGGTTGTAGGGCTCGTCTCATACAAAATAATGTTTATTCATTAGTTTTTTTTTTGGAAATATTTTTTGTGATTTTCTTCGACATATCTAATGAATATAAGTATAACGGCGCACCGTCAACTTTAATAAAAAAAATATAATTTCGAGTATGTAAATTATGAATTAATAACGACAGTTATCAATCTTACAAATGTTTTCATGATTTATCAATTATGACATTTAAATTAAAAAGAGCTAGATTACAGTAATTTGCTATTGTTAGAATATTAGTAGATAAACGATTGATGAATTAGTTTTAGTAAAATTCATTGTAGGGCGTAGTGGTATAAATTCGAGTGATTATTGAAACTCGCGGCATTCGCATTCTCATAAAAGTACTGGCAAAGACAAAGAAGTTTTTATTGTTATAATTAAAAGTGTTTGAAATAATCTTCACTTTTATTTATTGTCATGGAAAGTTGAAACATTATTGAAGACGTCGGTATTGCTGACGTGAATAATTTTAAAAACAACTCTGCAAAGCAGGTGGGTTTTGATATGTATGTATTATATATGTGTCATTTTGCATCGCACATGGCAGCGTAGGAGAAGGAATTTTGAGAACCTGTTGTGTAAACTCTCCGTTTTGTTCTCCACTTTCCATTGAATTTTATAAATGTATTAAATATTTAAATATACAATATTAAATATTTTAATTCCTCGAGTGGGATCAAACCCACAACCTCTCGCGCTTATATTCACACGCTTGTACCCATGCGCCACGACTGGCCTCTCATGGCCTCAATGTATGTCTAACAAAAGTCATTTTCAATTTCTTAGTCGTCGTGAAGCGGATGGATTGGCCGGTTGCGGGTTCCATTCCTATTGAAGTAGTTAATAGAGCGGGATTAGAGTGTTTTAATAGATTACTTACGTCTGCCTCTCGTGGTATATGCGGAATGCAGCGTGTTATAGTAAAACAATTCAAAATCGCAATAAAATAATAAACATTAATATTATATTTTTCTCTACTTGAAAGTACTCGCCGCCTGGACATTAGTTTTGAAGAGCAATAGCTAGCTAATAAGTTGTTTTTTTTTTTCAAAATTCTTTGACAAGTACAAGAATTGTATAATAAACTATTTAGTTGCCAATTTCAAGTTGAAGGTTTTGGCAACTTTCCATACGACTGTTCTTTCTTTTCTATTTTAACGCTTCAGATCCGATGCCAAATTATATTAAAATGTCTTAGAACAATTGCTTCACGAAATATGACAAGTGTACATTGTTAGGATATTTTGTATCAGAATATATCTTTCTTTTCGTTGATTCTGTCGAAGGCAACAAAAGCATTATATCAATTTATTTTTTGCTATTGTAATGAATAATTTTGTTTTCTATTTAATTTTATTTAATTTTTATAATAACCAGTATATGGTAAGATAGGCGCAGATAATGCTTAAACATTTTTATTTCTGTCTTCTTGTTTAATTCGAATTTAATTCATTTAATTCGAATTTAATTTCCTGTCGTGGCACAGCGGCACAAGCGTGTGACTGTAACCGGCAGGTTCTGGGTTTGATCCCCAGTCGAGGAAATTAAATATTTAATATTTTCAATTTAAATATTTAATGTTCCATTTCTTCGATCTGGTAATGAGGTAAAGCGCGGCGTTGAGTTCCGCCACTCAACACCCATTGCCTTGGGAGTAAATAAGTAGCCTTCGCCCATAACCCGAACTATATATATTTATATCAATATAATAGATATAAAGAGTAATATCTGGATACGATACTAATATCAACTCAAAATACCAAATTTTACACAATTTTGAGACAATCTATTTAGACAGACGGACAAAATATGTATTAAAGATTCAGTTTGTCTGTATTTTGAGTAAAGGAGAGTTCTAATAAATACAAACTTAAACTACTAAGTTAAACATTCCAATAGCATTCAACCGACAATACTGAAGGAAAGAAATATCTGATACAACATTTCCCGCGTGTTCATTCATGAAGATAGCGGAAATCGTAGCTTAACCATAATGTTGAGGGATATCGAGTTATTTACCACATGACGAAATGAGTTCGTTTATTGTGTTTTTTAACTTATTTCTAAAATAGGAGGTTATCAATTTAACAGGTATGTATGTTAAATGGTTGATAGGTGATTTTTGTGTAAATACACATATTTCTAAAAATTTGTTTAAAAGAAAACTTGTGTTTCAAGTTTTATTAAAATCAGTTCGGTTGGTATTGAGATATATATCTCTGGAGGTGTCGTACTATATAATAAAGGTAATGCTTTAGACGACACGTTAGTTGTTTGAATGATATTTTATGTTAATTCCAATGTCTTAGTAAACACATTAACCAAACTGAAATCACCAAACTCTACAAAATATAGTTTCTTTATTCTTTATTCTCTTCTTCGACTTCAATCTTTCTTTTATTTAGAAAAACTGGCAGAAATAACTTTGAGAAAGTAAATGGGACCGTTCTTTTTGTTTGCCTGAATTGGAGAAATTACGTGGTCAGCGACCAAACTCAATAACTTAAGACATTCCTTAATTATAAAAATATAAATAAAAAAAAACTAATATAGATGCAGCCACAGTGCAGAAACAAACGTGCGATTGTAATTGTTCAGTTTTCACTCAGGGAAATACTATACATATTATTATTTTTTTTAATTTTTTTGTTCTGGTGGCGAGGTAAAGCTCTGCGTTGAGCTCAGCCAATTAACATATACGCGATAACTCGAGAATACGTCGGAAAGTGAAAAAATAATCTTAATGCAAGCGAAATTTCTTACAGTAGACTCAAATTCGGCGGAAAATGGGTGTGTGGGATACAGCGTGAAGCTAAGAAGTCTTACACTAGATAAATAAGGTAAATTAACTTCCAAAATTAAAGCAATCCATTTTGAAATATTTGGCTGACATAAAATACACAGGCACCACATTTTTATAATTGACAATGAACATAGGATTAGTTGTACGTGCCTTTGATATTTGTAGTGAATTTCGAATTTGCTGAAAACATTTTTGTTTGCGATAAAAACATTTCAACGCACGCATTTATATTTGGTAAGGTATGCCACGCGCGTAGAGAGTTTTCAGTGAATTCAGTATGTTCATTAGTGAATTGTTATTATTTAGGTTTTGATTCATTTTTCTGTATATATTTTTAATGTTTATTCCCATATATTTACAGAAAATATCTAGTATAGAGATACTCCTTTCCCCAATATCTCCTCTATTTAAAGGATATTGCGTCTTAATTGGCGGAAATTAATGCCACATTTTCTTACATACACATACACACAGACACACCTAGTCGAAGAAATCAAATATTTAATATTTTTAATTTAAATATTTAATGTTTCATTTCCTCGCTCTGGAAATAAAGCAAAGCGCGGCGTTGAGTTCCGCCACTCAACACGCAATACCTCAAATACGACGGAAAGGAACGGAAGTGAAACGGAGTGTCTTTACACTATTTTTCCGGGTTTTCTCTGCCTACCCAGCATCGTGCGGGGTACAGCGTGAAGCTGAGTGAGTATATATACATACATATATATATTCCATGTACTTGCTATATAAATTATAGTAAGAAATGAAAATATTCGAAATTTCGCTACTGCCAAATATAATGACCTACTTTAAGTCACACTTCCGTCACATCTCAATATGCATGCTCTGTATAGTGTTTACAAAATGACAGACGTAGTATATACCGCCGCTAATTAGCTTTATTAAAGCGAACATTGGAGCTTAAAAACTTTATATTTATTTTAACAAACAATTTGAAACTTTATCTGAAAAGAAATAAGGTGTGATTTACATTTTCATAAGTTAACAATTACTTTTCACCATATTACACAATTTTGAAACTGAAATTTTGCTTTTTAGTCAACATTGTGTTTCAAATGTTGACTGTAAAACGAATATTTGTGTGGTTCAGTGGTATAAAGTTAATTACTTATTTGTAGGATATCAGTTTATATCCGGGTATGCAATCGCGCATCTAACGACTATATAAACTATAATAAATGATACTGCAATCGTAGAACTATGCCTCAGAATTCGGCAAAAAGTAGGGAACAGAAGTGGAACGGAGTGTCGTAAAACTAGGTTCCCAAGTATCCTCTGCCTACCCTGCCATATGCGGGATACAGCGTGAAGATGATATACCAAAGTATGAGTTTACTCCTGAATGTAGCTTTACACACTCGCAAATTTTTATATGTATATTTATGTATATATATATATATATATATATATATATATATATATATATATATATATATATATATATATATATATATATATATATATATATATATATATATATATATATATATATATATATATATATATATATATATATATATATATATATATATATATATATATATATATATATATATTTTTATATATATATTTATGTCTGTAGCATCGTGTCTCCCAAAGCGATGAACTGATTTTGATTTAGCTTTTTTTATTTGATTGATGATTTGTATTAATAATAATTATTATTCGCTCTGGTATCAAGGCAAAGCGCGGCGTAGAGTTCCGTCACTCAACACGGAACGTCTTAAATTGGCAGAAAGTGAGGAACGGAACGATGTCTTAACACTAGGTTCCCAAGTTTTCTCTGCCTACCCTGCCATGTGCGGGGTACAGCGTGCAGCCTATAATTATTATTATGAACAAATAATTAATAATCACAGCCATTGTAATATAACGTGTCGCAGTGGCCGTAATATAAACGTGACGATAGTGGGTTCAATTCTTACTTGAGATAGTTAAATATGTATTATTTTCTCAATCGTTATCACTCGTTTAATCACTGTATACTGTAATTTTGCCTAGCAAAGAACGGCCTTGAACTCCGCCACTAAACACGTAAATGCCTGGGGCGGGCGGGTTCTTAATGAGAACGGAATGCCTCGACACTGAGTTCTGAGGCCTCTGCGTACCACATTATGTTAGTTAATAATAATTTAGATAAGCGAAGATTGACCTAACAACCAATAGCTCTGATTAACTTTTACAGTTAATCAGACCTATTGCACTACGATACCCTTATATAAAATAGTAAATCATCTACAAATTTGGCATATCAGTGAGTCCAAATATCGTGAACTGGGATTTAAGTACAATATTGTCCTACTTCAATAGAGCTAAGTATTCACGTGAGGCACGCCAAACACGCCGCTCGATGGAAACATTCAGCATTATATTGCAATTACTGACTTTATTTTGATTCGTTTAGAAGATCGTCGATACAAATCTATTTTGGCGTAATGTTCATAATTTAGACACGCTTTTATAACACTTTTTGAATCTTCAAATTTTTAAACTAATAAAAGTGGGAAAATTATTGATTTGTTCACAATTTATAATGCTGCTACTTTTGATTTATTAACAACAATTTAAAATGCTTTCAAGTTATATTTTTACCAGAAATAACTTTTTCATAGTGTTATCATTGCCTCTTTTAAAAGTTGAACTCAAATATAAAATTATTTATAGTTATTATATTCATACTCATACTCAGCTTCACGCTGTATCCTGCACATGTCAAGGTAGGCAGAGGAAACTTGGGAACTTAGTATTAAGACACTTCGTTCTATTACCGTCTACCTACTTCCCGTCGAATTTGAGGTATTGCCTATTGAGTGGCGGGACTCAACGCTGCGCTTTGTCTTTTTTTATTTTATTCTATAATCATTTTATATATGTGGTAGTGGTGGTGCAGTGACTGTAAACACGTCAATCGTGGATTCAATTTTGAATTAGAGTAATGAAGTATTTTCATTTCCACGCTTTGGTAATAAAACAAGCAGAGATTCAATGAGAAAAGCGTTGCATTTCGCAGCTGAATATTGAATGTCTCTAAAATTGGACGGTACGTGTGTAACGGAGAACACAATTTTTTTTATCAAAAACGATAAATACAAGCGTTTTTTCATAGTATTTTTGTACCGTGTATTTACGAAACGCGTGCTTGTAAAAGGAATGTGCTAAAGTAAACTTCACTCATATGCTTTTGTGTACGGTGGCCTTTGTCGTAAAATTTTCCCATATTATTGCAAAATTACATACTTAGCCTATTGTGGCAGTTTCATTTGCTCGAAGCTTTATTGATTAGGAGAATAGAAACGTTCAAATACACGACGATTGCTGTAGTACAAAGGCTATAAGGAAATATGGAGCAAATTTTAAATGAAAATATTATACGAGTTATATATATATATATATATATATATATATATATATATATATATATATATATATATATATATATATATATATATATATATATATATATATATATATATATATATATATATATATATATATATATATATATATTATATATATATATATATATATATATATATATATATATATATATATATATATATATATATATATATATATATATACATATATATATATATACATATATATATATATATATATATATATATATATATATATATATATATATATATATATATATATATATATATATATATATATATATATATATATATATATATATATATATATATATATATAAATATATATATATATATATATATATATATATATATATATATATATATATATATATATATATATATATATATATATATATATATATATATATATATATATATATATTATTTTGGTCAATTTATATTAATAATATGTTTTAAATACAAATAATTTTGTGTTCACTCCTAAACCCGATCTTTATAAAATCAAATAACATTTTAATTATCAGCTTTTTAACATAGTAAGTAATAGTATATTAATATAATTATTTATTAAAAAATAACAATTTATTTTGTTATTAAAAAAACCTATTCTCGACTTCTAATATAAACACATATTGTCTGTGAATATAAATCGTTGAAACGTTATGTTAGCTGAATAGATAACGGAATGGGTGAATGTCACATATTTAGTAACCTTTTGTTGTTTATTTGATATTTCATATTGTAAATTTATAAATATATTTAGAGGTCAGCGAAGCGCAGTGGAATAGCGTGCGATAGTAAACAAAGAGGTTATGGGTTCGATCTTGAGCCAGTGTAATTTCAATTCATAAGACAAAGCGGCACTGAGCTCCGCTATTCAACATATTGCGTCTTGATTTTGAGTTTAGAAGCAATCTGGAGTGTTTAAAGAATTGATCTAATATACTACCCAGTATTTTAGATCAATTTTTTCTTACTATACTGAAAAAACTGCATATATTAAAGATAAGTTTACCTTTTGAACCAACGTAGCTTTAATTAAATTAATATGTGACTTAACAATGTAACGAGGAAAGCTCCAGTAGCATATTCTGAGCTAGAAAGCAAATAGTATAAGGCCTTATTAAATCTATGTCACAGAGCTTTTGAGCTACAAAAGTAAAGGTGAAACTTTAATCAATTATAAAATATTTGGCGAATATCCAAATGCATCAAATGCAATGCATATATGCTCCTGCTATTTCATTACGTTGACTTACAAGGTTGTTTTTATCTTGCAATTGTTACTTGCACACCATTTTAAGGTCTTGACTGAGAGACAACAAAGTTATCCTATAAGAATTCAGTCTCGAGCTTTTTTGGAAACGAAACCCTAAAATCAGGTCAAGTATGAATCGTAATCGACCACGATCGACTTTCCTCGTTACATTGTTAAGTCACACATTTACTTTAATTAAAGCTACGTGGCATTTGTAATACGGTTACGAATAGTTGGTTAAAAAGGTAAACATATCTTTAATGTATGCAGTTTTTTCAGTATAGTAAGTACGAAGAACCCAGTATATTAGATCAATTCTTAAAATACTCCAGTTTGCATCTAAACGCAAAATCAAGACGCAACATGTTGAATAGCGGAGCTCAGTGCCGTTTTGTCTTATGAATTGAAATTACACTGGCTCAAGATCGAAGCCATAACCTCTTTTTTACTATCGGGCGCTATTCGACTGCGCTTCGATGACCTCTAAATATATTTATAAATATATATATATATATATATATATATATATATATATATATATATATATATATATATATATATATATATATATATATATATATATATATATTTAACAATATGAAATATCAAATAACAACAAAAGGGAACTAAATATGTGACATTCACCCATTTCGTTATCTATTCAGCTAACATAACGTAAACATTGCAAAAAAAACCGTAGTCGTTATAGTAAAATATATTTCATTGCAACTACACAATGCGCGTTCTGGGAGCAATTTGGAAGTATATTACTACAGTTCTTGGACTTCAAGTTGCGATAGCGAAACGTAAAGACCTTTTCAGACGCAAAAGTATATGTTTATTCAGATTTTTGCTTTTATTACTATTGATATAAGTAAGTGAATATATAATAAAATTGTACTGGTAAAGCATGAATGGATTTAATTTCAGCCTTCATTATTGTGTTTTGGTTGGTTCATAATTTAAATAAAAAAAATCAATACAAATTATATTTTATTTCATTTGGCAAAATTGTTACAAATTCATATTAATTAATAAAAACCATGTGTTTTAAGCGAGCCAAACCGCGTTTTATGAAATAATGTAATTAAGATTTAAACGTACAATTTTATGCTCATCATTTAAATAAGACTTTGAATACTTAAGTATGTTGATCACAAAGAAAACCGGAACCTAATGTTAAATAAAACACTCCGTTCCCACTAAGTCACTTCTCTCCCAACTCTTCGCCGGATGTATAATATTATTTATATTATGTAGTGCCTTATTTAACATTAGGTTTCAGTTTTCTATGTGCCTACTCTGCTTTTTATGAGATACAGTTCCGAGTTCAGTTCCTCTGCTTTTTCCGAGGTCCATTTATCGAACAAGATTTAATTTTACTTTAACATTCTGTAGCTGTACGCAGTTAGAAGTTTAATTTTAACAAACTTTTTCAAGTCATTTTCATTTTACACATTATATCATCAATAATCGACACTGGGCAATTAGGGCACTTCCGTTTCCTTTTTTTCGCCTAATTGTATAATTATGCATTATATAAGTAGCGGAACTTAACGCTGCGTTTTGCGTCGCTACCAAAGCAAAGAAATAAAAATCTTAAATATTTCACATCCTCGAGTGGGAATCAAACTCATAAACTGTCGCATTTACAGTCGCACGCTTGTGCCCATGCCACAACATTATTTATTATAAAAACCAGTCATAAAAATACCGTAGATGGACGTTAATTTTACAATGTAAAAATGTAATTGGCTATTTTTTTACCAAAAATAAATGGACATAGCGGAATTCGAACATGCCTCTTTCAGAAACCATTCAAGCGTTTGGGACCACTGCACCATACGTTCTTATGAAGCTACGTTACCCTCCTTACGCTTGATATAATGTATTTAATTTAAATAAGTTCAGCTATTGTATTAAACCACTCAATATAAATAATGAAGAATGACAGGTTGATTTTATGAAACTGTAGAGACGAATTCCCCTTTACAATAAAACGTGTGTAAGCAGTAAATTTAAAATATATATTTAAGTCATATAATAATTTCTGTAGAATTTTCCATAAAGTTATATTAGTTTTCCTTAGCTTCACTTCACGCTTTATTCCGTGGAATTCCAGTGTTTAAACTTTAATTTCAGCTCAAATTCCAAGACATTGCCTGTTGTTTAGTGGAACTCAACGCCGGTCTTTGTCTTGCCAGAGCGACGTCAATGCGGCTTTTATTACTCCTTTTTTTATAATCGAATAAATATAGCACAATGATATGCAAATAAAATGTGAATTACTCAACAGAAATTCCTCGTAATTCAATTGTACTAAGTGTTTTTATCAATTACTTCAGAGTTAAGTTACTTGATTTTAATTCGTTTTTAAAATTTTCTTTTGTTGTTATCCAGACAAATGGATGTCTTTTTTGAGGATTACATTAAGGCTTTTGCTATTTTTATACTCAAGAATAAAATAAAAAAAAAAATAAAATAACTTATAAACAAAGACAAAGGTAAGATAGCGGCAATCAAAGTGATGTACATAGATATCGAAAACATATTTTTTTTTGTGTTCTTGGGTGAAAACATTGAAGAATCATTTTATGATAACGTAGTTACATAGACGTTAAAAAGAAAAGACGTTGAGGCCTGTCGTGGCGCAGCGTCACAAGCGTGTGACTGTAACCGACAGGTTCTGGGTTCGATCCCCGGTCGAGGAAATGAAATATTTAATATGTTCAATTTAAATATTTAACGTTTCATTTCTTCGCTCTGGTACAAGGCAATACGCGGCGTTGAGTTCCGCCACTCAACACGCAATTACTCAAATTCGGCGGAAACTGGGGAACAGAAGTGGAACGGAGTGTCGTAACACTAGGTTCCCAAGTTCCCTCTGCCTACCCTGCCATGTGCGGGATACAGCGTGAAGCTGAGAGTACGTAGATGTTTTTACTTCTAACCCATAACAGTTAACTTACATAATATTTTTGATATGATGATCTCTACATTAAATAATATACATTTAAAAAACTGCCATGCCATAACATTTTTGGATTGCAAAAATAATAATAATAGTTTGGCTTGGCGTTTGGCGTGTTGAATTCCGGAACTCAATTCGCAATGTCTCCAGTAAGCGACTTAAAACTTATCTTATTTTTATTTTGTTACTAGAGCTAAAAATGAAAATAAATTATTCTTCCGTGTAGGCTCGAATCCAGGATCGTCATCGATGTGTCATCTATGTCAATGCCACCAATGCCTGCATAAGTAGTTGTATCTTTTGATTACTTGGTACTATCGCTTGCTATATTTTTTTAAATTTATTTAAAAAAAAAAAGTTAAATTTTAAACAAGTATTTAACTAAATAGTAAAAATACTTGCGGTATTTAAATAGAATAATCCAAATAATGAATGTTTTCACGTATTAAAATATAAAACTCCTTTCAAGTGACTTTGTCAGGTATACGGTAAAAATTTAAAAATAAAATTCAAAAATTGCGGCTACAAAGTGCGTTTGACGGGTACGGGGCTTGTGTCATGAGCGAAACGCCGCAATATCGAAACCCTTACGGTTATACAAACGATAAATTTTATTTAAACGTTAACTCTTCATAAAGGATGAGTAATATACACTTACTATATAAGAAAAATGTGACTGTAACGAAAAGATTGTGGGTTCGATCCCCACTCGAAGAAATGAAATTTATATTTTATTTAATATTTTTAATTTAAATATTTAACGTTTTCATTTATTCGCTTTATTGCAAGGCAAAACGCGGCGTTGAGTTCCGCCACTCAACACGCAATGACTCAAATTTTGCGGACAGTGGGGAACAAACAATGACGCCTTTAACAAAATTTAAATATAGTGTTTTGAAGCAAGTTAAAAGATATATTTATTGTTGAAGGCAAATATCACAAGTACATTGTATAGAATTAAGGGATGACTTATTTATGTAATGTTATCCAGTTTATATTCCTAATCCATAAATGCAGACAATCAGTGAAATATAAAATGTACTACGCAGTATGTACTCAGTATAGTGACGAAACTACAATGTTTTTATGCGGCAAATAGACAACAATGAACTCTGAATGAGTGGAATCTTGTCTTCTTCTAAGAGCTACTATTTTTGTTCGTCTAAAGATTTGTAAAAACTGATATATAAAAAAAACTAGTAAATTATAGAGTTTTTTCCTCTTTATATATTTTCGGGACATATCGTGGCGCATAGGCAAATAGTGCAAATAGAGTGTTAACGCGTTAGGTTGTGGGTTCGGAAATGAAATATTTATCATTTTCATTTCACTGCCTTTGTAACGCGCGGCGTTGAGTGCCGTTTTATTAACGAATTAAACGAATCCTAATTCTGGAGGCGTTACGTGTTCATTACACATAATGCCTCCGGAATTCGGTGGATACTGGGAAATCAAATGGGTACTTAGTATTTTAGCAATAGATTTCAGGTTCCCTCAGTCTCCCCTACTAGGTGCGACAATCAAGGTAAAAATAGTAATAAAAAGAGAGCTAATACTAAGAGCATAAGAGTGCTGTTGGTCATTTTCTATGTTGTTCATTGGCTATCTTCTTTATAGGTAAAGTTACGTTATTTTAAGCCTCTATAAGAGTTCCTCAGATAAAATTATAACTATACGCCCTATATTGAATGAATTGAATTAAAAATTATCGAATTTACATATTTTTTATACCTAGATAGTATTCCACTTCGCCACAAGGATCATTTCTACTCTGTTTTATCTGTTTGGTGTAGAAATTTAGCTTCAATCCGTCGTAAAGGTGAACGAAGACTAATTCCTGAAATCCACTTGCTAACTTTGAGCGCTTTGCTATATCACTGTAGGAATCAAAGGAAAGGAGCTCCAGGCATGCCAACGGTTGAGATTTACTCTTTAGTTCAGATTGCTTGAAGTTCTATCTTACATTAAAGAAAATTATTAAAATATTTTGAATTTTGTACAACTTGATAAAATTTTTGGTTTATAATATTTTGAATTAAATTATAATATAAAAAATATATGATTTGTTTATCTTTAAAATAATGGTTGGATATTCGATTTCGCCTGTCGTGGCGCAGTGGCACAAGCGTGTGACTGTAACCGACAACCGGTTGTGGGTTCGATCACCACTCGAGAAAATGAAATATTTAATATTTTCAATTTAAATATTTAATGTTTTCATTTCTTCGCTCCGGCACAAGGTAAAAGGCGGCGTTAATTCCGACACTCAACAAGCAATACCTCAAATTCGTAGTCGAAGTGGTACGGAATATTTTAAATGATGAAAATTGAACGGAATATTTTAAATGATGAAAATGATTATATTTTAAAATTAAAATTACTAAACATTTAAGCTCAAATTATTTTTTTCTTCACTTTAAATTTAACAATTATCGCTTGAGAATGTGTTTCGTTTGAATATTGTAATATAAAATTATAATTATAAATAAATAGCTTTACTTTACTTGGGACTGGTATTGGTGCAATGGGACAGTATGTTATTCAAAAAACAACTCGGGGAACAAAGATTTTTTAGGTTCACCCTTTATGACCCCAGTTACAGTATAGAGAACGCACATTTTACTCTCTGCATACCTCATTTGCATCATCCGCTGTCGTCAACCTCTTTCTGTATGCACTCCAGGGGTGTTTTTATGTGATATTTCCAGTATTATCACCACCAAATAGAAAAGAACTGACGAATTTGTGTACAAGTGGCTGAACATATTTTCTCGAATTATGACTAACACTCTCGATTTAACTTTTATATTAAATAAAATATATCGGAAATGGTTCATCCATTTGTAAGCTACAATGTTGCAGATATATGTATATATTAATATTTAATATTTAATATATTTTCAACAGATGACGTTATTATCCTTACGTAAAGGCACGAGTTACAATCTCGACATACTTCTGATGCCGAGATCCTCAAAATGTCGTCATTATTTTCATGCATGTACGTTTTTGTAGGTATTTTTAATAGGAATGTTGACATAGATCAGAATTTTATTTTATATAAATATTTTTTAAAACAAACATAACCTTTAATTTAAATTTTTAGCCCCACTTTTCACCTTTAAGATGTAATAATCATCATCTCCTTTTTTATTTTCGACTTTAAAATTAAAAAAAAATGATATCAAGTTCCTACAAGAATTAAGGAAATTCTATCTTAGTTTTTTTAACCTACATGTATCCCAAATTTAAAACAGTTCTATGTCATGCAATTGACATAGAACTGGCTGACTGACATGACTTAAACAAACAAGAATTTTATATATAAATACTAGGAATATGAACCTGCTTGCTTCCCTCACCAACCCCGGCTTGTAATGATCAATATAAAAAAATAAAATATATTAATTTTACAGTACAAATATGATTTATTTTGTATTTTTTGTATTTTTTTGTATATATTTTGTATTTTTTATATTTTTTTGTATACAGTATGTCATACAAAAGACAAACAAACAGAACATATGTCTCTACACGATATTTAACTTTTTCTAACTTCGTCATCAAATTCGTTTATTTGGATAGTTGCCTAGTATGAATAAGTTCATAGTGGCTTTACTATAAATGACGGAAATGTATGACATAAATTATCAGCATAGAAAGTAACCCAAGCTTCTCTTAGTCTGGGCAAGCGATAATATTCGCTTATAAAACAGTCACTTAGTTAATCATGTTGCGGATGTTGGTATCAAGCTTTTTTTATAAATCCACTACTATTTAAAATACAATATGTATTATGTTCACGTAAGTAAAGACAGATTTTTTGTGTGTATTTTCATTCTTACTGTGACTGTGATTTTAAATATATTGAATTATCCTTACTTACTATTTATATTATTTTTTATTCTTTTTTTTCGCTAAATCCTCGAGTGCATATGAACTTAACTTACTTACTTATATGGTATTTAAAAGATAGCATAAGATTTGTGAGATAAACTGAAAAGATGTAAAAACTATTGTAAGAAATAAATTTAAAAAAAACTGAACCGAAGCTCAAGTGCGAGACAGACTAGCCCTCTGAGGGTATCGTTACAATTTCAGGATTATACTCGTATGTTAACGAGAAGTATGAGCGATAAAAATATACAAACTTATGTTTGCCCTAGTTTTGTACTAGTTGAGGTACAATTATAAATTTGTAATATTTATTAAATTTTCTATCTTTTTGTCAACATAATTTCATTCATTTTGTATGAAATGATATACAAATATAAGTTTCTATTGATTTTTTGGTATAAAGTACCTATAAATTCTCACTTTCAGTTATTTTCCTTTACTTTTCTCTTAAGTTAGTTCGTGCCAAATTTCACAACTGTATATTCACGGAAAATATCTTATAGGTTTTGATTTTGCAGTGAATTTTATACATATTAGCATAATTATAAAAATGAAATATTAAATTCCCGAATACATAATGGTCGAATTACTCTCTACTTCCTTTTTATAAAGGAAATATACAGGAAAATCGACCGATCCGACTGAATAGCATTACTATAATTCGGCAGAAAATTGGAAAACCGTGGAGTCTTAATATCTTAACACCCTTAGGTTAAGTCATAGGTTCCCAGGTAAGCAGAAAGGGGTCTGCCCTACCACAAACGGAGTATACTCTAAATTAGCTCTGTATTAGCATTAAAAGCTATATATATAATATGTACAAACTACACCTCGATGTCTTGTCTAATTTTATTATATAGTATATAGTTCATTTATTTAGCACCCTAAAGACTTCAGTTTGTTCCAGAAGGTCTAAGTATAGGAATTTCTGAACAGTTAAAATATTCAAGAAAAATACTTTCAATTGTAAGATTATCCTAATATTTCACTAAAGTCATCCATTTACATAAAAGTGTCATAAGATTTTTACGAAAACAACGTACATGAGATACTTTAAATGTGTAAAAAACGTAACTTTACTATAGTTTTACGCTTGCAGCAATGCAATTATAAAATACTGTATAATATATATTGCATTTTCTAAAAAGTAAGAAAAATATGTTTAAATAATTTGATTTTTTCGATTGATTTCAGAGAAGTGACGTTAAAAAATATCAAACATTACGTTTGTGGGACGCCATTGTCTATACCGCGTTTTTTTTTTCTTAATGATGAATGATCATGACCGCCCTCGTCCTCGTGTAACACCAGTGGAGGTCTTTAAGGTGCACCGGGGCCCGGTAGTACCCAATGTGCAACTCATTGGCCACAGCCATTACTTAACGTCGGTTTAAAATGCCAGGGATAGTAATTATCCAGTTGAGTCTACGCACGCGTAATTTTTTTTTGTTTTACGTTGCCTCTTACGGCACCTTCAGTACCAGGGGAATCCTATTCTAAGCCGGAATCACACGGCGGAACACAAATTAATTACATCACCGTAATGTTGACAGGTTTTTAAGTTAGTTTTAATTTTTCTCATATCAAGCAGTCATTTGAACACATTTACAAAGTACTTACTGACTTTTACTAAAGGGGTTCATTCGGCTCTCAAATGGTGCCAAATGCACTCAATTCACTATTCACTAATATATGCCTTTCGAAAAGCTTAAATCGATATTTATTCGTGTTGCTATACGATTCTATATCTGAAGCTTTTTAACAGCAGAATGAAAAATATTGGTATTAGTATTTTTTTTTAGCTTCACGCTGTATCCCGCACTAGGCAGGGTAGGCAGAGGGAGCCCGGGAACCTAGTGTTAAGACACTCCGTTCCACTTCCGTTCCCCACGTTCCGCCGAATTTGAGGCATTGCGTGTTGAGTGGCGGAACTCAACGCCGCGCTTTGCCTTATTACCAGAGCGAAGAAATGAAACAGAAAATATTTAAATTGAAAATATTAGGTAAATATTTCATTTCTTCGACTGGAGATCGAACCCAGAACCTGTCGGTTACAGTCACACACTTGTGCCGCTGCGCCACGACAGGCCTCGTATTAATTAATTATATTAAAATTAGTATTAATAATAATATTTTTTTTTTTAAAAGAAATGTGAATATTACGAACTCTCCTTAAGTGAAGTTACAAAACAAAACAATTTTATGGGTGTACGTTAAAATTCAAATTAAAATTCAAATATTTTAGTTTGAAATGAGTAACAAACTTAATTTCAACCTCAGTACCAGGTGATCCTATTCTAAGCCGGCATCACACGGCATTTCTTTTAATTCATTATATATATATATATATATATATATATATATATATATATATATATATATATATATATATATATATATATATATATATATATATATATATATATATATATATATATATATATATATATATATATATATATATATATATATATATATATATATATATATATATATATATATATATAAATATTTAATATTTTTATTTGCCGGCTCTGGTAATGAGGCAATGCGCGTTAAGTAACGCCACTTGACAGAACAACTCGATGAGAATGGGGAATGAAAGAGCTTTAAGGAACTTTTCAGGCTCCCTCTGTAGTGTACGCAGCATCCAAAATACATTGAGAAGGTAAAAAAAATATATGTTTAATTCAGAGTGCATTTGCTTGTGAAAGTCAAGAAATTTGGATTTGCAGTAAGACGTCGTCATTCTGTGCCATGCAGCGAGCCCTTCCTCACTATTATATACGTATTCTATAAATAACTGGTGCAATAAAATAACTGGTACGATGATTTTCAATAGTAATTTACATTTATATTACAAATCACTTACAGAGGAACGGACATAGCCACCCTGGCTTAGAGATATGTCTCTTTGATATATTTTTCAAAGGAAACAACTGTATATAAATATCTTCTTAAGAGCAATGAAATATTTTATTTATTTATTAAATATTTTAGGCGCGTCGGCAGTGGAATGTTTGTACCTCTATGCTTCAACGGCCTTTGTCACATATTAAAGATGTGACTGTAAACGCGAGATATTGTGGGTTTGATCCTCACTAGAGAAAATGAAATATTTAATATTTTGGTAATAAGATAAAGCCCGGTGTTGAGTTTCGTCATTCAACACGCAATGCCTGAATTTCGGAAAGAGAAAAGTGGTATGTTTTAAGTTAAACGAAATGTCTTCACACTATGTTCACAAGTTTAGTAAGTACGTATACAAGTAAGTTCAAGTTTACAAGTAAGTATTAAGATGAAAAAAAAAAACTATTACAGAAGGAAAATCAAAATGATTTTTTAAAAAAATTGAAAAATTATACAAGAAATAGTGTATTTCTGTGTACTTTTTTTGTATTCGTTGAAAATATGAATTTGGTAATTAATTTGCCATCAAATAATTTCATTTCTTCGTTTTGACAACAAGGCTAAGCGCGGCGTTAAGTTACGCCATGAATCGATGTATCTTGATGAGAACGGAGTGTCATAACATTATGTTTCCAGGTTCCATCTGCTAACCCTACAATGTACAGGATATAGTGTGAAGCTAAAAAAATATATTGTATGTTTCAAGCTCTTCTCAGTTAAAGTACCTTGAGAGTGGTTACTTTATTTGCATACAAATATTTAAAATATACTTGCAAAAGTCTCTTTGAAATCTTGAAAATTTAATATTAATTTATTAAAAGGTCACTAAAACTCGTTATACAATTTGTTGAAGAATATAAGAAGCTTAAATGAATATAAAATTATTCATTTCAGTTTCATTTTATTTCTTATTGAAGTGTAACATAAATACTTGTACTTCCTCTAATTCTCATTTTGTACTCGGGTCTAGTGAAACTGTTTTAAAAGGTCCAGCTGAATCAAAAGAAACAAGTCAACATTAATTCCAAGTAATTCCATTAGTGCAACAAATATTGCAGCACTATTTATAAGATGATATCTTCCTTAGAAAACACAACAACGACTTCCTAAATACATATTTTTATTTCCAATGAAATATTACTTAAAAATATATTAAAAATCGAGACGAGACGAGGCCTGTCGTGGCGCAGCGGCACAAGCGTGTGACTGTAACCGACAGGTTCTGGGTTCTATCCCCAGTCGAGGAAATGAAATATTTAATATTTTCAATTTAAATATTTAATGTTTTATTGCTTCGCTCTGGTAATAAGGCAAAGCGCGGCGTTGAGTTCCGCCACTCAACACGCAATGCCTCAAATACGGCGGAAAGTGGGGAACGGAAGTGGAACGGAGTGTCATAACACTAGGTTCTCACTTCCGTTCCCTCTGCCTACCCTGCCTAGTGCGGGATACAGCGTGAAGCTGGAAAAAAATATATATTAAAATAATTATTTCATTGCCAGATGCGTATACAAGTATCAATATATTGTCAAGGTATTTTTTCTTCACGTATTAGGTATACTACATTTAGCAAGGTAAGTAAAGTGAACTTAGTTTAAGGACATTACGTGTGGTGGAATTAAACTCAGCGCTTTGTTATGTTATTCTGATATGCAGATGAATGAGACCTATTATTATCATTTTCATATTACTTTCTATGTCTAGATTAGAAATTAATATTTAATAACATGTAAAATATCGTAAGTACATAAGAAAACAATTTTCGAATTTTTCTAAAGGAAAATTAAACTAAAGCTGGAACTATAAAAGAAGCTAACAAACGATCAATCAAAGAACGGTACACTCTATATCGATACAAAAAGTAAAAAAGAGTACATTACTTTCCGTCTTTACAATGTAGAAGTAGCGTAAGAATATTCAATATCGCAGATAGCTTCTTAGAAACATAATATTTTCTCGTACATATATTTTTTTAAATATTCTGTGGCCTTGAAGATTTTCTTTGACGTATTTAGTAGAATTTATTTTAATTGAAAATTAATTATATTTTCTTGTTATTATTTTTTTTTATTTCTCACATTGACCTGCATATTGCAGGGGAACTTGGAGTTTAGAGACTTTAATACAAATTCCATAAGAATTTCCGTCCTATTTTTCGCCATATTACAGAGGCATTGCGGGTTGAGTGACGGAACTCTACTAAATATTCCAAATTTCATTTCGCCGAGTAGGCGTCGAACCTATGCTTCAGGGTTTTCTTCCCCCACGTGCCCCTGCGCCACGACAGACTTATTTGTTTTATTTTAACATTTTTTTATTAAAACGACTAAAACCTAACGAAAAAACTAATCAACAAACTTTTTCTCAGCTCTCACGAGACAAGAATAAGATATAGTACAAAATCAATGATAATGTAGATATTTCGTTATTCAGACGAAATGATTTTATGTATCTTATAACCCACGTGAATACCAGAATTCAATTATTGCTTAGTAGATATCCTTTCCCATGTATTGAGTTGGTCGGATAGTTGAGGCTTGATGAGAAAAGAAACCCTTCGATACTTATAAGGGAAGCCCTTGGCTTGTTAGACTTGTTTCTGACTATTCTTTTTAATTAATCTGGCAATAAGAAATAATTTAACATGAAATAATTTAACATTAAATTGTGATTAGTTACTTAAAGGAACAATAAATTTATTATATCATGAAAAAAAAAATAGCTAAAATAAATAAATATTTTAAACTTACACTATGACATTTTCTGAAATAAAACAGAAATTTACTATAAAAATTCTGAGCATTAGCTATTAATCTTCGACAGGATGAAGGCTCCTTTGTGTTCTGTGGATAATAATTTCTACATAGCTAATTGAATTTCTTATTAACTTTATTTTAGGACCATTATTGTTTCATTAAGCGTCCATATGGCGAAGGCAGCATAGTAAAGAAAATGTAAATGATTCATACCTCTCAATCAAGATCGAACCCTTCAATCGCCCTTTCAGCTTTATTGCGTCACTATGGCTTAGAAATTAATTTAAATGAAGTAGGGCCTGTCGTGCTACAGGGTACAAGCGTTCGAGGCAGGTTGTAGGTGCGATCTTCCTTCGAGGAAATGAATTTTACCGATAATTTTAAATATTATTCACTTATAATTTTTTTTTCTACAATAACCTATAAAAGATTTGCTCTCCCTACTTCGAGTTGCGGATAATCGTTTTGTTCTTAGAGTTATATAAATTGAAAACAAAGATTTCAAACTACGTGAACAATGATGCCAAGGTAACGAAAGCGCTCGAGTCAAGATCAAGTTTTAAGAGGTAGCGAAATTTTGTACATATTTAGAACGTTATAAATTAAAATTTGGGGTTAAAGGCTCAGTGGTGCAATGGAACAGCATCTGACTGTAAACACGACGCTGCACTCATTCACTCACTTAGCTTCACTCAGTATCACGCACGATGCAATGTAAGCAGAGGGAACTTGGGAACCTAGTGTTAAGACTCTCCATTCTACTTCCCGCTGAATTTGAGGCATTGTTTGTTAAGTGGCGGAACTCAATTCTGCGCACTGCCTTGTTACCAGAGCAAAGAAATGAAATTGTTAAATATTTAAATTGAAAATATTAATTATTTCATTTTCTCGAGTGGAGATCGAACCCACAACCTGTTGGTTACAGTCACACGCTTGTACCGCTGCGCCACGACAGGCCACAATCAATATTCAATTCTTATGTCTCAACTTAAAATCTTGGAAAGGACGGGGTATTTACACACTAGGCATTTAACTGCCTACCCTGATACATAAAAGATATAGCTGAAAAGAACAACTACAAAGTAGTATTTCTTTCAATGTAGTTTATATATAGAATTTATTTTATACTATTCTAATCGATACCCACTATTTTATTTGGAATTTATATAGCTGGGCCTTGGGCCCTGTTTCTATAAGAATTCTTAGAAAATTTGTCATAGTGCTCTCCTTCCTAACCATATACGTAATGCCAAATTTTAGCTATTAAGTCCAGTAGCTTCGTCTGTGTGAGGCAGATATTTAGTTCAGTTTATATACTAGTGGATAAGTTATCTTCTATTTCATCTTATTTTATCAGGTTCCTGGGTTGATTTTACCGGCTTAGGTCGTATTGCCGCAACGAATTTATTAAAAAGGCCACTAACCACTACTACAGCGATTATCTTAGCACTTCATTAAAATCTATGTTCTATAAAATATATAGTTTATATTTTAAGCCCTAACTGTACCAGGCGCATAAGTGAACTTAAAATACACGCTCAAGCCTCTTAATAACAGTGCAATCTTTTTAAAAAACATGTACGTAATGCCATACGTTACATTTGGTGTATATATAGAAATCATAAATTTGTAAAATAAGCAGACTATGTATATACAGAGCGTCGTATTTATTTTCACGAAGAAATACATATGTAGAATGTATTGAAGAAAAAACTCAAAATATATATAAAAATAGATAGCAATTTAAGCTATAAATATTAATATAATAATACATAATTCATTATTTCAATGCAATATAATATTTCTATTTTATAGAAATCTTCATAAATATGATATAAACAATTATTAGTAAAGTATCTTTACGAAACGATGTTTTGATTCAATTAGCGTGAAATAATAAACTTTTCATGCTGTGATCTTCAAAAAATAACATTTTTAATTAGGACATATAATTGGTAAAATTTAAGCAGTACCTGCACTGTTAGGTGTTATGACATTTACAAAACATATAAAACGTACGTAATTTAATATCTGAAGTCGTGCGTTTGACGGTTTCCAAGACGCGCGGGTTCGAATTCCACTACATTCAATTTTGTATATGTTTTCGAAAGAGTTGTATTATTTTAAGTTTCCGTATCTCTTAAGGGTAAAAAAGGGCTCTTATAGATTTTGTTTGCGTTGACTTAGAAGTAAAACAATCAAAAGATACGAGCTTTTATTAATTGTTTGAATTTTGTATGAAAAGATGCATAACCAAAACCTACAGATACCGTGAACTTGCAGTTATTAAATTTGGCAAAAAATATTTTACAGTACAAACATAAGAAATAATTTTTAAAGCAAAATTCATTGAATTGAAATTGAATTAATAGAGAAAGTATTTCAAACTTATATTAGTAGGTAATTACATATAAAATGAACGCATTTGCCCGCAAATTTAACTTTGCCGACTTTATGTACCTTTAATAACTATTTTAAATACTTTTTTTATAAAAAAGTTAAAAGCTGCCTCCACCACGTGGAAACCAATTTAAGCGCTCTGATCTTTGAATGTTTAATAAATAAATTGTAACAAGCGTCGTATAATTTCTACATAGTTTGATAGGAACGTACCACGTAATAGTCAGAGCAGTTGAATGGTTTCCAAGAGAAGCGCCTTTGAATCCCGCTACGCTTAATTTTTTATACGTTTTACTAAAACATATGCCTCGTCGTACTCACACGACAGGCTATGGACAATCCCATTAAAGGAAACATTTAATATCTTCATTTTTTCGCTTTAGAAACAAGAATAAATGTAGTGATAAACTTGAGGCCTGTCGTGGCGCAGCGGCACAAGAGTGTGACTGTAACCGACAGGTTCTGGGTTCGATCCCCAGTCGAGGAAATGAAATATTTAATATTTTCAATTTAAATAAATTTAATTAATGTCTCATTTCTTCGCTCTGGTAATAAGGCAAAGCGCGGCGTTGAGTTCCGCCACTCAATACGCAATGCCTCAAATTCGGCGGAAAGTGGGGAACGGAAGTGGAACGGAGTGTCATAACACTAGGTTTCACTTCCGTTCCCTCTGCCTACCCTGCCTAGTGCGGGATACAGCGTGAAGCTGAGAAAAAAAAAGAACAAGAATAAATGTAGTGATAAACTTCGCCATTCAACACGCAATGCCTAAAATTTGGCAAAAAGTGGGGAACGGAACAAAGTGTATTAACACTAATTTTCCTAACTAATTTCCCTTGAATTTCCATATAGCGTAAAACTAAAAAAAACTATATTTAAAAATATCAATATAATTATTATTTTCCGTTTAAACAAAATCGTGCACATACTAGTTAATCCAACATCCAAAGCAATACGTCATACTGAAACGTAATCTTCATTTGAAACAATTTAAATCAGTCACAGCGACACTATTTGATAGTAGTTGAGCCGTGAAATGAGTACATGTGTTGTTTAGATATTCATCTCATCCTATTCATTAATCGTTTCTTGGATGTGGAAATGGAGATAGTAATGATTACTGTCGCTTTTGATTAGTATTTTATTTGCTATTGATATTTATTTTGAATTAGCGATCTGAATCATACTATTTTATTTACTTATCTCTATTACTTTCGTGTTGTAATGATAACAAGGCCTGTCGTGGCGCAGCGGCACAAGAGTGTGACTGTAATCGACAGGTTCTGGGTTCGATTCCCAGTCGAGGAAATTAAATGTTTAATATTTTCAATTAAAATATTTAATGTTTCATTTCTTCGCTCTGGTAATAAGGCAAGGCGCGACGTTGAGTTCCGCCACTCAACACGCAATGCCTTCAATTCGGCGGAAAGTGGGGAACGGAAGTGGAACGGAGTGTCTTAACACTAGGTTCCCGGGTTCCCTCTGCCTATCCTGCCTCGTGCGGGATACAACGTGAAGCTGAGTTGTAATGATAACATTATTACTTTTAAAACAACACGGTGAGCCGTTTCTTAGAATAACCTGAACAAACGCACAGACAAACAGGCAATCAAAAATATCTATATTTTGCATCTTTTTACAATAATAAACGCACCACGTAAGTTACTAGTATAGATTAAATATCTTCAAATCACAGAAACTCTCGAGGTTAACCGGCATAAGCGCCTTGTAAGACAGATTCGATTCTTACTCAAGGAAATGGATTATTTTCGATTCTTTGATCGAATAAAGAAGAAAGGAGGAATACGGCCACTATTTAGTACAAAATACCACTCCTTTCGAATTCAATTGGACTCCAATTCTTTATCTAGTAATTAATGACTTTATCCTTTTTTTTCACCTATTTTAATAATATTTACAGTCTATATTTTCTAATTTTGAAATTGATTTTGAAATTGAAATTGATTATCATTTCATTTTTTTTAATAATTTGTGATGTATTAGAAAAAGTAGATAGAACATACATCCTCGAGTGGACATCAAACTCACGTCGATTTGATTAGAGCTATAAACAATTTGTTCATAAAACAATGTAAATTGTATACATTTCAATTTTTACCACACCTTTAACATTTCTGACGATATGTATGTTTAATAAACTTGCTATAACTTGCTATACCAGAAGAGGCCTGTTGTGGCGCAGCGGCACAAAACGCGGGCACAAACGTGTGACTGTAACCGATGGGTTGTGGGTTCGATCCCCACTCGAGGAAATTAAATATATAATATTTTCAATTTAAAAATAAAATGTTTTCATTTCTTCGCTCTGGTAAAACGCGACTCAACACGCTATGCTTCAAATATCTGTGGAAAGTAGGAAACGGAAGTGGAACGGAGTGTCTTAACACTAGGTTCCCAAGTTCCCTCTGCCTACCCTGCAATGTGCGGGATACAGCGTGAAGCTGATTTTGAGTTGAGAAGCCTTCTTATAGCAAAACACAAACAATACTTCCAAGGTCAAACCTGAGATACATATTAGTTTTAACAACAGCATAGAAGCTTTAAAACGCAGCTGTTTTATTAAGTTCACGCTCTATACCGCATTTAGCAATGTAGCCGGAGTAAACTACTAGAGATGGAAACCTACAGGTAAGACAATCCATTGTCTACCTTCCGCTAAATGTGAGGCTCAGCGTGTTGGATGGCGGAACTCTACGCCGCGCTTTACCTTGTCACCTAAGCGAGAAAATTAGCACAATTAATATTTCTTTGAATAAAGATCGAACCAAAAACCTGTCGTGCTTGCAGGCATATGGCCATTAAAGGCACATCAGTTTCTTACTACCCGCTGAATTCCTATACTTTTTCATGACCTGTCAATTGCATGTGCCTCTCTCTACACTACAACAACTCTTAACTATGCTGTTGTAAGAAGTTAAAGCTTAAAACTTTCAATGCAAGTTTTTTAATAAGCCCATTTCTTTACAAATGGACTATTATATAAAAAGATCTGTTCAATTCAAATTTCATTATGCGATTACCGCGCTCTGCCAAGCATACATATACCATGTCACCTGAACGAATATCACTAGTTTCAAAGCTTTAGATGTTGAAATTCGATGATCGTATTTACTTTCTTTAGGAACAAACGCAACCTTTTCTATATTATTTGTAGAAGTCCTTTGGAAACGGAGTTCTAAGCCACGATGTCAATATTTACACAATATTGTCCAAATTATATTTATTGTCATTAAATTTTGGTTTTTATTGACTTTTGAACTTTGAAACGTTACGTGTGTTAATTTTTTTTCAGCTTCACGCTGTTTCCCGCACATGTAGGTTAAGGCAATTTCAGAACCTAGTGTTAAAACACTCCGTTCCGTCCTCCACTTGTCGCCGGTATTGCGTCTTAAGTGGCAGATCAACGTTGGGGTTTGTTTTTATTCCAGTGTGAATATAATTAAAATAATATATAATATTTCCTCAACTAGAATTGAAACTCACAGCCTGTCGTAATTACAGCCGCATTCTTGTACTGCGCCATGATAGGCAGGCGCCATGATAGGCAGGCAGGCACTGTAAAATGTTTTCAATATATATAAATATAATAATTTCTACGTAGGTATCACATTTAAAGTAATATTTTACGATTCACAAAGTGAAATAGTTAAATATTTCGTCAAAACAATAATCACCTCAGCTTTAATCCTAAAGCCAAAAAAAGAAACATAAAGTTAGTTACTTAACTTCAATATTCAATCGAAACTGTCTTATAACCACAAACCGTTAGTTAACTACAATAGTGCAATCAAATAACTTGAATTTCTAAATGGGATGCTTCAAAGCAGTACGGTTCGCTTACAAAGCATATTAAAGTAAAAGGAGAACTCTTGTTTACATTCGAAATAAGCACTTTAAGATGAATAATAACTACTTTAGAGTTTCCACTTAATATTTATTTGTAATAAGATTTTTTAAGTTTCTTTGTTCTATGTTAACTGACTGTAAAGATGATTATTGTGGGTTCGAATTTGGATTGGGACTATGTTCATAATTCGAATGATTACCATTGAGAGGCCTGGCACAAGCGTGTGACTGTAACCGATAGGTTCTGAGTCGATCCCTAGTCGAGGAAATGAAATATTTAATAATATTTTAATTTAAATATTTAATGTTTCGCTCTCGTAATAAGGCAAAGTGCGGCGTTGAGTTCTGCCACTCAACAGGCAATGCCTCAAATTCGGCGGAAAATGTGAAACGGACTTCCGCTTCCCAATTTCCGGAACGGAGAGTCTTAACACTAGGTTCCCGGGTTCCCCCTGCCTACCCTGCCTCGTGCGGGATGCAGCGTGACGCTAAATAGATAAAAAAATGATAACTATTTCTGACACTGATCGCGTGGAACCGCGGCGTTAACCTCCGCTACTAAGCTCGGAGAGTTTTTAAATATAATTTGAAAGTAAGGAACAGAGTATTTTAACACTACGTTTAAGTTTCAGCATTTTAACACTTAACTTAAGAAAAATTGAAGTAAAGCTGGAACAATATATGAAGCTAACGAACGATCAATCAAAGAACGATACACTCTATATCGATACAAAAGGACAAAATACATTACTTCCCTCCCGTCTTTACAATGTAGCGTAAATACTTTCTATATCGCAAATTAAAATATTCGTTCAAAATATTTTAAATATTATATCCCTTTAAAGATTATTTTAAACTTATTTAGTTTAATAATTAGTAATTTCAAAATAATTTGAAAGAATTAAATATTAATAAAATCTAAATTGAAATTTAATTTTAAATGTCAAATAACACTTATTATAATAAAAATGAACAAATCTGTTTTACATAATAATGTCTTTGATTTTCGCGATTGTTATACATTTTAAATGAAACACTTTTAAACGGATTAATCGCGTATATTGAATGGTAAACATTTTTGGGAAACCCGACGTTTCGAACACTTTACAGTAGTCCGTGGTCACGGGTAGACTTAGGTGGCATTTGTCTGTCATTTGATATAATTATTATATCAAACTACCGCCAACGATTCCTTAATTGCCTCGCGTACTGCCCTGGATTCTTGCAGAATGAGCTAACTGTATCTGGTCCTCTAGTGTGGTGTGCTGGGGATTTTAATTTTTTTAATAGTGGGTCCCAGGTGGTGGAGAGTTTCCAACCATCTTCTCTATTGAAATTAGGATGTTTTTGTATTTCAATAGCCTCGCGGATCATTCTAGGGATATATCTATTCTCCCTAGCGAGTATGTGGGGTTTATCAAACCTGATGTAGTGGTTGGATTTGTTCGATGTATGCTCACACACAGCTGACTTTGATACATGCCCATTCTTGACATCGGAGATGTGTTCCTTCACCCTAACACCGATGCTTCTCTTTGTTTGACCTATATATGATAAGCCACAGTCACAATCAAGTTTGTATACACCTGCATACTGCAAAGGAATATTACTATTCACTGGTCTCAAGAATTGGCTCACTTTCTTGTTAGACTTGTAAATATTTTTAATAGAAGCTCTTCTTAAGATGTTGCCGATCCTGTCTGTAACACCCTTTACATATAGTAAAAGTGCAGGTTGCCTCTCAACTGTAGGTGGCTTGTTGGTCTTCTGACAATGCTGGCGGGGAACTGGCAGCTTGTTCTGATGAAGAGCAGTCTTCACCTGTCGAAGCTCGTCCCCTAGGTGTTCAGCATCGCAGAGGTGGTGGGCTCTCTGAAACAAAGATTTGCCAACGGTAGATAACTGTGTAGGGTGGTGGTGAGATTCACCATTGAGGTATCTATTGGTGTGTGTGGGTTTCCTATATACTGTGTGGCCTATTGTGCCATTAGAATTCTTTATGACTAAAACATCAAGGAAAGCTAAAGAATTATTTGCCTGTAATTCCATTGTAAACTGAATATTATTATTAATAGAATTAAGGTGGTTTAAGAATATATAAACACTGTCCGTAGGTAAAATTGTGAATGTGTCATCTACGTACCGCTTATATATCCTAGGTAGACATGGTGCAGAGCTAAGAGCCATCTCCTCAAAGTCCTTCATGTATATATCTGCTATTACCGGGGACACAGGCGAACCCATAGCAATGCCATCTATTTGTAAATAGAATTCTTGATTGAACACCAGATATCCAGATGTAAGGCAGTGTTCTAAAAGTTCAAGATATTCTATAGGCATGTTATTCTCCTCTAGCTTCCGCTTGACAATCCTGATGCAGTCTTTAATAGGTATACTGGTGAACAGCGACTGGACATCAAAACTGACCATGGTTTCATTGCTAGCTAACTTAAGGTCTTTCAGTCCGCTAACAAAATGGTAAGAATCCCTGACATAAGATGTTGTGTGGCCACGCAGTGGAGAACACGTCGCGAAAATACTCTCTCCACTGCGTGGCCACACAACATCTTATGTCAGGGATTCTTACCATTTTGTTAGCGGACTGAAAGACCTTAAGTTAGCTAGCAATGAAACCATGGTCAGTTTTGATGTCCAGTCGCTGTTCACCAGTATACCTATTAAAGACTGCATCAGGATTGTCAAGCGGAAGCTAGAGGAGAATAACATGCCTATAGAATATCTTGAACTTTTAGAACACTGCCTTACATCTGGATATCTGGTGTTCAATCAAGAATTCTATTTACAAATAGATGGCATTGCTATGGGTTCGCCTGTGTCCCCGGTAATAGCAGATATATACATGGAGGACTTCGAGGAGATGGCTCTTAGCTCTGCACCATGTCTACCTAGGATATATAAGCGGTACGTAGATGACACATTCACAATTTTACCTACGGACAGTGTTTATATATTCTTAAACCACCTTAATTCTATTAATAATAATATTCAGTTTACAATGGAATTACAGGCAAATAATTCTTTAGCTTTCCTTGATGTTTTAGTCATAAAGAATTCTAATGGCACAATAGGCCACACAGTATATAGGAAACCCACACACACCAATAGATACCTCAATGGTGAATCTCACCACCACCCTACACAGTTATCTACCGTTGGCAAATCTTTGTTTCAGAGAGCCCACCACCTCTGCGATGCTGAACACCTAGGGGACGAGCTTCGACAGGTGAAGACTGCTCTTCATCAGAACAAGCTGCCAGTTCCCCGCCAGCATTGTCAGAAGACCAACAAGCCACCTACAGTTGAGAGGCAACCAGCACTTTTACCATATGTAAAGGGTGTTACAGACAGGATCGGCAACATCTTAAGAAGAGCTTCTATTAAAACTATTTTCAAGCCTAACAAGAAAGTGAGCCAATTCTTGAGACCAGTGAAGAGTAATATTCCTTTGCAGTGTGCAGGTGTATACAAACTTGATTGTGACTGTGGCTTATCATATATAGGTCAAACAAAGAGAAGCATCGGTGTTAGGGTGAAGGAACACATCTCCGATGTCAAGAATGGGCATGTATCAAAGTCAGCTGTGTGTGAGCATACATCGAACAAATCCAACCACTACATCAGGTTTGATAAACCCCACATACTCGCTAGGGAGAATAGATATATCCCTAGAATGATCCGCGAGGCTATTGAAATACAAAAACATCTTAATTTCAATAGAGAAGATGGTTGGAAACTTTCCACCACCTGGGACCCACTATTAAAAAATTTAAAATCCCCAGCACACCACACTAGAGGACCAGATACAGTTAGCTCATTCTGCAAGAATCCAGGGCAGTACGCGAGGCAATTAAGGAATCGTTGGCGGTAGTTTGATATAATAATTATATCAACTGACAGACAAATGCCACCTCAGTCTACCCGTGACCACGGACTACTGTAAAGTGTTCGAAACGTCGGATTTCCCAAAAATGTTTACCATTCAATATACGCGATTAATCCGTTTAAAAGTGTTTCATTTAAAATATGTTTTAATTATTTTCCGTCACGCTGTATTCTGTATACAGCAGAAGTACTCTGAAACCTGGTGTTAAGAGACTTTGCAGTCATCCAACACTGAAGATACCTATGTATCGCCTACTTCTGGAGGCATTGAGTGTTGAGTAGCGACACTCAACTAAATTTAAAAATGTTATATATTTCTTTTACTCGAGTAGCAATCGAACCCATAACCTGTCCCACTCACTGTCTACTATTACTACTATACTTATGACCTTGTGTCATGACGAAACGCCTGGACCCCCGAAGTCCAGGCGTTAATTCCAGAATATTTATAGTTTTTGCCGTGTGATCCCGGCTAAGAATAGGATCACCCTGTTACTGATGGTGTCGTAAGAGGCGACTAAAGTACGTGTGGTAGAGTTGCCAGTAATGGCAACACGCATGGGCAGACTCGACCGGATTGTTACCACCCCCGGCATTTAAGACCGGCGTTAAGTAGTGGCTTTGGCCACTGCGTTTCGCATTAGGTAATGCCGGGCCCCGGTGCCCTTCCACCTTAAAAGACGGCAACGCTCCTGTAGTTCCTCTGGAGTTACACGGGATCGTGGGCGACGGTGATCACTTACCATCAGGTGACCCGTACGCTCGTTTGCCGGCTCTTCCATAAAAAAAAAATGGTATAAAAAATGAATTTTCATATGTATATTTTAAAATTATTTTAGTGTAGATGGTTTTCCCTCCTCATGTCTTTTTCTCCTCCGTCTGTTAAGTAAAACTTACTGTCTGGCAGTGTCCACCACACCATGTCTTAATAGAGAAATAAATAAACAATTGAAAAAGCTTTTTACGGCTATCTTCGTCACAAAAGTACTTTTTAATAAATCGAACGCAATTATTATACAAAACTGTATTAAATTGTATCGAAAGATATAACATTTTGCAATATTTAATTTATATTTCTACTTAAATAACAGTACCCCAGCTGCCGGGACTTTGGTATCAGGTTAAGCAATTAACACAAAATTACTATTGAAGCAAATGAAAATTTTCGGTGAGAATTTAATTCCATCTCGACTTACGCCGTCGCGTCGCGCTGAAACAATTCAAATTGTTCTTGTATTTTAACGAAAAAAAATTAAGGGCAGTATAATTCTTCCGTTGGTAATAGGTTAATGGAAAGATTCACTTTTTCACTGTCTCATAAATGTACAAATATTCGCGTAATAAACACTTTCAGGTATTTTTTAAATAAATACATGTAATTATAATAAATTCTATTAATTTAAAGCGCCACGGGCACTAGTGTGTGCTTCCAAATACGAGAGATTAAGGCTTCGATCCTCAATGAAAGAAATGAAATAATTAATATTTTCATATGCTCGCTCTTGTAATAAGACGAAGTGCAGTTTTTTTGGAAAATATGGAGCTAGAGTGACTCAATGGGGATGAGCGTCTCTAGGTAAATGTGGCAAGATTCTCAAGTGTTATAACCCTGTCATGAGCAGGATACATTGACAAGCTATAAAATGTAAATAAGAAGATAATATTTAATATATTTTTTTTTATTTTTTTATAGCTTCACGCTGTATCCCGCACTAGGCAAGGTAGGCAGAGGGAACTCAGGAACCTAGTGTAAAGACACTCCGTTCCACTTCCGCTCTCCACTTTCCGCCGAATTTGAGGCATTGCGTGCGGAATTCAACGCCGCGCTTTGCCTTATTACCAGAGCGAAGAAATGAAACATTAAATATTTCAATTGAAAATATTAAATAGAGGTAATTCGAGTAATTTTGGGGTAATAAATTATCTTGATTTTCTGTACTATTACTTGTCTACGCCATATACACGTTTAATGAGCCAATAACGATCGTAAAATAAAGTTGATAAGAAATTCAATTAGCTATGTATAAATTATCATCTAAGCACACAAAGGTGTTTTCATCCTGTCGAAGATTAGAAGTAGAATTTTTATAATAAAATTCTATTTTAGTATAAAAATTATTTTAGTATTATTTTAATTATTTTATCAATACCAAGATGCCTATTAACATGATACCTTATCATGTATATCACTAGTAAGATAAAATAGTCAAAACGAATCTAACTAGCCTATTTTTTTGTGGTTTAATCAGATATTCTGTTGTAGCATACCAGAGCTACTTTTCCTTCAGAAGCTTCATTATTAAACCAAGTCAATATTACTGAGACAAGAATCTTTTATTTTGTTTCCTTTCTTTTAAGCAAAAGAAACTAGGAATCCTTGTGTTACGACACTCTGTTTCCGCATTGCTTGTTGAGTAGCCACACTTTGCCTTGTTAACTGTGGCAAGAAATGAAAATATTTAATATTTCATTTTCTTAAGTGGGGTCGAACTAATAATCCTGTCTGGATGACAAAACATCATCATAAAGACATTTGCATCTTCGTCATGGCATAAGGTTACAACTATGAGACAATAACCGCGACAGGTTTCGGGTTCGATCGCTTGAAGAAACGAAATATTTAATATTTTCAAAATTATGTTGATTCAATAACTCCAGAAGTAGGCGAAATGTAGGGATCTTAAGTGGTTAATGACTACGGAGTCTCTTACCACCAGTTTCCAAAGTTCTTCTGCTATAAGCAAGATCGAGTTGGGTAAAGAAACAAGTACAGCATTTATTCATATTTAATCAAAATAAATCTTAAAAGTCACAGAATATTGAAAACATAATGTACGAATATTTCTGAGGAGCTATCTGCAATATAGAATTTTATTATGCTATGTCTACATTGTAAAGACGGAAGTAATGTATTTTTTTTTTTCATTCTGTATTGATATTTAGTGTACCGTTCTTTGATTGATCGTTCGTTAACTTCTTTTATAGTTCTAGCTATAGCTTAATTTTTCTTTAGAAAAATTCAGAAATAGTTTTCTTATGTACTTTCAATATGTTATTTTTTCGGTATGAAACACAATATGTTATTTTTTGATGTTCCTGTGCTGATGTAAGTGATCACAGCCGCCCACGACTCCGTGTTACACCAGTGGAGCTACAGGAGCGTTGCCGGTCTACAAGGTGAACGGGCACTGGGGCCCGGCATTACCCAATGCGAAACGTAGTGACCAAAGCCACTCCTTAAAGCTGGTTTTAAATGCTGGTGATGGTATATAAACCGGTTCAGTCTACCCATGCGTGCTGCCATTGCTGGTAGCGTGACTCTCCCACACGTACTTTAGTCGGCTTTTACGATACCATCAATACCAGGGTGATCCTATTCTAAGCCAGAATTGTGTCGCGAAAAATGTTAAAAAATATAATGTAAAATCAACGTAATATATAAATGGTATACAGGTTCTATCTGAAGCCTCTTCGTCTTGAATATGAGAATTAAAAATAGGAAGCATAGTTTAAAATACGGCTTTCCTCAAATTCTGACTATATTTTAAAACACTCTGAGCTTAGTAGCGGAGCTTAACGCCGCGGTTCCACGCGATCAGTGTCAGAAAATAGTAATCATTCTAATTATAATCATAATCCCGAATCAAATTTGAACCCACGATAATCACCATTACAGTCAGACGCTATCCCATTCAATTGACATAAAATAAAGTAACTTAAAAAAAGTTATTACAAATAAATATTAAGTGGAAACTCTAAAGTAGTTATTATTCATCTTAAAGTGCTTATTCTGAATGTAAACAAGAGTTCTCCTTTAATATGCTTTGTAAGCGAACCTTACTGCTTTGAAGCATCCCATTTAGAAATTCAAGTTATTTGATTGCACTATTGTAGTTCACTAACGGTTTGTGGTTATAAGACAGTTTCTATTGAATATCGAAATTAATTGACTAACTTTGTGTTTCTTTTTTTGGCTTTAGGATTAAAGCTGAAGTGATTATTGTTTTGACGAAATTATATATATATATATATATATATATATATATATATATATATATATATATATATATATATATATATATATATATATATATATATATATATATATACATATATATATATATATATATATATATATATATATATATATATATATATATATATATATATATATATATATATATATATATATATATATATATATATATATATATATATATGTATATATATATATATATATATACATATATATATATATATATATATATATATATATATATATATATATATATATATATATATATATATATATATATATATATATATATATATATATATAAATGCGGGATACGGCGTGAAGCTAAAAAAATGCAATATTCCTTTAAGTGGAAAGTGGAAAACGTAACTGAGTGTTTTAACACTAGGTTTTTAATTGCCTTTGCCTACCTTGCCAAGTATGGGAAGCTGAGAAAAAAATCATCAACGCACGTGAGGTTTGAAAGTTTCAATAGAAAACATTTACTGACAATAATATAATTTGGGCAATATTGTGTAAATATTGACTTCGTGGTTAAGAACTCCGTTTCCAAAGGACTTCTACAAATAATATAGAAAAGGTTGCGTTTGTTCCTAAAGAAAGTAAATACGATGATCGAATTTCAACATCTAAAGCTTTGAAACTAGTGATATTCGTTCAGGTGACATGGTATATGTATGTTTGGCAGAACGCGGTAATCGCATAATGAAATTCGAATTGAACAGATCTTTTTATATATTAGTCCATTTGTAAAGAAATAGGCTAATTAAAAAACTTGCATTGAAAGTTTTGAGCTTTAACTTCTTACAACAGCATAGTTAAGAATTGTTGTGGTGTAGAGGCACATGCAATTGACAGGTCATGAAAAAGTATAGGAATTCAGCGGGTAGTAAGAAACTGATGTGCCATTGATGACCACATGCCTGCAAGCACGACAGGTTGTTGGTTCGATCCACATTTTTAACGTTCGATCGTATTTTGTAATTAAATAATGTAGTTGTCATTAAATAGTCGCAGTATTCCTCCTTTCTTCTTTATTCGATCAAAGAATCGAAAATAATTCAATTCCTTGAGTAAGAATCGAATCTGTCTTACAAGGCGCTTATGCCGGTTAACCTTCTGTGTTTTGAAGATACTTAATCTATACTTGTAGCGTTACGTGGTACGTTAATTAAAATAAAAGGATGCAAAATACTGATTTTTAGGTAGATTTCGAAAGAAATTTCTACCTACTGATTCCGTACCTACATTCGAATTTTGAAAAAAAATCACCACAGTAGGAGGACCTACTTGTGACTTCCTGAGTCCAACATGACCGCTGGTTAAATAAGTCTAAGACTAAACTTCAAAATTAGGAGTGTGGTTAAAAAAACCGAAATATCGCGGGAGAAAGAATTCGTAGCTCCTTAACGTTAATGATTCTTGGTGTCTTGTGAATTTTTTGAAGGTTTATTTTTTTATATAAATGTAATGCAAAAAAAGTTACCGTTTTCAACAAAAACATAAACAATCAAGCAGCGGACAGGAAATTTGCCTGAGCGGTCACCCCTGGCAAGAACGGTTTTTTTTAATTCGCCTGTTTTCTTGTCTGTTTTTCTGTGCGTTTGTACAGGTTAATGTAAGAAACAGCTAACTGTATTGTTTTAAAAGTTATAATGTTATCATTACAATACGAAAGTAATAGAGATAAGTAAATAAAATAGTGTGATTCAGATCGCTTATTCAAAATAAATATCTATAGCAAATAAAATACTAATCAAAAGCGACAGTAATCATTGCTATCTACATTCCCACATCCAAGAAACGATTAATGAATAGGATGAGATGAATATCTAAACAACACATGTACTCATTTCACGGTTCAACTACTGTCAACTAGCGTCGCTGTGACTGATTTAAATTGTTTCAAATGAAGATTACGTTTTCAGTATGACGTATTGCTTTGGATGTTGGATTAACTAGTATGTGCACGATTTTGTTTAAACGGAAAATAATAATTATATTCATATTTTTAAATATAGTTTAGTTTTACGCTATATGGATATGCTATATGGATATGCAAGGGTAGTTTGGAAACTTAGTGTTAATACTCTTTGTTCTGTTCCCCATTTATTGCCAAATTTGAGGCATTGGGTGTTGAGTGGCGAAATTTATCACTATATTTATTCTTGTCACTAAAGCGAAAAAATGGAGATATTAAATATTTCCTTCAATAAGGTTCGAGCCCACAACTTATCGTACTTGTAGGTATATATATTTTAGTAAAACCTACAAAAATTTAAGCGTAGCGGGATTCGAAGGCGCTTCTCTTGGAAACCATTCAAGTGCTCTGACTATTATGTTGTACATTCTTTTCAAACGACTTAATTATTAAAAATTCAGGGATCAGAGCGCTTAAATTGGTTACCATGTGGCGGAGGCAGCTTATAACCTTTTATAAAAAAAAAGTATCTGTTTGAAATCCTTTCTCTATCACATCAATTTCAATTCAATGAATTTTTCTTTCAGAATTATTTCATATGTTTATATTGCAAATTACTATGTGCCAAATTTAATAAATGCAAGTTCACGGTATCTGTAGGTTTTGGTTATGCGTCTCTTCATACAAAATTCAAGCAATTAATAAAAGCTCGTATCTTTTGATTGTTTTACTTCTAAGTCAACGCAAACAAAATCTATAAGAGCCCTTTTTTACCCTTAGGAGATACGGAAACTTAAAATAATACAACTCTTTCGAAAACATATACAAAATTGAATGTAGTGGAATTCGAACCCGCGCGTCTTGGAAACCGTTAAATGTACGTCTTCAGATATTAAATTACGTACATTTTATACGTTTTGTAAATGTCATAACACCTAACAGTGCAGGTACTGCTTAAATTTTACCAATTATATGTCCTAATTAAAAATGTTATTTTTTTGAAGATCACAGCATGAAAAGTATATTAATAAAATAAAATAAAATAGCCTTTATTGCAGTTCCTTATCACTAATACATTATGTACATTCTTAACATGCCTGCTTTCTGTAACATATAAAACTATTTTTTCCTAACTACTTATTTATTAATATCGGCAACTAGGTGTTTCTGTGGAACAGCTTGTCTGTCGACAAAGGCCTCCTCTAAAGATTTCCACGCATCCCTGTCTTTAGCTAATCGGGTCCATCCTGGACCAGCTGTTTTCCGGATATCATCTTCCCATCTTTTAGTTTTTCTGCCTCTGTTTCTTTTGCCTTCCCTTGGATACCATTCTGTCACTATCTTAGTCCATTTGTCTCTACTTTCCCTTAGCATATGCCCCGTCCAACGCCATTTAAGCTGTCTGTAAGCCGTGTGTACATTTTTAAATTTTGTTTTCTTTTTAATTTCTTGCAGTTTAACTCTATCTCTTCTTTTTATACCTATAATACATCTTTCAATTGAATTTTGACGGACTTTTAATTTATGTTCTTGGAGTTCTGTTAATGCCCATGTCTGGCAGCCATATAGTAAACATGGCATAATGCACCTTTTGTACACTTTCTTTTTTGCTGACATTGGCATATCTTTATCCTTCATTATTTCTTTAAGAGACCATAACCGTTTCCAGGTATTCGTTATTCTTCGTTCTATTTCTTTTTTCATGCAATCCTCTGTAGATATAAGTTGGCCCAAATATATATATTCATTTACGTATTCTATTTGTTCGTTATTTACTGTTATTTGTTGATTGTTTACTGTCTGCTGGGCGTTCGTCATAATTTTGGTTTTAGTTAGGTTCATTGTCAGGCCGGCCTTGGCACTTTCATCAGATAATTGCTGCAACATTAATCCCAGCGTTCCAGCGTCCTCTGAGAACAAAACCAAATCGTCGGCGAAGCGTAGATGGTTGAGATTTACGCCATTTATATTGATGCCCTTTTTGGTCCAGTTTAGATTCCTAAAAATCATCTCTAGCACTGCTGAAAATAATTTAGGCGATATAGGATCTCCTTGACGCACGCCTCTTTCAATAGGAAACTCGTTGCCCGTGAATTCAAGTTTAACTTGTGCAGTGCTTGCTGAATAAACCTTTTTAATTATTCTTATATATTTTGCTTGCACCCCTTGTCTTTGTAGAGCGTCCCATATAAACTCATGTTCCAATGTATCGAACGCTTTATTAAAATCAACAAACCCAATGTAATATGTTTGTTATATTCTGTATATTTCTGTAATATCTGTCTTAAAGTGTGTATGTGATCTATAGTTGAAAAATTACTACGGAAACCAGCTTGTTGTTTAGGCTGGTTTTCATCTAGTACATTAGTGATTCTTTGTAGAATAATTTTAGAGAATATTTTATAAATATTGGACATTAAGCTGATCGGTCTGTAGTTTCCTAAATCGCCCTTGTCTCCTTTCTTGTGCAGTAATATGATTGTTGATTTAGTCCAGTCTTCTGGGATGGTTTCCGTTTCAAGGATTTCATTGAATAGATCTGTTAATCTTGGTGCTATCACTGGTAACGTCGTTTTCAACAGTTCATTTGTGACTAAATCTGATCCAGGTGCTTTATCTAGCTTTTGTGTTTCAATTGATTTTATTGTTTCCTCTTTAAGGATTGTGTTTATCTCGTCTGTATCTGTTGAATTATATTCCTTTATTACTTGGTTACATTTACGGCTTTGGTATAAATTTTGGTAGTATTCTGTAGCAATTTGTAGTATTTTTGGTCTTTTGCTGGTCTTTTCCCTATGGTTATTTTTTATATTTGGAATCCAGTCCTTTTTGTAGTTCATTTCTTTTAGCGCCTTCTTTATTCCTCCTGTTTTTTGAATATGTTTCTTTAGTGTTGCAAGCCTTTTTGCTTTCCGTTCTTTTCTTAGTTGTTCGCTTATCCTTCTGCTTAATTCTGCTATCTTTTGGACATTATTAATATTACTATATTTTCTTTGTTGTATAAGTTCTTTCCGTTCTTGTAATAATTGCTTACTTCTAAGTGACATCGCTGTCTTACTAGTCATGTTTACTTTTTTAGTTTCTGATTTTAGTTGTTGGAGGAATCGGGAGTATTTTTCTTGGGTCGATATATATTCATTTCCCCTTGCTTGTAATGATGTTTCAAGGTTATTTAGAAGTAGATCAGTATTACCAGTGCATTCGATGGCTTTCATGTTGTTGTGAAATTGTCTTGGTCTTTTAACACGTGTCCCTGAGAGTTTTGCTCTAACCATTCTATGGTCTGTGTTAAAATTAAAATTGTTTAAAATAGACAGGTCTTGAAAAACTTTTAAGTTGTTAGACATAACATAGTCAATCTCGTTTTTATACTGGCCATTAGGAGATATCCATGTCCATTTCTTTGATAGTTTCTTTTTGTAAAAACTGTTTATAATGCTTAATTTATTTTCAGTAGCAAAGGATATTAATCGTGAGCCGTTTTTACTTCTATTGCCCCATCCGTGTTTTCCTATGGTGTATTCTTCTCCACTTCTCTGGTTACCAATTTGTCCATTAAAATCCCCCATAACTATTAGGTTTTTTGATGCATTTGCAGCAGTGGATTGTAAGTCTGCGTAGAATTTTTCGATTTTTGTTATGTCTTCCCTTCTATTTGATTCGGTTGGCGAATACGCCTGGATTATTGACCATAATCGTTCTTCTTTTCCATCTACAGGTAATTGAATGTTGAGCAATGCGATCCGTTCTGAAATCCCTTTTAATTCCTGTATGTTTTTGGCGAGGTTTCTTTTGATCACGAAGCCAACTCCGTATAATCCGGGCGTTTCCCCAATATGGTATAGTATGTGCTGTCCATGGTCTTCAATCCTTTCCCCTAATCTTCTCTCTTCGCTAAGACCAATTATGTCCCATTTTATTCCATCCAATGCTAATTCCAGTTCTTGTAGTTTTTCAGTGGTTCCTAATGATCGACAGTTTATGGTTGCGATATATATATCGTTGTCGTTTTTTTTCTTTCTCCAGTTGCTTTTAATCTTTAGAGGGTCGTGGTCATTTTCCCCCACGAGGACCAGTCGGCTTGGGGGAGGTTGGTAGTCTCTAGTTGTTTGGTTTTCTATACTTTTATGTTGTGTTGTTTCCCGGTTGCCGATAGCTAATTGTTATTGCCTATTATCCACCTTAGGGGAAGAGAGAGAGTTGGATCTGCCTCTTATGACATCAAAGGCGTTGCGCCTATTTGTATGTGATGGCGTCCAGACTTGCTGTTTTTTAGTTTGTGTGTTATCACCCGGTGAAGACGATTTTTCTCTTTTTCTTTTTTCCTTATTTTCATTGTTTTCCTTTACTATGAGCTTGTCGTATCTGAGATATGCAAAATTTCCTTTCTTCCTTTCCTCTTTCAATTTAGTTTGTAACATTCTCCTATTCTCCAATATTTCTTTAGAATAATCTTCTGTTATGTATATGTCTTTCAGATTTTTCCGAACTTCCATTATCTTGTTTTTCTTCCATGAATTTAGAAAGGAAAGGAAAACGGGTCTCGGTTTTTCGTCTGGGCTTTTCTTTCCGATGCGAAAAATGTTATTTATTTCCGAATCGCCAATATTTATATTTAAGTCTTTATTAAATAAATTCTTCACCTTCTCTGTTAATCCTGTCATTGTTTCTTCTCTCTCTTGTAATCCAAGAATAATAATGTTGTTCTTCCTCTTATCTCTTTTCATATATTCTATCTCTTTCTCAAGGCTTATTACTTTTTCTTTTAAATCTTTGTTTTCTGCTATGATAGGCTTTATTTTTTCATCTATTTTTTCCATGGCTGAATTAGTTATAGTCTCTTTCAGTTCAATCGTCTGTTTCTGCATTTCAATTTTCATTTTCTCAAACAAGATTTCGAATTGAACTTCCATGTTTTAGTTTTCACTTTTTGCGTCAAATGGATCGCAGCGATAGAAATTTATTTTCGTATTGGCAACACTGACTGAATGAATGATTTCGACCCTGTCAAGTTGACTTGACATTTGCCAGCGTCTACGAGTGTCACAATTTAATGTTGATTCTTATAATACATTTTATTTCACTTTCACGTTAATTGCTCTGTTAGTTAATAGTTGCACAAATCCACTGCACATTAAGATTGTATCTATCACTATTCACCGTGTCCAACAGTTCGTAAATGATTTTTAATCACAATAAGTTGGAGGACTGTATTACGACGATGTTTACGCTTCGAGCACCAGAACCGGAAAAAACGTAAGAAAAGTATATTATTTCACGCTAATTGAATCAAAACATCGTTTCGTAAAAGATACTTTACTAATAATTGTATATATCATATTTATGAAGATTTCTATAAAATAGAAATATTTATATTGCATTGAAATATTGAATTATGTATTATTATATTAATATTTATAGCTTAAATTGCTATCTATTTTTATATATATTTTGAGTTTTTTCTTCAATACATTCTACATATGTATTTCTTCGTGAAAATAAATACGACGCTCTGTATATATACATAGTCTGCTTATTTTACAAATTTATGATTTCAATTTATACACCAAATGTAACGTATGGCATTACGTACATGTTTTTTAAAAGATTGCACTGTTATTAAGAGGCTTGAGCGTGCATTTTAAGTTCACTTATGCGCCTGGTACAGTTAGGGCTTAAAATATAAACTATATATTTTATAGAACATAGATTTTAATGAAGTGCTAAGTTAATCGCTGTAGTAGTGGTTAGTGGCCTTTTCAATAAATTCGTTGCGGCAATACGACCTAAACCGGTAATATCAACCCATGATACTCATAAAATAAGAAGAAATGAAAGATAACTTATCCACTAGTATATAAACTGAACTAAATATCTGCCTCACACAGACGAAGCTACTGGACTTTGACTGGCTAAAACTTGGCATTACGTATATGGTTAGGAAGGAGAGCGATATGAAAAATTTTTAAAAATTCTTATAGAAACAGGACCCAAGGCCCAGCTGTTTAAATTCCAAATAAAATAGTAGGCGTCGACTAGTATAGTATAAAATAAATTCTATTATACTACACTAAAAGAAAAACACTGCGAAGAAAAATACAGCGTGAAGCTAAGTGAGTGAGTGAGTGCAGCATCGTGTTTACAGTCAAACGCTGTTCCACTGCACCACTGAGCCTTAAACTCCAAATTTTAATTTATAACGTTCTAAATATGTACAAAATTTCGCTACCTCTTAAAACTTGATCTTGACTCGAGCGCTTTCGTTACCTTGGCATCATTGTTCACGTAGTTTGAAATCTTTGTTTTCAATTTATATAACTCTAAGAACAAAACGATTATCCGCAACTCGAAGTAGGGTGAGCAAGTCTTGCTATTGAAGGGTTGATCGTATAGCTGATTTTGTGGCAAAAAAAAATTATAATTGAATAATATTTAAAATTATCAGTAAAATTCATTTCCTCGAATGAAGATCGAACCTACAACCTGCCTCGAACGCTTGTACCCTGTAGCACGACAGGCCCTACTTCATTCAAATTAATTTCTAACCCATAGTGACGTAATAAGGCTGTAAGGGCGATTGAAGGGTTCGATCTTGATAGAGAGGAATGAATCATTTACATTTTCTTTACTATGCTGCCTTCGCCATAATGAGGCCTGTCGTGGCGCAGCGGCAGCGCTTAATGAAACAATAATGGTCCTAAAATAAAGTTAATAAGAAATTCAATTAGCTATGTAGAAATTATTATCCACGGAACACAAAGGAGCCTTCATCCTGTCGAAGATTAATAGCTAATGCTCAGAATTTTTATAGTAAATTTCTATTTCAGTTCAGAAAATATCATAGTGTAAGTTTAAAATATTTATTACAGTTTTAGCTATTTTTTTTAATGATATAATGAATTAATTGTTCCTTTAAGTAACTAATCACGATTCACAAATTTTATATTATTTCTTATCGCCATTATAAATTAAATAGAATAGTTACAAAAAACTCTAACAAGCTTAAATTTTAGTGCTTCCCTTAGTGCTTTCATGTCATGAAACAATAGCTTAAAAGCTGTTAAATATGTAACTTAAAGTTTCGAAGGGTTTCTTTTCTCATCAAGCCTCCACTATCCGACCAACTCAATATATGAAAAAGGATATCTATTACGCAATAATTGAATTCTGGAATTCACGTGGGTTATAAGATAAACAAAATCATTCTGTCTGGATAACGAAATATCTACATTATCATTGATTTTATACTATATCTTATTCTTGTCTCGTGAGAGCTGAGAAATTAGTTTTCTTGGTTAGTTTTTTCGTTAGGTTTTAGTCGTTTTAATAAAAAAATGTTAAAATAAAACAAATAAGTCTGTCGTGGCGCAGGGGCACATGGAGGATGAAAACCGTGAAGCATAGGTTCGACCCCTACTCGGCGAAATGAAATTTGGAATATTCGCAATACCTCCGGTATATAATCCGGTGAAAAATAGGATGGAAATTCTTATTGAACCTGACGTTAAGGTCTCTTAACCCCAAGTTCCCCTGCAATATGCAGGTTAATGTGTTAAATAAGAAAAAAATAATGAGGAAATTTAATTCACTTTCAGTTAAAATAAATTCTACGTATTTAGTAGAATCAAGGAAAATCTTTAAATACACAGAATATTAAAAAAAATATGTATGATAAAATATTATGTTTCTAAAAAGCTATCTGCGATATTGAATATTCTTACGCTAGTTCTACATTGTAAAGACGGAAAGTAATATATACTCTTTTTTAGTTTTTGTATCGATATAGAGTGTACCGTTCTTTGATTGATCGTTCGTTAGCTTCTTTTATAGTTTCAGCTTTAGTTTAATTTTCCTTTAGAAAAATTCGAAAATTGTTTTCTTATGTACTTACGATACTATACATGTTATTAAATATTAATTTCTAATCTAGACATAGAAAGTAATATATAAATATCTCATTTTTCTGCGTATCAGAATAACAAAACAAATTGCGGAGTTAAATTCCACCACACGTAATGTTCTTAAACTAAGTTCACTTTGCTTACCTTGTTAAATGTAGTATACCTAACACTTGAAATAAAAATACCTTAACAATATATTGATACTTGTATACGCATCTGGCAATGAAATAATTATTTTTAATGTATTTTTAAGTAATATATTCGATATAAACATATGTAATTAAGAAGTCGTTGTTGTGTTTTCTAAAGAAGATATAATCTTATAAATAGTGCTGCAATATTTGTTGCACTAATGGAATTACTTGGAATTAATGTTGACTTGTTTCTTTTGATTCAGCTGGACCTTTCAAAACAGTTTCACTGGACCCGAGTACTAAATGAGAATTAGAGGAAGTACAAGTATTTATGTTACACTTCAATAAGAAATAAAATGAAACTGAAATGAATAATTTTATATTCATTTAAGCTTCTTATATTCTTCAACAAATTGTATATCGAGTTTTAGTGACCTTTTAATAAAGTAATATTAAATTTTCAATATTTCAAAGAGACTTTTGCAAGTATTTTTTAAATATTTGTATGCAAATAAAGTAACCACTCTCAAGGTACTTTTACTGAGAAGAGCTTGAAATAAACAATATATTTTTTTAGCTTGACACTAAATCCTGCACATTGTAGGGTTAGCAGATGGAACCTGGAAACATAATGTTATGACACTCCGTTCTCATCAAGATACATCGATTCATGGCGTGTAAAACGAAGAAATGAAAATATTAAACACAATATTAATAACCAAATTCAATTTTTCAATGAATACAAAAAAAGTACACAGAAATACACTATTTCTTGTATATTTTTTTCCATGGATGTCGTGCTCTAAAAATATAGACTAAAAAATCGTTTTGTTTTTCCTTCTGTAATAGTTTATTTTCAGCTTAATACTTACTTGTAAACTTGAACTTACTTACTTAACTTGTGAACATAGTGTGAAGACATTTCGTTTTACTTAAAACATACCACTTTCCTGTTTCCGAAATTCAGGCATTGCGTGTTGAATGACGAAATTCAACACCGGGCTTTATCTTATTACCAAAGCAAAGACATTAAAATATTAAATATTTCATTTCCTCGAGTAGGGATCAAACCCACAATATATCGCGTTTACAGTCACGCTCATACGCTTGTACCTCCATAATATGTGACAAAGGCCGTTGAAGCATAGAGGTACAAACGTTCCACTGCCGACGCGCCTAAAATCTATACTTATAATAAATCTGTAGAGAGGTCAATTCTGTACATGAAATATATTTACAAAATAAGTAGCAGGGGGTGATTAGTGTTCGATACTGATGCCAAAAATGCAGTTAAAAAAATTTTTGTCTGTCTGTCTGTCTGTCTGTCTGTTTGTATGTTATTAAAAGAAAAAAAAACTACTCGACGGATTTTAACGAAACTTAGTACAATTATTCTTTATACTCCTGGGCAGGTAATAGTATACTTTTCATCACACTACAATGAATAGGAGCAGAGCAGTGAAAGGAAATATTGAGAAAATGGGAGAAGTTGCTTGATTTTTTAAGCTTCCGTCGCGTGTGCAGCCTTAATGGTTAGAGCTACATAGAAACTATGTATAACGGAAATATTCTACATAAAAATACACGAAAAATATTCCAAGACAGCATATATCTATCTTTTATAGTTAACTCACAATAACACGCATAACTCTCGATAGCTTAGCAGTTCGGAGATTTCTTATTATATTTGTTTACTTTTACGTTTATAAAACCAATAATGCTCACCATCATTCCTAATTTAAAAAAAAATAAACATTAGCACCAATTCAATAAAAAAGAATCATTGAAATCGGTATAGAAACACAAAACTTATACTTACTTACATGAAATACGCCAACAAGACATCGCGCGTGAATAGTGAATCAAGCTATAAGGATTATTTTTGCGTAACGGTTGCCGCGCTCGACGGGCTCGCGGCGGCAGAGTATAAAAGGGGCGGGAGGCGAGCGCAAGCGTCACCCATCCAAGTAATTTATTATAATTCTATTAGAATATTAGGTATTTAAGTTTAAATAGGCACTTAGATTTATATTTTTTTATTATATAGCAGCTGTACTTAGAACATCTAAGGTTTTTTTTGTATTAGCATAGGTACTTTGATTAATTACAGTAGTTGTAGGTATTTCTTATTATTCATTTTTAAGTGAAGTAGGTAAGTGTAGATAGTATTGCACACGCATTAAGTATAGCTTTATTTTCATTTTTTATTCTTTTGTAATTTGTAGGTACCTACGTATATATTTATAATTCGATTAGAATATTATTTTAGTTTTAATAGGCACTTAGATTTATATTTTATTTATTATTTATTATATACTTAGCTATAGTTAGGACCTCTGACGTAAGTTTTTTGTTGGGTAACTAAATAGAATTTAAGTTACCGTCGATTAAAAATAAAATAAACGATGCCACCTAAAAAACGACCATCTTTATCTCGAACTTCGAGTCAAGCTAGGAGAATGAGAATGACGCGTTCTCAAGAATCGGAAGAGGAAAGAGCACATCGGTTAAACTCTATGAGAGTTAGTGCCTCAACATCTCGAGCTAATGAAAGCTCTCCAGAAAGAGAGATGCGATTAGCAGCTGAAAGAGCGAGACGAGCTACAACACGGGCTTCTCAAAGCTCTTCTCAACGAGAGCTAAGGCGTTCCATTGACCGGGAACAACATGCGTTATCCCGAGAAGCTGAAACTGCTTTACAACGAGAATTGCGACTCACAGCTGACCGCGAACGGCATACATTATCTCGCGAGTCTGAAACCTTCACTGAGAGGGAATTACGGCTTACAGCTGACCGCGAACGTCATATTTTATCTCGCGAGTCCGAAACCTTCACTGAGAGGGAATTACGGCTTACAGCTGACCGCGAACGTCATATTTTATCTCGCGAGTCCGAAACCTTCACTGAGAGGGAATTACGGCTTACAGCTGATCGCGAACGTCATATTTTGTCTCGAGAATCTGAAACTTTTACTCAATATCAAGACCGTTTGACAAATGATAGGGCGCACCATAACATGATTCGATCTCTTGAAGATGAACATGAGCATGAACAACGACTAGAGTCGGGACGCGATTATTACAATTCTTTGAGACAAGAACAATTGATTACTTTATCTAATGAAAGATTAAGAATTGAAAATATTCGGTCGCTTGAAACAGAAGAACAGCGAGAGGCCCGTCTTACTGCAGATAGATTTCGACATGGTCTTAATGACTTAGATATACACGTGGTAGATCAATCTACAAATTCGGTGGCGTGGTCCGATAAATATAAAAGTGGGTTTGCTTATAACCTCACAATTGATTACAGATCATCTTCTGAAATAGGCGATATGAACGTAGTATGTTCCTTTTGTAATGCTTCGAAGTGGAGGAAAGAGTCTGCTGGTTTCTGTTGTTCTGGAGGTAAAATAAATTTGCCTTCGTTCGAAGACCCACCGGAACCTTTAAAATCACTACTTTTAGGGGAACATTTGCAATCCAAACAGTTTTTAGATAATATTCGCACTTATAATAGTGCATTCCAAATTACATCCTTTGGTGCTAAACAAATCTCAGAAGGCCCTTTCATGCCTACTTTTAAGGTACAAGGTCAGGTTTACCATTTGATAGGGTCCCTTTTGCCTGAAGAACAACCTAAATTTCTTCAAATATATTTTGTATCCGATTACAACGAACAGTCGAATATAAGAAATCAATATTTTCCGAATTTAAATACTGAACTCATTTCACAACTTCAGAACATGTTACATCAGGTTAATTCGTACGTATGCAGTTTTAAATCGGCATTAGAAGCCCTTTCTCAAGATGGTAATAACAATTATAAAATTGTTATAAATGCCGATAAGCGTCCAACTCAGGAACATCCTGGGCGTCATAACGTTCCATCCACGAATGAAGTTGCTGTAGTACTGGTCGATCAGGAATGTGATAGGCGTGATATCGTTATACGTTCCAGAGATAATCGTTTGCAACGTATTTTCGAAACCCACAGGGCTTACGACAGTTTGCAATATCCTATGATATACTGTCGAGGGGAAGATGGTTATAATTTCGCTGTATACCAAACCGATCCGCGCACAGGCGCACCTAATTATAATAAAAAGGTGTCATGCCTTCAATTTTATTGTTACCACCTGCAAGTGAGACGGAATAGATTGGTATACTTTCAACGTTTTCGTGGCTTATTTAATCAGTTTATTGTTGACATGTACGCAAAAATTGAAACCGAAAGATTAGTTTATATACGATCTAATCAAAGGCAGCTGCGCGCTGAAGAATACGTGCACCTTCGCGATGCCATGCAGCAAGATAACGATACTGTTAATATGGGTCGTTTAGTTATTTTACCCTCTTCTTTTACTGGTGGTCCACGCTACATGCATGAACGTACTCAAGACGCTTTTTGTTACGTAAGAAAATATGGACGTCCCGACTTATTTGTTACTGTAACTACCAATCTCAAGTGGGATGAAATCACTCGGGAGCTTCTTGAGGGTCAGGCACCGCATGACCGCCATGATATTATTGCAAGAGTGTTTCATTTAAAATTAAAATCAATGATAGATCTTCTTACCAAAGATAACATTTTTGGAGAAGTATTGTGTTATATGTATAGTGTTGAGTGGCAAAAACGCGGCTTACCTCACGCACATATCTTGCTTTGGTTAAAAGATAAGGTTCGACCTAATGATGTAGACAGATTAATCAGTGCTGAAATTCCAGATCCGACTGCAGATCCCTTATTATACGACATTGTTAAAACTCATATGATACATGGTCCATGTGGTGCATTTAACGCAAATGCTCCTTGCATGCAAGACGGTCGTTGCACTAAAAGGTATCCAAAAGCATTAGTGGATGAAACTGTAACAGGACATGATGGATACCCATTATATCGTCGCCGTTCAAGAGACAATGGTGGTTTTACTGTTGAAAAGCGAATGTCTGGACAACAGGTTACTTTAGATAATAGGTGGGTCGTTCCGTATTCGCCTGTATTGTCCAGAGCATTTCAAGCTCACATAAATGTAGAAATGTGTAATAGTGTAGAGTCAATTAAATATATTTGTAAGTACATTAACAAGGGCAGTGACCAAGCTACGTTTGCGTTAAGAAATGAACATGATGAAGTTACTAGATTTCAGTCAGGCAGATATATCAGCTCTTCAGAAGCTGTGTGGCGGATCTTAAGTTTTAATATTCATGAAAGATATCCACCTGTGACCCATCTGGATGTTCATCTGGAAGGCGGTCAACGTATATATTTTAACGCCGAAAATGTTACAGAACGATTAGAGAACCCTAGACAAACAACTTTATTGGCATTCTTTCGACTTTGCCAAACTGATAATTTCGCAAAGTCTCTTTTGTATGAAGAAGTTCCATCGTATTATACCTACGATAAACAACGAGGTGTCTTTAACCGTAGACGCCGAGGCAGGCCTGTAGATGGCGAGACAGGTATTTTCAAAGAACATGTTCTTGGTAGAGTGTATACTGTTCATCCTAACAACGCAGAGTGTTTTTATTTGAGATTATTATTACATACAGTGCGAGGACCAACATCATTTATAGATTTGAGAAAAGTAGACGATGTTGTTTATCCAACTTATCATGCAGCTTGCCAAGCGCGTCATTTGCTTGAAAATGATCAACATTGGGATGACGCTTTAGCAGAATCCTGTGTTAGTGATAATCCACGACGGTTACGCCATTTATTTGTAACATTACTCACATTTTGTAATTTATCTGATCCTGTCCAATTATGGGAAAAATATAAAGAAAAATTTGCAGAAGACTTTCTTCGGAATTTATCTCACAATAATGAAGGCGCAACTAATGATAATTTTCGAGATCTGGCTATAAATCAGTGCTTATTAGCTCTTCAGGAAGACTTAACAGCAGTAGGCGGTAAATCACTTTGTGAATATGGTTTGCCAACGCCAACCTCAGTCGGAGAGGTTACCAATAGGGAATATTCCGCAGAGATTGGTTACAACCCAATGGAACTGCTGGTAACATTAGAAAACGGTGTCCCAATGATGACTGCAGAACAACGCTTAGTCTATGATCGCGTGTGCGAGAGTGTGCAGAATAATTTAGGAACAATATGGTTTTTAGATGCACCTGGAGGAACTGGGAAAACTTTTTTGACTAAATTAATATTAGCTTATGTTCGAAATCAGCGTAAAATCGCTCTTGCCGTGGCTTCATCAGGTATAGCTGCAACATTGCTACCAGGAGGTAAGACTGCTCACACTATGTTTAAAATACCAATTGATTTAGATCGCACGGAAAGTCCAACCTGTAGTATTTCAAGAAATAGCGACAAAGCTAAGGTATTGCGTGAGTGTAATTTAATCGTATGGGATGAATGTACGATGGCCCATCGAAAAGGAGTAGAAGCAGTAGACAGAACTCTTAGGGACATAAGACAAAATGATCGACCAATGGGCGGTATTACGGTTTTATTTTGTGTTGATTTCCGACAAACCTTACCGGTAATACCACGGGGAACCCGAGCTGATGAGATTAGGGCTTGCCTGAAAAGCTCTTATTTGTGGCGTGATATACAATCGGTGCATTTGACTATAAATATGCGAGTGAGAACTGGAGACAACGCAGATAATCGTGAATTTTCTGATACATTATTGAAGATTGGTGAAGGTACCTATCCACAACTACACCAAGGAAAACTTATTCTGACACCTGAGTTATGTTGTATAGTGCAATCCCAACAACATCTTATATCTTCGGTTTATGGTGACATAACAATTATATTAAATAGGGACAATTCTTGGCTTTGCGAAAGGTCCATTTTGACTCCTCGCAATGACCAGGCATCTGAAATTAATAATAAAATACTGTCTAATATACAGGGAGAAAGCAAAGTTTATAGTTCAATAAATAGAATGGTTGATGAACAAGAAGCCACTAATTACCCGATAGAATTTTTAAATTCTTTAAGTATGCCTGGACTACCTTCTCATATAATTTGTTTAAAAATTGGCATACCGATAATTCTGCTCCGAAATTTAAGACCACCTCAACTTTGCAATGGAACTCGGCTAAAAGTAACCCAGTTGCAACAAAATGTAATCGAGGCTCAAATTTTAACAGGTTGCGGTGCAGGAGAAACTGTCTTTATTCCCAGAATTCCCATAATACCAAATAATTTTCCATTCCAATTTAAAAGAACGCAATTCCCAGTATCGGTGTGCTATGCCATGACTATCAATAAAGCTCAAGGGCAGACTTTTCGTGTTGCTGGAGTAGATCTCGGTGTTAGCTGTTTCTCGCATGGTCAATTATACGTCGCTCTTTCCCGGGTTAGCAATTCTAGGAATCTTTACGTTCACGTGCCGGACGGGTCGACTCTTAACATAGTCTACCCAGAAGCTTTGCGCTGAAACATTTTAATTTGATCTAAAAATATTAGCAATATATTATCTTAATAAAAAACAAGGAGTTACACGCTGACCGAGTCGTGGGTATAGCGTGGGTATATTATAATATTCTGCGGTTACTTATATTTTTCAACAGTTTTGTGGATTGGCATATTATATTACTATTGCCCTTCTAAAATACGAAAGTGAATCTGCCTGTTACGTCAAAACTATGAGGGAGGACATCTGCTATTTTTTTTTTCGAAAAACGACGGAAACGCGGACGAAGTCGCGGGCAAAAGCTAGTATTTAATAAATAAATAAAATATTTCATTGCTCTTAAGAAGATATTTATATACAGTTGTTTCCTTTGAAAAATATATCAAAGAGACATATCTCTAAGCCACCCTCTATGTCCGTTCCTCTGTAAGTGATTTGTAATATAAATGTAAATTACTATTGAAAATCATCGTACCAGTTATTTTATTGTACCAGTTATTTATAGACAAAATATATAACAGTGAGAAAGGGCTCGCTGCATGACACAGAAAGACGACGTCTTACTGCAAATACAAATTTCTCGACTTTCACAAGCAAATGCACTCTAATTTAAACATATATTTTTTATACCTTCTCAATGTATTTTGGATGCTGCGTACACCACAGAGGGAACCTGAAAAGTTCATTAAAGCTCTTTCATTCCCCATTCTCATCGAGTTGTTCTGTCAAGTGGCGTTACTTAACGCGCATTGCCTCATTACCAGAGCCGGCAAATAAAAATATTAAATATTTAATTTAAAATTTTCAAGTAAGAATCGAGGCCTGTCGTGGCGCAGCGGCACAAGAGTGTGACTGTAACCGACAGGTTCTGGGTTCGATCCCCAGTCGAGGAAATGAAATATTTAATATTTTCAATTTAAATATTTAATGTTTTATTTCTTCGCTCTGGTAATAAGGCAAAAGCGCGGCGTTGAGTTCCGTCACTCAACACGCAATGCCTCAAATTCGGCGGAAAGTGGGGAACGGAAGTGGAACAGAGTGTCATAACACTAGGTTTCACTTCCGTTCCCTCTGCCTACCCTGCCTAGTGCGGGATACAGCGTGAAGCTGAGAGAGAGAGAAGAATCGAAAACACAAAAATAAAAATATTATATTAAACTTTTCATATAACTTAAAATACAAAATTACGCAGGTGAAGCCGCGTGTAAGTTACTAATGTGACATTTTTGTATAAATAATCTATACTGTAGAAAGTTCTAGATTTAGTATATGCTGAGAATAGTTAGTTTTACCAAACGAACTTTTCAAAGTTTTTCGCTAATAAGTCAGATACAACAAAATAAAACAACCAATTTATAATGAAATTTTATTTCCAAGTATCTATTTATATAATAATATAATATAATAATTACATTTTAAAATCGTTTTATTTACATACATATATTTATCACGTTGGTAACAATATGACGGGGTGGCGATCGTGCAGTTTATTTGGAAATTTTAACTTTATTACTAACTCTAAAAACGATATCGCATCACGTAGTAACGCAGGCTGTGTAGTAATTATCATCACAATTACTATAATTGTAATAGTTTTTAACGAGGCTTGACACGATGAGGCCCCAGCGTGAAGTTCTGCGAGACTCTCTGAAACAAAATAATATGCATACATACATTTAGTATAAAATTTGGGACGTTTTAGACCTAAGATTAAGTAAGGGAACTTAGTGTTAAAATACTCCGTTATATTAAGCGTCTAATGTTTGAAATATAGCTTGTTGAATGACAAAACTAAGCACTAGAAATGATTATAACTTAAAATACAAACATTTCTACGATTCAGAATTGACCTGCAGATATTTTTTATTGAATGAAATTAAAGTTGACCACAGGTTCGAATACTTGAAGTAATTTCTATACATATAATATCTGCATACAATTTTATTATTGAAAAATCTATTTTAAGTGGTTGTTGAAGTACAGTAGTGTCGATATAATGAAAGTAGACAAAATATGTTATGTTATTTCCACCTGTAAAGTGGAAATGGAGTCAAAACTTTTGAATTATTACCAATCGATAAGAATACAAAAAATATGAAAACCATAAGCTTTTACTGTAATATCATTCGACAGTAAAATATTATACACAATGTCAATGAATTATCAATATATTTTAAAAAGTTAAAGAGAGTGATACATCACTGAGGCCACATCGATCGTTGAAAGTATGACAGGTTGACAATGAAGAAGATATAAACGTATGCTCATGTCAGTCTATCAGTCAGTTTATAAAAATACGTAACACGTTAGAGGTAATGTATCAAAACAGTCATTAAATTAAGTAAATAAATATATGTAGAATGACCAGTGAACAAGTGAAGAAAATTTTAAAATAATAAATCCCCCGCCTCCAAAATGTAGTAATTTAAAATATTTATTGTTTCATTTCTTCGCTCTGGTAATAAGGCGCGGTAATAAGGCGGCGTTGAGTTCCGCCATTCAACACGCAATGCCTCAAATTCGGCGGAAATTGGGTAACAGAAGTGGAACGGAGTGTCTTAACACTAGGTTCCCGGGTTCCCTATGCCTACCCTGCCTCGTGCGGGATACAGTGTGAAGCTATGTTGTTGTACTTCAGAACCACTACGATAAACAAGGCATTTGATTGAAAAAATCCATCCTTTGCATCGTTACTGGATAGAGAAAATTAAAAAAAATAATAATTATTCATTTTCTAGTGAGAATCAAACCTATAGTGGTTCCTCGTGAGTTTTAAAATTTTTTGCCTATATGCCTGTTTAAAATAAATAATGAAATTTACTTAAAAATATAAACTAAATAATAAACTTAAAAAATATTACTTATAATTTAAAAATGTATTGTCTTTTAATGAAATAATTTGCAAAATTGAATTTTCATTTGCTCCAATATGGAAACAACAAAGTGTCATATTAATTTTGTATGAACGCCGTAACTTTTCATTAAAATTGTCGAAGCTAACAAAAGCGATAGTTCAATTTCCTTCATCCCGTTCTAGAATAAAGCAAATAATTTCAGTTTTAATTTAATATTGAAGCTGATAGTAATTAAAAATACTTTATAAATATAAATAGTAAAATATTAGATAAATTAATGTTTTCTCATTTAGTTTTCTCTTCATGCTTTGCTATCGGAGTTAAAGAGAGTCACTGAATATAATTATTATTTCTTTACGCTGAATCCCACAAAATCACTCCGTTTTCCATTTATCTTCTAATATTCAAAACATTACGTGTTGAGTAGCGAAATTTAACGCCTCGTAATTTTTTTTTACTAGAGTAAGAAGGGAACATATTTATTATCCCAAGTGGAAATCAAAACCATTACCGTCGTGTTTACAGTCATTTTCAACTTTCATTCTCGGAGACAGGCAATCTGGGAACCTAATATTGAGACATTCCGTTCACATTAAGATACTTTCATTCCCGAAATTGTAATGAAAGCAATGCCTCGAGATCTACCTCACCTAAATAGTTAGATGTAGAACCACTGAACCACGACAGCCTCTTTGAAATTATTTTAGCAGTGTTAAATATAGAGGTCATATTTTCTTTTGCGGCGTTATTAGATTCCGTTGCTCACCGCCTTAAATTTCACATAGATTAGCTAGCATTGCTTTCTTAAACAAAGAATACTTCTCGGATTCCTCCCTTACTGGAGCACTACAGAGATATTTTTGAAATTCAAACGATAACAGGAAAATGGGAGTTCATACCTCTTATAATCAACACAAGTAGCTTCACTCACGTCAATACGTTTTTAACTATAGCAGCATATTATAATTACAGTAAGTGGTTTATCACTGAGTGATAAATAGAATTTACTCACCAAATGTCAAAAATACCACTAGATGAACTACTTAAATCTAAATAAAAAAAGCTCTTTAATAACGACACGTATGTATCTTCATACGTTATCACGAGACGTGCCACTTGACAGCCTTATAACACATAATGGATACAATTTGTAAAAACTTTTCACATTTAGAATATTATACAAATACAGTACAAGATATAACCGTATTTCAGACTTTTAGATGAGCTTTTATGGCGAAAGTTTAAAATTTTATTCTTTATCGTTTTTAATATATATTTTTTTTAATTCTTGTTTTATTGAGTTTAGTTAGTTAGATGATTTCAATGTGTAAACAAAATGTTGGCATTGTCACACTCTGCTCATTGTGAAATAATTAAAACATTAAAATCTATAAAAAAAATAATAACCAACATGACATTTTCTTTATCAATTTTTTTATGTACAATGTCGATCAGTCATGGCGCAATAGTACGAGAACAAAAGTGCGACTGTAATCATTGTAGCCAGATTCAGTTTTCTCTGTCTCTCGAGGTAATGAAATATTTAATATTTTCATTTCTGCGCTCTGGAGAAGAAGCAAAACGATGTGTTGAGTTCCGACACTTTGTTTATTAAACTGCAATGACTCGACAATATAGCGAAAAGTGTTTGAATGTAGATGGAGTGTCTAACCAGGTTTCCGGGTTACTTCTGATTACTCTACTGCATGTGCGTAAACTAAAAAAAAAATGGGCCTCGCTAAAATAATCACCAAATTAATTTCTAGAACCAACTTCTAAGGCATCATTAAAACCATTTCAGATTTGGTGAAACAAAAAGAGGAGCTTTGAACGAGAAAGAGCTGTGATGCGCACTTAAAATGACCTTGTAAGGCTTAACTTGGATCGCAAGCCATCACCTTCACAGTGAATCTATGGAACGCTAACAACACACTATACGGTAGTTCAATAGATTAATATACCATTTTCGAGACTCTGTGTAACAGCTCAATTTAAAGTTGCTTCCTGTACGTATTAAAACTCCAGCTGAAACTTTTCTGTTGTTGTAAGCACGAACTTTTCAGTTTCATAATATTAGCTTTTCAGTACACGTAGGTGCTGCTTATACTTTCTATTACTTTTTGTTTACGTCAAGAATAAAAATTTTATGTTCGTTTGCGACATTACGTTATAATATGGCAAAAAAGCTCAAAAAAGTTTGGTTGTTTTAATAAAGCTCTAAGGAACAAAAGTTTAGGTCTCACCTCGCTTATTTAAGTATTAACGTATATTTTATGACATATATTCTATTTTAGTGTTTAATTTTAAATCATACAAGTGGTGACCTTAAATGGAACCTTAAAATGAAATAAAGATTACATATATTTTTTTATTTTTATATTTATTTAAAATGTTAAGTTTTTACTCTGGTAGATAGAACCACCATACAATTTGTACTCATTTAACTCGTTTAAAATGATCATTAATTCAAATGAATTCATTTGTATGATAAAGAGGTCAGCTAGATGTAATTTATATTTTATATTGAAACATTGTGCATTGGCGTGTGTGTCTGTAAATGCGGTGGTATTGGGTTCCATTTCTGAACAGTGCAAAAAAATTGTATATAACTTTGCTATAGTAACGAGACAAAGCACGGCGTTGAGGTCCAGCAGTGCCAGTTTCCAGTGTGAGGCTAAGAAAATTAACCCATTCAAGGTGACCAAGAAACCATTGAGCGCAGTGGGAAAGTATCTGATGGATTGTGGGCTTGATCTAAGTGAATTATTTCTACTAATGTGTCACGATAAAGCGAAGTGCTTATTTTCTTATATATATATAAACGAACTTTCAGGCGACTTCTAGTACGTATACTACCATATCCCGCACATGGCAAGGTAGGCTGATGAAACTTGGGAACCTAGTGTTAAATTCAAATTCAAATTCAATTATTTATATTCAAATAAAAAGTTACAAGCTTCATTTTTTGAACGTCAAACAATTTACCACCAGTTCACTAAAGTTACTGCCTGAGACTTGAGAAGAACCGGCGAAAGAAACTCAGCGGGACATGTCTTTTTTTTAACAAAATTTTACATCATATAATCAATTGTTACAATGATACATTTGAAATAGCCTGGAGCGAGCATTTTATTCCTAAAACTCTATTCCTCACTTACCAACCCAGTGTTAAGACGCACTCTTTTCCCACTTTCCGCCGAATTTGAAGTATGGCGTGTTGAGTGGCAAAACTCAACGCTGTGCTTTGCCTTGTTACCAGATCGAAGAATTGAAAAAAAATAAACATATAATTTGAAAATATTGGTATGAGTACGAGTGGGGCTTTAACGCAACTAATTAGGCTGTACTATAAATGTCATCCATATATTTGTTAAAGCTTGTTATTTATTTATTGAATTTGTATTAAAGTACAAATTTTTAATTAATCTTCGTGAATATTGCTAGTTTATAGCACATTTGTTTCTTTACAATATCAAATGTTTATTTTCAAAACTGCCGTCGTTGTTTTCTGTATCATGAGGTTAGGTTAAGAAGTCTATAATAGCTAGCGTATTTTAATTCCCAATTTCGGCCAATTTAATAAATATAGTTTTTTTATAAGCCTCACTAAACAGCATTCTACTTTCGGAGTACCTCGGAACCGAAGTTAGGACACTTCGTTTCGTTATCCACTTTCCGCCTAATTTGAGGCAACGCGTGTTGGGTGACGAAATTCAACGCTGAGCTTTGCCTCGTTACCAGAACGAAAAAAAGTATTTAAGATTTAAATTGAAAATATTAAATATTTCATTTCCTTGAGCGAGGATCGAACTCACCATTTATTGCGTTTACAGTCATATGCTTGTGCCCCTGAGCGAAGGACCATGAAATAATAAATTTATGTATATGTATAGAACACTAAAACTAATGACAAAATGGAACTATGGTCATCGCATAAGACTTTTATAGTTAGAAACATCATTTAATATAAAATTTGAGATTCACTTTATTAGAGAACGTATTAAAAATAACGTAGCACGATTTAAACGCACACGTCTTAAAGAGCTCTAGAATTCAAACCTTGTAAGGAAACGTATAAGTTTTCCACTTGAGAATCGAACCTGCTACAGTACGACGCTCCACAACGATGGCTTCATTTTAATATCACATAAAATTTAACTTTCATAAATAACATTTGTGACGTTCATCACTTTTAATAAAACTTCAAGTCAAATTTATTACCAAAGGAAGGATAACCGTAAATTCTGTTTTCAGAACGAGACAACTAAAATTTTTCTTTGGATTCCACTTGAGGCATCTATCTATTTTTCACCATTACGCACTTTCCTCGTGGGATGAGCTGTGACAAATCGCAACTGAGAGACATATTACTTCATATTCGGTGTAATATAAAGTACCGTTATTTATATCACTATTTTTAAATCGTCTGGCCTTTGAGGAGGATGGGCACAATCCATAGTTGTAGGGTCCCAGTCGGGGGAGTAAAATATTCTGTATGTAAATGAAATATTTTTCTTCGTTCTGTTAACGAGGCAAAACACGGCGTTGATTTATGCCACTCAATACGCAATGTCTTAAAGATTCGTAAAGTAATTGGTTCTTAATGAGAAAGTAACGGAACGTTACTGTCTCAACGTAAGCGTTAAGGAACGTTACTGTTTAACGTTGCGTCCCTGGTTCTCTTTGCATTGCTATATGCGATATAGGGCCTATAGATATCAAACTATAACTTTAATTAAAACTGTAGAAGAAAAAAACACTGAGCTTTCTCTGAAAACTTTGTTCTAAGGTGTCTAAGATAAAGATCGATCATTACCATTTAATACATGAACTGCTACAGTATGAGGCCTCGCGCCGCGTACTGCACAGGTGTAGTTACCAGCGTCGCTGCTGTTGACACGCGCCAGTCTTAGCACGCTATCCGCGCCACCTGGCACTTGTTCTGTTTTAACACTGTGAAATACAATTTAGTTAAAAATTATAAATATATTAACCTGACGTCTAACGTAGCTCAGTGGATTTATGAAGTATTTGATAGTTTCATTTCTTTGCTCTGGTTAAAAAGCAAAGCGTGGTATTGAGTTCTGCTTCTGAAAACGTGATATGTCGAAAACTTATGTCAGTAAGGGTGTTATTAGGCTATTTTTTGTGACCTCAAAGTGTAAGTTAATTAAAGAAGAAGTAAAACTATAAGCAATTCTTAAGAAGTAAAATTATAAGCACTTCTGGCTTGAGAATTCTAATCTTTTTCTTAGTAGTAGTCTTTTTCTCTGTTCTATTCTATAGTAGTATTTTATTAAACTGTCTTAATTCAATCTATGCACTTAACTTATAGCAATTGACTCAACAATTTCATTATTTTCACCTTGACATAAAAAAATACTTAAATTTTAACATTTTCCTATCTTACGTTATGATAATCAAAGGCTAATTTATATAGCTTTTGCGTAGACACGTAATATATGGGAACCATTATTTATTTATAATGTCATCTATTCTGAACACGTGCGAAAAGGTTTAACAGTGTCATATCGCGTACCGAAGTGCCAGGTAATACATATTTATATTTATATATTTTAGCTTCTTTTGAAGGGTGAATGCGGATCATCTATCAACGTTGAAACACATTGAATAGAAATCCAGTATAAGCAGATTTTCCTTTTGAAAATAAGTTAACTGTTAAGATTAGGCTGTTTGATTTGTGTTCATTAACTTTTATTAAAGTATTATATATATTTACATATTTTTAAATAAATTATATGTTGGTAAAATTATTATAAAGGTCGGCCTGTTATTTTTAGTTAATAAAGTAGAAGCAAAGAAAAAATAGATATTTAATAATTATATAAATGTAATAATCGCCGAAACCTTTAAGGTTAGACAGGTGTCAAACAATTTTAAAAAAGCTTACTTCGTACTTTTTAATAAAGGTCAATATAAAATTTGCATATTTGGCTAGCCAGACTTATTGATCTAGTTGTTTATCAAGTACAATCGACTATCTACGTATACAAGTGTTTCAAAAGTACAATTTTTCAATACGTTAGGATTCCGAAATGTCTATTGAATATATGTGACTAAAACTGCTTGGGAGTTTTCATTTAAAATATGGACATAACGCAAATACTCAATATTTTATTAGAATATATTTTAAAATTATATCTATTTCGTTCGTTATTTATGTATATGTTTTTTTACCTTATTCCACCTCTCGTAGTATCAGCATTGAGGGCTCTCCCTTCATGCAGCCAAGTAAGAACAGCCGGGGTCTCCACATGACGAGCTCTGCACACCAAGGCCAGAGTCGACTCAGCTTCGTAATACTTCTCTTGAAGAGGACCACCCGCTTCGTCAACCACCCAGACTTGTGGTGCTAGTGATAGCAATGTATTTAATTTACTTTTAGCAAAATTGTACGAAATACATGTACCAGATTAAAGCTGAAGGAGTGAGTGTACTCATTAGAATATTATTAGACAATGCACTGCATTGTAAAGTATCATTCATAAGTTTTTATTTACGAATTATTTGAACGTAAAAATTAAGCAATTTATATAATAACAAGATTAACAAGCAAATTTAAAGTAAACCAAGGACTGTTTTATATATCTTGCCTATATTTTTACATAACATGTGGTTATTTTTTAAATGCCATTCTAAGACTTTTATTAATATATCTTTTGTGTTAGAATTATTCATGTTAGATATAAATCAATATATTATAGTTATACCATTTAGAGATTAATTGACAAATAAAATTACTTACTATTCACATGCAGATAAGTCCGGCTGACTCTAGGTGGATGTGTGGATATTTGACATTCGTAGACACCTTCATCATCAGGCTTGACTTCCCTGATAAGCAGCCTCCAGTTGCCAGGGTAACGTTTCCCAACTGATACTCTATTGTCCGCTGCATATGTAACTGCACCTACTGTGAGTAATTCTGGAATTTCATCACGGCCTCTCCGTCGAACCCAGGACACCTAAGAATTCGTTCAAAAAATTTTGTATTTTTTTTCTAGTACTATTTTTTTTAATACTTTTTCTTTGTAAAACCATAAAGTCTTCTTTTTTTGTTAAAATGTTGGATATATTGTTTGGCAAGACTTCTTGAGTATAACCTCAAGGTAAAAGTAACAAATAACTCTGCTCTTTTCCTAAAGTTGAATAATAATATTGATATCAATAAATGCGATGTAAACAGTTAAGTTATATACGTATAGATTAATGGCATGATGATAATAAGGCAAAGCGCGGCGTTGAGTTCCGCCACTCAACACGCAATGCCTCAAATTCGGCGAAAAATGGGGATCTGAAGTGGAACGGAGTGTCTTAACACTAGGTTCCCGGGTTCCCTCTGCCTACCCTGCCTCTTGCGGGATACAGCGTGAAGCTAAGTAAGTAAGTAAGTAAGTATGGTATATATAACACAGTAGCTTTTGGGTCACGTCTAACTTTGGGGGTAGTTATAGTCAGTCATCGTTCTATCTTTAACAGTTTCACACCAAAGGTTCACTAAGCACTTGACAATTTGGAAACGATTTATTGATAGTTCAGTATTAAATAAATTCATTTAATCTAATTAGGAATTTAATTATTATGAGGCCTATCGTGGCGCAGCGGCACAAACTCAAGACTGAAAACGAAAGGTTGTGGGTTCGATACCCACTCGAAAATAAAATATTTAATATATTCAAATTAAATATTTAATGATTTCATTTCTTCGCTCTGGTACAAGGCAAAACGTGGCGTTGAGTTCCGCCACTCTACACGCAATGCCTCAAATTAGGCGGAAAGTCGGGAACGAAAGTGAAACGGAGTGTTTTAACACTAGATTCCCAAGTTTCCTCTGCCTACCCTGCCGAGTGCGGGATATAGCGTGAAGCTGAGTGTTTAATTAGTATGTCTAATAGGTACGCTTTAATTCACCATAAAATGAAAAGAAATGAAATTCATTCATTATTGCCAACTTTTGGTCGTCCTTTCATTTTATTTTACTATACCCTAATAAATCTGGATTGGAATTATTCAGTTCGTTACAAAGCTCGAGTGAGGAGCGTATTGTGATCTTAAATAACATCTTATCTACAAGCAGAACGAAAATAAATATTTAGAGTCCCTAGTAATTGGCCTCAAGAGTTTTACGTTCCCCAATGTCTATATAAAATAGACATTATACTATAATTATCGACAATGAAGCTTTTATAGTCATTTCAATGTCTAAATGTTCACATTTCTACTAATAATAACAATAACGAAGTAAAACAAGATTATATTATGTTTGTAATGTAGCTTTATGTTGGTTTTGGGTTGCCTTAATATGAAGATTTCCAACTGGATATTCTGCTTATAATAATAAACAGTGATAGGTTTAAGCTTGGTTAAATCGCTATAAGGCTTTGAACTTTAAAAGTAACGATTCAATATTATTTTATAAAGTATAATTGAAAATAATATACGCTACTTTATAATTTTTAATCATACTAAACTTAAATTTAAAAACATCTAAAAAATTTGAACGAAGCATGATTTGAAAACCGTTCAAGCGCTCTGACCAACTAAGCCATTCCGTTCGTTGAACAGTTTTCAAGAGGCGCGGATTCAAATTCTGCTTCATTTAAAATTTTTATACGTTTTTTCAATTTAAGTTTAGTATTTTCTATCCTAAGTGTGGAATAACATTTTAAAAAATAGTAAAAATGTTTAATCAGTCAATAATTAAAAAAAAATTAATATAAGCAATAAAATAATCAATTTTAAATTATTTTTTTTATATTTCAAATATCATACAAAAAAGGAAAATCCTGCTATGCCTAAATGCCCAGCAATAATTATTTATTGAATGTAAAGAGTACTACTAGCACTAGAGGCCCGTCGTGGCGCAGTGGCACAAGCGTGTGACTGTAACCGACAGGTTCTGGGCTCGATCCCCAGTCGAGGAAATTAAATGTTTAATATTTTCAATTTAAATATTTAATGTTTCATTTCTTCGCTCTGGTAATAAGGCAAAACACAGCGTTGACTTCTGCCACTCAACACGCAATGTCTCAAATTCGGCCGCAAGTGGGAAACAGAAGTGGAACGGAGCGCCTTAACACTAAGTTCCCAGGTTCCCTCTGTCTACCCTGCCTCGTGGAGAATACAGCGTGAAGCTAAAAACAAGAACAAAGAAAAAAAATGTAAAGAGTATTATTAAAAAATAGTAAAGTGTAAAGTTTATTTTAAGGAAAGGTTTTTAAATACTTATAAGTTTATACAGATTAATAACTACAACATTCGGGAGAGTCACCCATATAAAAAAAACTACACCTTTAAACAGCTTTGTCGTAGGAGGAACCAGTTTTCATAAGACACTTCGTTTGTTTATTTTTTATAAATTTATGGCGAAACTTAACACTGCACTGTATCGAATAAAATATTTCTTGAATAGGAATTGAACCCACATCCATCGTGATTACAGACGCAGACAATTTCTATTATCTCAGACAGAGGACAGTATAAATAATTTCCATACTGTTTACAAATTTAATAAGCCATAAATCAGACTGAAACGTTCTTGAGCTTTTCTCTTTGTCTACATTTTCATTAAGCCAAAGGAAAATTCAAATTGAAACTTATTTTGTTAAAAAGCACTGGACTGGCAGCTTTGGTGTCTAAATAATGAATACTATTGTAATTAAATTATAATATACTTACTTTTGATATTATATTGTATTAGATATTTTATAATATAGCTTCACACTGTATTCGGCATATAGGAGGGTAGGGATAGAAAGAGGTACCAATATTGACATCCCGTTCCCAAAGTTCCGCTTAACTTTTCATACTCGTACATCACATATTAAGTAACGAAACAATTGGTCTTTTAACTGGCATATATATATATATATATATATATATATATATATATATATATATATATATATATATATATATATATATATATATATATATATATATATATATATGTATATATATATATATATATATATATATATATATATGTATATATATATATATATATATATATATATATATGTATATATATATATATATATATATATATATATATATATATATATATATATATATATATATATGTATATATATATATATATATATATATATATATATATATATATATATATATATATATATATATATATATATATATATATATATATGTATATATATATATATATATATATATATATATATATATATATATATATATATATATATATATATATATATATATATATATATATATATATATATATATATATATGATTATTTTTCCCAGTTTTTCAACCAACTAAACGCGTACAATGGAACGCTGTCCCCACGGCCTCTAAGATTAAGTACACAAGAAAAACTCCTGTCAAGCCACCACTGCAAGTGTTGTTTTATAAATAGACTCAGCCAGTGTTATTGTGTAACAAAAGAAACCGGTCAAGAGTAAGTCGGATTCGCGTACAAGTGCTGCTCAGCAGCGTTTAAAACATATCATACATAACATGTTTTTGTTTTAACGTTGCAAAAGGACTAATGTTATTTTTCTTTTTTCTTTTCGTTTTTTCTTTGTAAGCTCACGCTGTATCCCGCACGAGGCAGGGTAGGCAGAGGGAACCCGGGAATCTAGTGTTATGACACTCCACTTCCGTTCCCCACTTTCCGCCGAATTTGAGGCATTGCGTGTTGAGTGGCAACACCGCGCTTTTGCCTTATTACCAGAGCGAAGAAAGGAAACATTAAATATTTTCAATTGAAAATATTAAATATTTGTAGAAAAGCAGAAATATTATAAATTTAAAATGATACCACATAAGAACTGAATGTTACGAATGGTTACAAATTTAAACATTTACTTTATACTAGCCATTGCACAACATCTTTTTCGCAAAGACTTTTCCAAAGTCCTTTTAAAATCCTGTTTTAACCAGCTCCCGTAGGAATTTCAAGGAATTCTTTGTAGTAAATAAACTCAGATATGCCTTTTGACAATAACTATATTTTTTAATCTCAAGGATTAGGCAAAAGAAATAATCGCGATGATATATTTTAGAAGAAAGGTCAGAGAAAAAATGAAAGTGGTACATAGGATCATAAAATGTAACTTAAATATTTTTATGTATAATATAAAAATATAATTTAGATTTGAACCAATGAATACTAATCTCAATGAGGAACCATCTATACTCTCTCACCAAAAGTTTACTTTAGGCTATGAAAACTTGATATAAAACTTACAACTTAATATAAAACTTAAAATACTTTTTTTGCTAACAACATAAGATGTTTTGATAATGTTTCTATTTATCTTGTCAGAGTTATATTACTACAAAGATTTGCTTTTGAAGCATTTTGCTTTAATACCAAAGCAACTAAGCGAGGCAATACTTAAAAATGATAAGTGAAAGAAAATGCCTCTTGGAATTTTTGGTTTATGGGCGACATGATGAAACCTTCCTCTGCATCTTAAAAGAAGATTGATGTACATGTGCCTTCTTTCAATGGTCAAAAACTTTAAAACTTTAAAATTTATTTATTATATCACCAGTAACAATTTCATGATACATTTTTTTTTCTTTAAAATTTGCGCATTATATAGTATTTACAATGAGCGAAGATGCCACTGTTGCCGTACTAGGAAACCTGTATTACGGCATACAGTACCAACCCCTCAGAATTTAGAACAGAATTCATCATGTAAATGCCCAAAAAAATTTTTTAAATACAATCATTTTAACTGTATACTACATTTTTTTCTTTTTTTTACACTATGTACGAATACGTTTATAGAAGTTTAAGGTGTGCATATACGAGTATATAGAAATGTGTATATGAGTGAGCGAGTATGTGTATGTGTGACTGAGTGTGTGTTTGTGTGGTGTGTGTGTGTTGTGTGCGTGTTGTGTGTGTGTGTGTGTGTGTGTGTGTGTGTGTGTGTGTGTGTGTCGTCCGAGCGAGAGAGAGAGAGAGGTGGTAACCGTGTAGGCTTGCAACTAATATAAAAAAGATTGGATAGTGCCTAGATATGGTTTTCGGAGAATTTACAAAAGTCTCTCTTCAAGGTTTTCGAAAATATATTGAAGAGTACACATTTCAATTTGGAAATAAAATCACTGAGGTAAACCTGCCTAGGCTGAATATATTTGCCACATGTTTAAAATCAAAACGGTCTGGACGAAAATTTTAACTGATTGGACTCGAAGACGAGAATAGGCTGTCGAAACGGAGATGATTAGACAAACTGTTCCATTGCAAACCTTATTGGTGTATAATGACTCAAAATAGGCAGGAGTGAAAGAAATAGAGAGTTACCATTAAGTGGTGTTGCCGAACATCTTACTTATAGAGTACTATATGTTTTTATATATATATATATATATATATATATATATATATATATATATATATATATATATATATATATATATATATATATATATATAATATAAAAAGAATAAGTTAAATATTTCAAGAAATGGAAATATTTGCTACAAATAAAAATTTTCAATTCAATAAACTTTTTGAAACATACATTTCTGCCACTTCTCGTTCATAATCTACTTACCGTAGATAGTACTGATATTTTAATGATTCGCAAGTTTTTATTGAATAGGTATATTTTTATATAGTCTATAAATTTAAAATATCATGAAGAAATATATCAAAAATGATATTATATCAAGAAGAATTAGGTATATAGATTTTTTATTTTGCAGCGGTACAAGCGTGTGACTGTAACCGACAGGTTGTGGGTTCGAACCCTACTCGAGAAAATGAAATATTTAATATTTTCAATTTGAATATTTATTGTTTTCATTTCTTCGCTCTGGTACAAGACAAAACGCAGCGTTGAGTTCCGTCATTCAACACGCTATGCCTCAAAATTCGGCGGAAAGTGGGGAACGGAAGTGAATCGGAGTGTCTTAACACTAGGTTTCCAATTTCCCTCCGCTTACTCTGCCATGTGCAGGATACAGCGTGAAGCTGAGTATTTTATTATTACTACTTGCAATTTTAGGATCAATTTCTAAAATTATTTGGCTTATAATACTTCAAACACATTTTGTTGTTGACCTTTACCTACATAATGAACTATTTTTATTGTTTACAAATTATTAATCTTTTATGAATATGGCACGAAAACAAAAATCTCACAAGTTAATTTTTCTTACACACGTGAACAAAAACGTTTGATATGATTATCGTCCAATTGTACTGTTGAAACGCCTATTTTTTTTATTGCATGCTAAAAGCTTTTAAAAGTTTTCGCAAATTGAACATTATGTAGAACGATATATTTTGGAAACTGTAGAAATATAAATAACTAACATTTTGAAGAATATATGTTTTGAACTTACCGTCTTGTCTTGGAGAAGGCTAATTCTACAGTTAAGGTGAGCATCTTCTCCCAACTGTATTGTTATTTTAGTCAAATTTCCATCACTGTTTTCGAAAGTTGGCCCATATTTTCTGTCATGGTCGAAATATATATTTTTTACAGCTACAACGTGTGGTACCATCTCCAGGTTTACATCAGCTGGAGCTGTACGCGTCCCCGAATTTTCAACAGGTTCTTGGGAAGGCTGTGGAACTTTAAAAGACTTTGTGCTGTCTATGGTAGAATTGCCGAGGCGAAGCATTACAGGCGCCGGCACAATGCCTGTGCTAAGTGCATAGAATGGCGTAACTGTTTGGTCTTGTTCTATTGTTGAAGTTGTATTTTCTGTGTGGAAAGAGTAAACAGCATTCATCTTTATTACTATGTAGCAAAAGTAAAAAAAAAAAATAAATACAATGAAAAACAAATTTTGTCTATAGTACGAGGTTATGCAATAGGTACATTATTTTAATACTTTATTTTCGTATGAGAATTAGGGTTTTTTTATTTTTGATATAGATTAATTCCAATTTCAGTCCACACTAAGTAATTACAAGTTAATTCTCTAAATGTTGAAATAACAAAGTCATTCAATCAATGAAATACTATTTACATACCTGTAGTAAATTGACAAACCGCTATCTGAGTGAAGAGGAATACTCCTACACTCCACATAGCGCCTGAACGAGGCTGCGACAAAGTCCTTCATAATCTGTAACAGAAGTGTATGATTACTTACAGTAATAATATAGACGTGATGTTGTTTGATTAATTAAACCGCAAGTTTCAGATAGTTCATACAGATCCAATTTGTACTTGACGGAAGTTATAATATATACATATATATATAATGCTTATGATACTTACTCTAATTTAAGGCCAAGTTACAACAAACAACATTTTGTTTACGAAATGTCAATAAATATTCATATATTAAAGATACCATCGTGAAATTGGAAAGCTTTGGTGAGCAAATTTGACTCGCTCTCACCAGCTGTTCTTTCTAAGTTTTATAACGTATTACAGAATGAGCAGAAAAATTCTTGTAATAAAGCTTTTCTTTATCTTCTTTTTAATTATATGTGTGACAAAGCAGCATCATACTGATATTGATAATGACTAATATGATAGCATTAACACAATACTTACAAGATATTTATTTAAATATTTATATGATTCTAAAATTTTATAGATACATGTAAAAACGAGTTTTATAATTTACACAAACAAAAAAAATAGAAAGGATTACATTTCCAAGTTCTTTTTTCCGTAAAAAAACATAATTTCCGTAAAAGTAAATTTTAAAACTGCAATACTTAATATAAAACACTTGAAAAGCAAAACGCTCTGTAACATTATTATCACATTTTAATTCTGAGGTGAAAAGCTATTATTTGTTTAGTTTATTTTTTATTCCGCTACCTGTGACTTTGAATTAATTATGCATGTATTTATGCAAATTTATTCGTACCCCAGATACTTTTTAGGGTTCTGTCGTCGAGGGTTAAGATCGTCGGTAGGAATTAATGGGTGGAACACGAATATCACGGATTACGCGTTTAATTGCAGCTCCGTTTCGGCCGTTAAGGCGATGGTCTTGTCAGGTGACATGATTTACTTAAATTATAAGTAAAAATTATATCTACGAGTATATATTTATTTTTGTACACAAAATATGCATATAAAGAGAGGGGGCAAACGCGTGTGATCGCGACAGGCTGTGGGTTCGGTCACCACACGAATACACTTAGTTTTAAACGCTTTTTCTTCAAATTTTGCTCTTCTGTAATTTCCTACATAAAAGCTGTCCCTAGTGAAAATTATAATTTAGCTTCATATACGATAAATTGCCCTGTGAATTAAGACTTTACAATTAATTTTATCAGAGCTTGAACATAAAAATAATTAGTTTCACCGAGTTGATATCGAACTCAAGACCATCCTATTTAAAATTAGATATTATCCAAAGCATCGCTCCTCATTTATAATATCGATACAAAATATATCATATTTGTTACAAACAACTATATCAACATCTTTACGAACTATATCGAGAATCCATTTTAAGAATCCCTATGAGAATATCTAAGACTTTCCGTAACTTCATAACCGAGTCTCTCGATAGAAGTGCAAAGTCAATTTGAATTTCAAATTAGTATTGATTTTTTATATGATTAAGTTATATTGATATTTGTTTGGTCTATATATATATATATATATATATATATATATATATATATACATATATATATATATATATATATATATATATATATATATATATATATATATATATATATATATATATATATATATATATATATATATATATATATATATATATATATATATATATATATATATATATATATATATATATAATAGAGTGTTCGACTATAAGGAAGAACACTATAGTGCCGGCCACGATTCATTCTCACTCGATCTTAGTCCAGTTATATAACATTTATATTAATAAAAATGAAAGTGTCTTTCGTAGTGCCGCAGGGGCACAAGTGTGTAAATACAAATGCCAAAGATCATTATCTTCGCTGTATAAATGAGGTAAAGTGCAGCGTTAAGCTCCACCACTTCCACAAAATGCCTTATTTTGCGTAAAGTGGGCAATAGAAGTGCTTTAATGAAAATGAAATGGTACTAGAACCCAGATTCCCTTTGCGTACCCTGCGATCGGCACGATACAGTGAGAAACTGAAGTAAATGAGTTGTTATAGTGCGGATCAATTAACGTTCCAGTTATGTACATAAGAAAATTTCTAAATATAAGATAAGACCAAGAATGAATCGCGACTGGCACTATAGTGTGAACTCTCCATAAGAACAAGGGCTATGGATTTCCTACTCCGAGGATTCGATAAAACAGAAGCCTATCGTGGCACAGCGGCACAAGCGTGTGACTGTAACCGACAGGTTGTGGGTTCGATCCCCACTCGAGGAAATGAAATATTTAACATTTTCAATGCAAACATTTAATGTTTCCATTTCTTCGCTCTGATACAAGGCATAACGCGGCGTTGTGTTCCGTCACTCAATACGCAATGCCTCAAACTTGGTGGAAAGTAGGGAACGGAAGTGGAACGGAATGTTTTAACACTAGGTTCCCAAGTTCCCTCTGCCTACCCTGCCATGTGCGGTATACAGCGTGAAGCTGAGTGAGTGAGTAAGGCAGTGAGTACTAGTAAATTTACATATGAAATGAAGGAAAATTATAACTTTATAACAGTTATCCTACCTTTACTTGTAAGGAAAATTTTCACTTTATTTTGATTAGTTTTAAAGTATCATTCCACACTTAGAACAGAAAAATACTAAATTTAAATACGTATAAAAATTTGAACGTGGCAGGGTTGGAACCCACTCCTCTTGGAAACTGTCCAAGCGCGAAGTTTGCACATTCATTCATTATTTATAAAATTAATGATCAATGTAAATTTGTAATGGATTTTTTTTATAAATTGTCACGTTTCAGCTTATTTTCCATACTTTTAATATAAGTTCTCATTTCGTGCTATATCATAACTGTAGGTCCATGTTAATTACGCGTCAAATTTTATACAATATGCAGCAAAACAGTGCATAAATTGAGGCATTGCGTGTTGAGATGCCGAACTCGACGAACAGCTTTGTCTCGTTACCAGAGAGAAAAAAAGAAAAAATCAAATATTTAATTTAAAATAATTAAATATTTTATTTCCTCGAGAGGGACTCGAACTCACAAGCTAACTCCTTTACAGTCTCACGCTTGTGCCGCTGCGCTACGACATGCCTCAAGAAATTTATGAAATTTATGTAGGGAATCAATAAGGAAAATATTTTATTAAATTTACAAAAATAGCGCAGATTAATTATTTATTATAGTAAAATAATATTTATATAATATGCAACTTAGTGCTTACTATCAAAAATACATTTAACAGTAAGTTCTGTAGAGTTACCGCCAGCCTTAAACTGGCACCATAAAGTAGTTTGTTATTTATTAGTATAAATTGATTTCGCTTGTACTTCAATAATAAGGAAGTAAATATTATTTCAATGTTGGTAAGAGCTCTGTTGAGGCGCAGCGGCACAAGCGTGTGACTGTACCCCACTCGAGGAAATGAAATATTTAATATTTTCAATTTAAATATTGAGTGTTTTCATTTCTTCGTTCTGGTACAAGACAAAACGCGGCGTTTAGTTCCGCCCTTCAACACATAATACCTCAAATTCAGTAGAAAGTGGGGAACGGATGTGGAACGGAGTGTCTTAACACTAGGTTCCCTAGTTCCCTATGCCTACCCTGCCATGTGCGGGATACAGGGTGAAGCTGAATACGGCGGTTAATATATTTTAAGCAATAGTTACTTGAAATCATTCATATAACGACATTTTCGTATAATAAAATTCAAACAACCTACTTCTCTTATTTAAAATAACAAGTTAACCTCATATTTTAATAATTATATATAATATAAATTGTACGCTTTAATAACAATTTTAGGCAAACAATGAAATAATCTGTCAAAATTACACCAACAATTCACCTTTCAAAACTTGTGACAAAGTCATTAAAGCAATAAGTGAAGAGGAAAACAACTTTCTTAATCTTCACAGTATTACTTGAACTTTTTCTTTATAATTTGCCATTGTTTCTAATTGTCATTACAAATTTTACGTTAAAGTAAGCTGAAAATGATGTCAGGATGTTAGGGTGTAGTACCTCAAGGAAACAGGAATCTATTGTAATCCTTATAGGATCTAGATATCATTATGTCAAGATCATTTATTTCGAGATCACATAAAGGTATCAATCTATCAATGACCAAAACTCCAGCCTACATTTCTATAGAGCAAAGATAAAACCAAACTTCTCTACTTCACGTAAATAAAATATACAATACATTTATGCATGATTTTGCTGCATTTTGTATGAAATTGGCCGTATAATCCAAACCTAAAAGGTACTGCCTGAGTTACATTTATGAAATTTACACAAAGTGATAACTTACAATATCAATAAGTTAATAAAAGCAAAAAGTGAAAATATATGTGAAAGTATTTCATAGAAAACTATTAATATTATATTTATCGTTCATTTCATTTAAAATTTGCGCAAACTTAAATTTGTCAAGCGTTACAAGTTATACTTCATATATATCAACAATATTAAAATTGATACGGAATCCTCAATCGAGGTCAAATTGTCCTTGATCGACATTTATCTACGGATAGAACAAGGCAAACGAGCGAACATGTCACCTGATCCCTTGAAACACCAGAAGAGCTGTGTGCGTACGTACGTGTGTTGCAGGCTTTTAATATATTCAAGGAGAGGCCATTTTAGCGGGTGGAAGGAAATTCCTACAAAATGGCAGTGTTACAGAGACTACTAAGCTTTTAAACGCTGTCTGAAAGGTTCTTCAATTACCAATTTATTTAAAAATATATAATTTAAAAAAAAATATATAATACATTTTTCTCAAAAATAAATAACAAAAAACACAAAATATTTATCTATTATCTTATGAATTCTTTTAAACTTGATTATACGTGCCTATGGCAGTTCTGAGCTTAGGTAGATTGGGTTACATTAAAACGATTTATGCGATGTTATATAGCCTATACAGCCTTTTTCAATAACTATACTATTTAAAACAGAGATTCATAAATTTAAAGAAATTAGCGTGTTTAATCAAATGAAGTAAGTATAGATTTTTTTTTCATGAAGCACATTCAAGGGTAGGCAGAGAGAATTTGCGAACCTAGTGTTAAGACACTCCGCTCTATTTCCATTTCAGAATTAATTTAAAATGTTAAATATTTTGTTACCTCGAGTGGGGATCGAACCCACAATATGTCTTTTACAGTTACATGCTAGTGCCAGTACGCCTTGACAGGCCTTAATATATTGATAAGTTATATAGGTATAGATAATTATATTAAAGTCTAAGTGGGGCAAGGGTGGCTTGCTTGTATACATACGAGTATATTACAATTCCGCCATTTCACAAACTTTACAGAACAGAAGTTCAAAAACTTTTTTAATACCAAACTTGTGATGCCGAAAATATACACATACATTATATACAAGTATAACGGCACATTTTTTTTCTTTATCCAATTAGAAAAAGATATTTTAATATCTTAATAGTATTTTTCTATTTTTGTTATGAATTCATTACAATATCTTATCACTGTGCTATGTCAAAGTCTAAAGGTTAGAACAAAAACGTGTTCAAGCGTATTGCACGCACCCACTGCGATTAATGGCTCCTAAATTACTTATACAAGTATCCTTCGGTAATATTAATTTCCTTTACCACTTGTATATAGACTAATGCCAATATGATAAATATGACAGAGGATTTCGAAGAAAGTATAAATTATGTTTTTATTATTACTTTTCTCACATAAATATGTAAACAAATTATCAGAGAAAAAGTCGAGAATCGCCATTATACCCTTTAAGAGTGGCGATCTAAGAGTCCGGCGTTGAGTTACGCAAATAGCATTTCATAGGAAATATGGATATATGTCTATTCACACTCTTAAGCTATCTTGGTGTAATTGTACGTTTGATTTTGGTATCTTTTTTTGATGTTAATTTGTTAGATATTATTAATATCTTTTAAAACAAGAATGAAGAGCGAAAATATAATTACTTGTAGTCTGAAAATAATACGCCAAAAATATGTAAATTATTGTAGTATGTACTTATTTTTATAAAATGAAAGAAATCGAGCGTTGCTGCCAATTTTTTTGTACATAATTGGAGTAGGTACTCAATATTTTGTTTTACTTTTCCGTAGTTCCAAGCCGCTGTAAGTCAGCGAAGTCATCATACAAGAGTCACTCGACCGTGTTTTAAAAATATTTGAAATTTAAATTTTAAAATGATTTGTAAAAGTTTTAAAAAACAAAATTTCTGTGAAAAGCAATAATTGTTGTCGTTGAAAATGTTCAGTACTAACAAAAAATAAGTAAGTTTATGTATTTCGCAGCAAAATTTAATTCTTGATTGACCTTCAAGAATTTAGATGTTCGTGGAAGGTCATTTACAAAATACGAGAACTTAACTTAGGGAATGAATAAAGATCTTGAGTGCCATCACAGTCCTACAAAGTAGTAGAGGTATACAAGAATCGTAACATTTGGAGCACTCTCTGAACATACTTTAAAGTAAATAAGCAATGTTTCATATAACCTGTGTTTTTTTGTTTTTTGAAGTTAAAAACTACATTACCATCACGCTGTATCTCAAATACAGCAGGGCAGGCAACCTGGGAACCTAAAGTTATAACATTACGTTCCCATCAGGACGCCGCTTTCCGCCGAATACGTATATTGCGTTACCAGAATAAAACATTATCAGATATTTTATAGAGGCCTACTGTGGCACAGCAGCACTAGTATATATCTGTATATGACAGGTTGTGGGTTCGATCCCTACACGAGGAAGTATAATATTTAATATTTTCAAATTAAATATTTTATGTTTTCAATTCTTCGCTCTGGTAGCAAGGCAAAACGTGGCGTTGATATCTGCCAACACACAATGCTTCCAATTCGGCGGAAAGTGGAGAACAGAAGTGCAACGGAGTGTTTTAACACTAGGTTCCCAAGTTCCTTCTGCCTACCCTGCCGTGTGCGGAGAAAAGCGATGAGTAAGTGAGATATTTCATTCCCCTGAATGGAAATGGAACCCACAACCATCATGATATGCGCCTATAAAGCATTCGCTTGTGCCCTCTGAGCGACGACCGCCTCTTTTTCTATATAAACATTGGAGATTTTCAAAGAATTTAACCTATATAATAATAAACTAGTACGCTACATTTCTTCTACCTACTTTGGTATATACAGAATACAGCTTCCAGTAAAAAGAAATTGAAAAAATCAATGAAATAGTAGAACTTTATTGAAATTTGACAGCGTCGCGTTCCGTCGCTCTTCGTGTCACCTACACTTTATCGGTACTACTGTACTTTTCATTTAGTTTTCTGACTAAAAGCCAATGCCAGTCTCCATTGCGCTTTCATGTCCAGAACAAGTGAATTCTATATTACTCTTTAGAATTACGGCTGAAAAGCGTTTTAGATTTGTTTTATATAAAGATGTCAAAGTAATTTGCATGCATGTATGAGAATGTATAATTAAACAACAATTTCCTTTCAAATTTAAGATAATAAGTGGACGAAAAAGATAACGAGTAGAAGTAGAAAAATTTTAATTATTTAATATATGTACACTTTTTGTATGAAATTAACTACAATTAAATGTTTGTAATGATTATTTTTTCATGAAATATTTAATACTTCATTTGGTACGTAGCCCTCAAAGGACGAGTCAGACTTGACCGATTATTATATTATTTATTTTACCCCCGTATTTACATTGTTTCTAAACCGTAGTTACGAAAAAATTTTAAATGCTCCTTGGCTAGAAAATAAAAATATTTAATGTTTTTTGATTGTTGATCGAACCTAGAGCCTACAATCTCCCGCTTGTGCCCTTGCGCCATAACGGATATTAATTTTTCATATACATGTAAATGTCAAAATAAAAATAGAACGACCCCTTTAAAAAATATAAACTATTTAACAAAAGACACTAAAATAAATACCTTACAAATATTTGTAGACAAAGAAACAAAACTTAGAAAGCTCCTTGTGACTTTTGACCTATGTTCCTAGAAATGCTTAATAAAGTTGGGAGTGTGGAACTTAAACTATTTGGATGGCTAAAGTTTGTTCAAGGCCGAAATAACTTGCAAGGTCAAACTTGATAGTATTTTAGTTGTTTAAATTTATTTTTTCCTATTCTTAGCTGAACCGTGAACTCTTTAACACTTATAGAGCAATAAAATAACATAGTGTCACAACACTCTGGTAAATTCGGCAAACATAGAGAAATGGAGAATCTCTATGGGGAACGGAGTATCTTAACACTACGTTCCCAGCTTCTCTCTGCCTACCGGGATGCGATCCGGTAAGAAAATGCGTTCTTACCGGATCGCATCCCGGTAGGCAGTGAGAAGCTGGGAACGTAGTGTTAAGATACTCCGTTCCCCATAAAGACTCTCCATTTTTCTATGTTTGCCGAATTAAGAAATTACGAGTTGAGAGAACCTTATTCCATGATGCATTATTACCAGAGAGACGACCTTTACAATTTGTAATATATTAGCAGTATCGGTATGTGTGTGAATTGAGTAAACTTTGTCATTTTCTCATCTATGTGTATGTGAAATTTTGCAAGCTTATTTTGACCCAGTTTCCAGTATAATTTTTGTTTTGACGACAAATAATTTACATTATTATTATTATTGTTGTAGAACACGGGGTATCAAATGAACATTAACGCGATGTTGCTTTTATATTTCTAAGCTCTTTTTTTATATTTTAATGTACATTCATATATATTAATAAATTTATATATTTATAATTGAGGCCTGTCGTGGCGCAGCGGAACAAGCGTGTGACTGTAACCGACAGGTTCCGGGTTCGATCCCCAGTCGGGGAAATGAAATATTTAATATTTTCAATTCAAATATTTAAATTTTTGTTTTTTCACTCTGGTAATAAGGCAAAATGCGGCGTTGAGTTCCACCACTCAACACGCTATGTCTCAAATTCAGCGAAAAGTGGGGAAAAGAAGAGAATCAGAGTGTCTTAACACTAGGTTCCCGGGTTTTCCTCTGCCTACCCTGCCTCGTGCGGGATACAGCGTGAAGCTAAAAAGAAACTTATTACCAAAATTGAGCTAAAAATAGTAGTAGTAATAAATACATCATGAATGATGAATGAATTTTAATTATTTTTTTTTTATTTTCTAAATCTTGAACACGAGATCATAGCAGATTCATATGTTTTTTTGAATAGCAGGTGTAGAAAATTCAGTGTTAGGACATGCCGTTCTCAACTTTCTCAGAATTTTCGAAATATTAGCACTGGAAATCAACGCCGCTACCCAATAGTAGTCATAGGTTCACCAGAGCGGTGAAATAAACATGTATTACTATAATAGTTACCCCGATTGTGAGAAAGGAATGTGAAATCGTAAGTAATCGCGCTAAATATTGGAGTAAAGCATGCACCTTAAAACACATAAACTCCTAAGTATGACATCTTTAAAAATAAAATTTAAAACTTATGTTATCAAGTAAAAATCTTACAATATTCTTTGACGTAAAAAAAAAAAACAGAAAATCATTTTTATAAAATCATTATCATACAATAATATTTAAAAGCGGATATAAAAATGCTATTGTCTTTATGTTGTCTTAAAAATACAAGCTTATCTAAGAAAATTTGACAATTTAATCTTGGGATTCATAATAGAGATATACAAATTACAACAAAATAAGTAAGCACGAGCTGAGTTTTACTACGAAAATAGGATAGTGATTGTTGACCAAAAACATCAGATTCTGTGAACATCAACTTTGATTAAAAACAGTAATAATTGAAAACTGCCTGACATTTTTTTAGCTCCACATTTAATTCTACAAAGTAGGGGAATAGCAAAACCTAGTTTTCTAATAATCCTTTCTCATAATGCTGTGTATTGAGTGGCGGAACTCAGCATTGCACTATTTGTTACCCAATAATATTTTGGCTTCACGCTGTGTCTGTTCTAGCTTATCTTCTCTCAGCTTCACGCACATGGCAGGATAGGCAGAAGAAACTTGGAAACCTAGTGTTAACACTCCGTTTTACTTTCGTTCCCCACTCTCCGCCGAATTTGAGGCATTGCATATTGAGTGGCGTTTTTTTTTCTGTTCTAGGTAATGCGTATTTTATAATAGAATTCCAATTCAAAATAACCTTTAACCTTTCAAATTCAATTTAATCTTATTACCAAAATTTACACCACAACTTACGTTACAAAAATGGAAATGAAAATATGAAATATTTGATTTACTCGAATGAGAATCAAATCCTCGTTCCCATGTCCCACGTTTACATTCACACTATTGTCCTCCTGCGCTACTATGAATTCAATCCAAATCTAAATATTCTTTATTCAATTAGGCCATTTAAGCACTTTTGAATCGTCAAGTTACATATAAATGTATGTAGTGTCAGTCCTTACAGGAAGATACCACCGGCTCGGAAGGCGGGTCTGCTGATAAGAGCCGGCAAGAAACTCAACAGTTGCTCTTTTCAAAATATCAATTAAAGTAAATATATAACATAGTTAGCTTCCTGAGTGAGTACCAACAGCATTTAATCCCACGCACTTTTATCATAGCAATATTCTTGAATTGAATAATATGCTTTGCCTAATAATATATTTTTAACATTCACTTTAAATTTTTGAAGTGGCAAATTTAATATTACTTGTGGAATTTTATTATACATACGTGTACCATGTCCCATTAAAGATTTACTAACTTTTTGAAGACGAAAACTAAGAGTGATCAGCTTGTTTTAATTGAACTCGTAACCTTCACATTTAAAATCAAGTCCATCCCACTGGGCATGGATGGTCTTTAGTTAATAAACATAATGTAATTTTACTAAAACATTAAATAAATCCAGATTAAAGTGGTATAAGAAAAATTTTCATCTAAATGTTAATGAGTGAGGTAGTTGTATTTTTTTTTGCAGTAAACTTGTTTCTTATCTATATTAAATTATATATTATAAAGAATTTCAAACAATGTGAAAGTAACCATATACTATAGTTAGGTTAATATTTCTAGTCAAATGATTAGCATAAAAATATAACGCGTAGAAAACTTGACTTTCTTACCCATTGATGGCTCTGTACCGATTTTAAGATTATAGCCACTTATTTTGTATGAAATGCGTGGCCAAGTACGGCGTTAAGTTTCGTCACTCAATACGCATTGCCTCGATTCGGCGGAAAGTGCAGAACGGAAGAGCATTAATGAGATCGATGTGTTTTAAATTGAAAACCTAGTGTGGTTTTCAATTTCCTCTGCCTATGCGGGTCAAAAAAACAAATTAATAATAACTCTAGGTGATGTGGCATTTGCCTGTCGTGTTTGTATTTTATTTTCTAATTTCAGTTACTTTCTTGTTTTAATAACATTATCACTTTTAAAATATTATTTAATTTCAATGTATAGCACTGAAAAATGAAATTTCAGCTAAATAAGTAAAAAATATTGTCGCTTTTAATATTTTATCTGGCCAGACTTTCATATTTTTAACCGATTTAAACAAAACAAATAATATGTTAAAGGAAGGGTTACCAAAATATAATTTTGCATTGAAATTTATTCAGCCGTTTCTGAGATTAATGCATACATAAGGAGAGAGAAACAGACAAACACAAAAAAAAATTAAAAATCACTATTTTGAACGCTATTGAATTAACAAACGTCCTATATATTTTTTTAAAACATATCTTCAATGTACAGACAGTATTTAGTTACTGTTTTATTATAAGTATAGGTTAAAAAGTATTACAAATTTTGATTACCTCCCTTGGCTTATCTTGAAGTGAGGCGTATGGCGGTACACCTCAAATAAGCTATAATTTAGCCCAGTAGAGCTATCAAAATGTATCAAGTACAGCTGTAAAAATATTTCATTTCCTTCAAGATACAGAAATTGGTTATATTTTTTATTTACCATAATAAATACATGTTTTAGCAAATTATGGATAGATATTGTTCTTATAAATATACCTACTATAAACGCGACGGTTTTGAGTTCGATTCCTACGGGAGGGGGATATATTATTTAATATTCAGAAACGAGGTTAAACGCGGCGTTGACTTCCGTCACTTAACAGGAAATCATCGTGAATTTGTCGAAAAGTGGGGAACGATAGTATCTTAATGGGAATTAGCGTACAGCTGAAAAAATCTATAAACTTGTTAAATAGAATATTTCAAACAAAAATACTATAGCTTAATTAATGATCATTTTTTATTCAAAATATTATATTTAAAATGTTACTTACTTACATATTATGCATAGCAATTTCTAAAAAAAACGTAGCAAAATGACAGAATAGGATAATTTATGTATAAAAGTTACTGAAAATGTATTGTAGTACAACTTTTCTGGGCTAAAAGCATGAAGATTTCCACCAGATTGCATCTCCTGTAATCACGCGAGGCGCTCATTTCAAACCATCTAAGACACATTTGGAACATTCTGGTCATTTGGAAACCGCTTAAGTGTGAAAACACTTAGAGAAAACGTTTAGATTTGTAACTATATTATACACATTTACAAAAGCGGAAATCAACGCTTTGATTCGTGTCGCTGAAGTGGAGATCGAATCTATGACTTCTAATACGAAAAGATAGGTTTTACAAAATGTTATATTTTAAATTCTTTTTTATACGTAATTTTATGTATATAATACAAGTATATTATTATTTCTGCAGCGGTACAAGCGTGTGACTGTAACCGACAGGTTGTGTGTTCGATCCAAACTCGAGGAAATGAAATATTTAATATTTAAAATTTAAATATTTAATGTTTTCATTTCTTCACTCTGGGACAAGGCAAAGCGCGCCGTTAAATTCCGCCACTCTACACGCAATGCCTCAAATTCGGCGGAAAGTGCTGAACGGAAGTGCAACGGAGTGTTTTAACACTAGGTTCCCAAGTTCCCTCTGCCTACCCTGCCATGTGCGGGATACAGCGTGAAGCTGAGCAACAGTATATAATATTTATCTTAAGAGACAGTATTACTCTTTATTTTATATGTTGAGCCCCAAGTCTGCCAGTCGATTTAAGTGATATATCAATAAAGGAAGTATTGAGTTCAACCGACGGTTTTAACCTAATGGGGGTCTAATAGCTCTGTGTACGTGATCGAATTTTGTAAATGGCCTATGTTTTGTATCGTGAGTTAAGGTAATAAAAGGATATTATTTCTTGATTTTTTTCTTTTCAGTTCTTTAACTAAATCAATATCTAAAATCTGAATTTGCACCATTTTCTTTTATTCTATCTTCATGAAACATGACAGTTCATGAAATATGATATATGGTATTATTGTAATACAAAATTATAATATGTATGCATAAGCTGGTGTGATAATGAAGCACTTGTATCAAAAGTATTTTGTTATTTCGACTTTTTATATTTTTTTTTTCAGCGCGTAAATTTTGCAAAAGAGAATTAAGAAATATTATTTTCTTTTACGACAAATCCAGCTTCAGCAGTTACCAAATTTAACACAAAGATGTCAGGCCAAATGAAAATGAAAGAGAGAGAAGGAAGAAGGCAGGCGCGTCTAGTAACAGATGGTTGTTCTAAAATGTTAGAGAAGTTTTAATTTAAAATTATTACATATTTATTACATTTTTTATTTAAAAATACAATGATTGCTTGTGAATATAATTGTGATATAAGATATTCGAGGTTTGTAAGATAAGTCATAAGTACTCTCTCTCAGCTTCACGCTGTATCCCACGTTCATGGCATGGTAGGCAGAGGAAATTTGGAAAACTAGTGTTAAGACACCCCGTTCCACTTCCGTTCCGAACTTTCCGCCGAATTTGAGGCATTGCGTGTTAAGTAGCGTTTGTCTAGTTACCAGGGCGAAGAAATGAAATATGAAATGTTTTATTTGAAATATTAAATATTTAATTTCTTCGAGTGATGATCGAACCCATAACCTGTCGGTTACAGTCACACGCTTGTGCCACTGCGCCACGACAGGCCTCAACGTAATATATGGATAATGATTTACATCTGTCGGGGTCATTGATCCTATATTTTACTAAGGACTGATATCGGAGTCATAACTGACTGACACAAGTCTGATATGCATCGCTAGGTAAATTGATATGGTATTTAATTGTTATATCGACATCGATGCTGTCTCGTGGCGTGCTTTAATGATGGTTGTATATAATTGGACATATATGTAACAGCTTCCTCTATTGTTCTACAACTTGGTGGACCCTACCATCTACTCCCCGTAGGCACGTGATGCTATTTTATATACTGGTGTATGTAGTACCTACGTCCACCTATGAGTTTGATATCTTGTCCAAAAGTACAAAATAATAGAAAATCGACTGCGGAGTGTGTGCCTTGTGTTTATTAACATACCGGCTGATTTGGCTTTGAGGTCTGTCATAACGTAGCGGTACGAGGGTGTGACTGTAATCGACATGTTGTGGGTTTGAATCCCAATCGAAGAAGTAAAATATTTATTGTTTTCATTTCTTCACTCTAGTTAAAATCCAAAACGCGGCGTTGAATTCCGCCACTCAACACGCAATGCCTAAAATTCGGCTGAAAGTTGGGGACGGAGTGGAACGGAGTGTCTTAATACTAGGGTCCCAAGTTCCCTCTGCCTATCCTGCCATGAGCGTGAGGATACAGCGTGAAGCTGAGTAGTTATGCCTGCTTTGCGTTGATGTGCTCAAAACAACAACTAATCAAGCAACATCTTGGATTTTCAATGTGACGACTGTGTGTGCGACTGAGCTTTTCTTTTTGAGCTCTTCAAAGTTATAACATAGTTCTTCTAAGTAATAACTTTGAAGAGCTCAAAAAGAAAAGCTCAGTCGCACACACAGTCGTCACATTGAAAATCCAAGATGTTGCTTGATTAGTAGTAACTTCTAAGTTATAACATAGCATCATCGAGATCTATATAAAAGTTTACTTACGATTACAACGATAAAAGGTTTTTAATCACTTCACACATCTTTTGCCAAAGTATTGTTAAATAAATATAAATTTTACATATATATATTTTACATATATATTATTGAATTCTAATTAAATTACTAATAAACTGAAATATTATTTATTACTGTGTTTAAAGTGATATTCCACACTTGGGAAAGAAAACTACAAATTTAAATAAACGTATAGACCTTTGAACGTAGCAGGAATTGAACCCACGCCTCGTCCAAGCGCTCTGATCGACTAAGCCATACGTTCAAGCTACGTCGAAATTCTTATACGCTCGTTATTTACAACAACTAATTTAAATGTTCTTAACACAAACAAATCGTTTCAAGCGTTAAGACAAATAAGTTGTTAAACATAAAAAATGAAGTGTTGGAATACTCAACTCAACGCCGCGCTCGATATCAGAAAGAGGAAAATGAGAATATTTCATTTCCTCAAGTGGATAGTTTCGGACGTGTGGGAGAGTCACGTTGTCAGCAATGCCAGACTCAATCGGACTATTACCACCCCCGGCATTTAAAGCCGGCGTTAAGTAATGGCTTTGGTCACTGCGTTTCGCATTGCATAATGCCAGGCCCCGGTGCCCATCCACCTTAAAGGACGGCAACGCTCCTGTACCTCCTCTGGAGTTACACGGAGCAGTGAGCGACGGTGATCACTTACCATCAGGTGACTCGTACGCTCGTTTACCGTCTTATCGATTAAAAAAATATATCGAACCCATAACCTATCGAATGTCACATTTACAGTCGAAGATAAAATTCTTATATTTGTTTTTTTTTTCACTTTTCCTTAGATAAAAGACAAGGTTTTACTCGAGAAATCCTAGGAATTGCCAGATAAGCTAAAACTAAAGCAGTTTAAGTGTAAATCGCTTAATCTTATCAGAAAACTTCAAGTGTTTTGACTTTCGTTCATTTCTGGAAAATACGAAGCTAATCTTAAGGCTTTAACAAAGAAATAATATTACATGCAGTTAATATATTTTTTTCATTTAATTAACAACTCAGCGAAAAATAGGCAATGAAAGTGTCCTAATGGGTATGGAGTCGATAAAAAAGGTTCCCAAGGTCCCTCTCCTACACTATAAGGTTAACAAAGAGAACGTATGTTTCCTGGTATATTTCATGAGTGTAATTCATATTATAAGCCCATAGTAAATTTAACGTGTTTATATTCAAATCTTGTTGTACAACGTTAGGCTGGTCTCAATAGTTGTGAGCTTAAAATCATTATGTAAAAATAACATGTATATAACATGTACATTCAGCTATAGCATTGGCTGTATAATTACCTACCTGTACACCTGTAAAGGATTTCTTAAAAAAAGGAATAGAAAAGAGTACGAGTAGGAGTTCGCTCTGGTAATAAGGCAAAGCGCGGCGTTGAGTTCTGCCACTCAACACGCAATGCCTCAAATTCGACGGAAAGTGGGAAACGGAAGTGAACGGAGTGTCTTTACACTAGGTTCCCGGGTTCCCTCTGCCTACCCTGCTTCGTGCGGGATACAGCGTGAAACTGAAAAAAAAAAAAACAAAAAGAGTATTTTACGACTAGTTTTGTTTTCAATTTCGTATTAATATACCACCCTGTAACTTCGTAAATGAATTTGTAAAAATGAGCTTCGTTAAAAAAAAAATCCGCAATTATACAGTTACTTGTGGTCTTTACGAAAAATATTTAAAAATATATTTAATTTGCATTAATTAGTGGCGAAGAGTGAATTACAAAAAATAAATAATATTTAGATAGATGGATATATAGAAATAGTTTTATACACATACATACCTGATTAAAAGAAAAAAAATACAGAAATACTTAAATTTAACATAGGTTGCTAATGGCAATGTCTGACAACGATTCACCACCGGAGACAGAGTCTTAAGAAACACAGTCTAGTGCTAACAAAGAACAATTTTGAAAATTAAATAATTACTTTATTTCCTTAATTTGTAAATTATACAATTAATATTAAATAAATAAATATACCTATATACAATTATATATAAATGTATAAATGCATACAACAACAACCATATATTGGCAGTGGTTGGCAGAAGGAACCTAGTGTTAAGACATTCTGTTTTTAATTTTCCGCTCATATTTCGCTTCCGCTTCCGCATCTTTCTATCATCACAACAGGAGATACTGTTCCATAGCGTCATAAACATAACTATTGAAAATATAATTTACAAACTCAGCGATACACAGGGCCTAAGAGAAGCTTGTTCGTACACGTTAAATTGACAAGAAAATAAAATGTTCAAGGTTCTTTTGACACAGTAAGACTTCCTAATCTGACATGAGATAGGCGGGTCTAAGAGGAAATCATTTCATCCGTTTACTATTACATTTAGATATGTCGTATACGACATATTATTATAAACGGTTTAGACGGTAAATGATTACAATAATTTTGTTATGGAAAGTGTTATCAAAGTTATGTATTTTTTAGCTTTACATTTTATCTCGCATAAATTAAGGACACGTTGTTATCTTGGACCCGATAGCCAATACTTTGTACCGTATGTGGCGGAACTCAACACCGCGTTTTGTCTTACTAGGGTTGGAAAATGATTTATTAACTCGTAAGGAAATTACTATACGATTGCTCAAATGACATAACGATATTTTATTATTTTTATTGTAGTGAATTATGATACATATTTTTTGCAGGGTTAAGCTTTATCCCGTACAGGGCAGGCAGGGAAACGTGGTAACGTAGTGTTAAGACACTCATTACCATTAAGACACTTTCTTCCTCCACTTTCCGCTAAACTGAACTCAACGCCGCGCTTTGCCTTGTTCCTTTTGTTTTCTCGAATGGTCCGGACCTACAACTTATCGCACCCATGCCCCTACGCCACAACAGGCCTCAGGCCCTAATATACATATTTTAATGTTTGAATTAGAGTCGAGCTGTAAATCTTAATTCGGGAAGTCAGACAAGGTATAACAATAAAACGTCGTGTCGTTCAAAGTCATCATTATTCCAAGGCATGAATCTTGATTCGCCGCCTACTGAATTTTAAATTTGTTACCAAACACTGTGATTTTTGTTTCAAATGAAAAATAGCTTGTAATTTATTCACTTTGATGCTCTCTGGTTTTATTATCTTTTGACAGAGAATATTTGTTATAATACAGGAGGCAGTTATGGTGCAGCGGCGGTTTTGCGTGTAATCGTTCTGGATTCGATTCCGATTTGGGGGATTTTGTTTACATCTGAAGCTGTAAAATTTGTTGTATTCTTTTCTTTTGTTGTTACTTTCTCGACTTTCCAACGAATTGAATATTATGTGTTGAGTGGCGAAACCACGTAGAAGGAATTAATTGTTTAATGTTTTTATTTTCTGCTAAGAAAATAAATCACAATATTGAATTTGACCAATCAAAATGTGATTTTCTGAATGGAAACCTGCAAAAAATCTCCCTGAATTTAAGGTACACAGAATGCAACTCAGAAAACTAGCGAAATTATAATATTATTATAACAAAGATTCAAAGCATTTTATGGTTTTGTAATCCAATTTCACAAGTCGTTATGACGATGTTTGTAATTTTATTGTGTTTTCCTTAAAGGTTTGAGATTTTGTTTACAATTCCTCCGTCGTTCGTTATAATTGTTTTCTTGGTGGTTGTTGCTTCCTAATGTGGTAAATATAATAAATTAATATTGTTCTAACTGTAAAATTATATTAATTTATAATCTTTAGGTCATAGGGGCCTGTCGTGGCGCAGTGGTAGAAGCGTGGTAAACGACATGTTGTGGATTCGATCCCCACTCGAGGAAATGAAATATTTAATATTTTCTGTTTTAATATCTAATGTTTTCGTTTATTTGCTCTGATAACAAGGAAAAGGGCGGCATTAAGTTCTGGCACACAACAAGCATGCCTCAAATTCGGCGGAAAGTGGGAAACGGAACGGAGTGTCTCAACACTAGATTCTGTCTTGTGTCTATTCTACCCTGCCATGTGCGGGATACAGCGAAAAAGAAGAAGCTGAGTAAGCTAGCAGGATAAAATTCTTTCATTACCACAATATTTTGTGTATTTTTATCAAATCAATTTATTCAGTCAACTCACAAAAGAGGGTTAAACTACAGTTCACGATAAATAAAAATTTAAATAATAACAAATTGAGTGTACGTATAGAAATTTGAGCGTAGCAGGACTCCAACCTGCGCCTCTGGACTCGCAATAATTTCTTCTTTTTAATACAAATGTTTTTATAACTAAATAATAATTAATTTAAATAATAAATGAATAAGCTCTTATGGCTACAGAGAAAAAATCTGTCGTAATAGTTAACGAAAAACTTGAATCACGAAACAAACGATTGAAATCAAGTATTCATATTGTTCTTTAGAGTCTACGTGTATAGATCTATTGAAACACAGAACTGAACTTTAACGGTATTATATTTTCGGTGTACAAGTGTGAAACATTCAAAGCATTAAAAGATACACTATCTATATGTCGTGGTTAGTTAGCACAGTTGGTCGTTGGTTCAATTTCTCGATAGAGGAAAATTTTATTTTCTCTTTCTTCCTTTAATAAAAAAGCACGGCGTTTAATTCCACCAATTAACGCGTAATGTCTCTAGGACTAGGCGAAAGGTAAAAGAACGAAATATTTCGTTATTAACTTCTCTTTGCCTACCCGGACGCATGGCAGATTCAATGAAACTAAAAAAAAATCTTTATTAACTTCACTCCTTCACGCTGTATCCAACTTTTGTTACGACACTCGGTTGTTGTTCTCCACTTTTCGATGTTAAGTGACGGAACTCAACGACACGCTTTGGCTTGTACCATTTCTTCGACTAGGGATTGTATCCACAATCTGCATTTATAGTCTCGCGCTTGTGCTCCTAAGCTACGATAGGTCCCAGGCCTTGTTTAGAAATTTCAATAATCAATAATATATTAATTTTAAAATATATTAACTATTTTAAGGCAAGAGCGCGGCGTTGAGTTCCGCCACTCAACACGCAAGGCCTCAAATTCAGCGGAAAGCGGGGAACGGAAGTGCAACGGAGTGTCTTTACACTAGGTTCCTGGGTTCCCTCTTCCTACACTGCCTCGTGCGGGATACAGCGTGAAGCTATTAACTATTTTACTAATGTACTATAATAACACTAGCTGCACAAAATCATATAACAGGAAGAAATCACAATCTTAGAGAGTTACAAATATGCATGTACTTCTAACCTTGAATCTAAGATGTCACATAAAAAGTCGTTTCTATGCTTATCACAGCTATATCCTTACAATGCAGTCGTCTTATGCAAGTAGGTCACTCGAAATAGGCCAGGCTTGGAAACCAAAGCTCGACAGAAAATTTACCACCCCCTATGGAATATACGGATGTAGTGTGATTTAAAATTCCGAATGAGCTGTATTTGTAATTCATTGACATGTTAGGGCAGGATTTATCGTGTATGGTGGCACATTTGGGTTAGTATTTTTTAAAGGGCAAAAATGTTTGACTGTAAATAGCGGATTCGATTCTCGCCCTGGGCAATTCGCAACTTCTTATGCAGAGAATTGAGAACTTAATGACGTTGATACATATATTTTTCGTTTTTTCTTTAATTAAGTTAAATATTATTATTTTCATGTTTTTGTGGGATATGCTAATGTCCAAAAAGTACCTCAGTAGTCAGTAAGTATTTAATGCTAACACAGACCATTGCTGTCACACTATTTATGTTGTATTCTGTATTGAGGCCTGTCGTGGCGCAGCCGCACAAGAGTGTGACTGTAACCGACAGGTTCTGGGTTCGATCCCCAGTCGAGGAAATGAAATATTTATATTTTCAATTTAAAAATATTTAATGTTTCATTTCTTCGCTTTGGTAATAAGGCAAAGCGCGGCGTTGAGTTCCGCCCCTCAACACGCAATGCCTCAAATTCGGCGGAAAGTGGGGAAAGGAAGTGGAACGGAGTGTCATAACACTAGGTTCCACTTCCGTTCCCTCTGCCTACCCTGCCTAATGCGGGATACAGCGTGAAGCTGAAAAAAAAAATTCGGAAAAAAAAAATCTGTATAGCAGTAGGTAGGCAGAGGGAACCTGAGAACCACTAAGACACTTCCGCCAAGTTCTATAACCATTACGTTATAATTGGCACAAATCAACGTCGTATCTGCCTCTTTACCAGAGCTAAGAAATGAACATTAGTATAACATTCGATGTCGGTTCGACATCTATCATCCTTACCTTCGCCACGACATACCTCAACTCAACTTATATTTATAATTCGATCAAACGAGTACTTAAGTAATTTATTTAATTCAGAACACACAAAATATAAATAATTAATGGCGTTTTTATGTCTGAAGTGTGTAGTTTTAATTTTTCGTCTGCAAATGTTTTAATTTCGTTAAAAATTTGATATTCTGAACATGAACGTAGCTTATATTAAAGTAATCAGCCTTATACAAGAGTTCGCCGTTTTTAAATGTGGTGAAGCAAAATATATACTTCATTTGAATGTAAATACAAGTTTAAATATTAATTTAATGACTGCTAGCAATATGAACGTTCTTTCATTATAATTTTAAGATTAATTTGTAAAATGGAGGAGGCATATTGCACGTATTTATTATTTTTAGGGAATGTCGAGCAATTAAATATTTAATATCTTTTTTTTTTTTAGCTTCACGCTGTATCCCGCACGAGGCAGGGTAGGCAGAGGGAACCCGGGAACCTAGTGTTAAGACACTCCGTTCCACTTCCATTTCCACTTTCCCCCGAATTTGAGACATTGCGTGTTGAGTGGCGGAACTCAACGCCGCGCTTTGCCTTATTACCTTAACTTATTTAATATCTTAACTCATATTTTGGCTAAGAGTTAGAGGGTGATATTTTATTTAACCATCATATATTTTTTTGCTTCACATTGTATCGCGTAAAAAGCGATTTAGGCAGAGGGAATCTAGTGTAAGTCCTTTCTTTTCCATTAAAGGACTTCCGTTCCCCACATACCATTTAATTGTAGAGGCATTACATACACTCTACTTTGCACAATTCTACAGAATAGCGTAACTCAACGCCGCGTTATTCCTCATTGACTGGCAAAATTATAATACAGTTGATACATACATACTTCAAAACATAGCAAAAACATTTAGACATTGCAATTTTCGTTATAAACTAAACTAGAACAAACTATTTCACATATAAAAAAAGTTCCATATAATAGAGCGATAAAACTCATTTGTTATGGCAATACCAGTTTTTCATATTAAGACTCCATATAAGAAGCTATAAGTCTTGATTTAAGCTAAGTCTTTCGAGCGAGAAATCGTTGAAAAGGTGAGGATATTAGGAATATCCCTTGAAAAATAAGTTTTGGGAAAAATCTTTGTTGCTGCCTTTATATATTAATAAATTATATAAATAGTAACTAAGTGAACAGCCCATACAACAAATTGTCAAAAGAGACAGGAGATTTTTCTTTTAAATTATAATATATATTTACAATTTCCAAATCTGATTTATATCTTTTACAATATTAAACAAAAAGTAGATTTTGTATGTTTTTATCACTTTTTGAAAATACAGTATCTTAATACAAAAATTCTTTAACCACTTCCAAAAAATCGTGTCATATAAAAAGGTAACAAAATTACTTATGGCCTATTAGACATACGAGCTTATGTTTTACTCGTAGTAAAAAAACTCAAATTAAACCAGTACTTCCTGAGATTACCACAATCAACCAAACAAACTATTCCGCTATTCATATCAGAATAGAAATATAGATACTACTCAACTTTGATAATCTGTTTAATCTTACTACTTAGTAACGGCTCAAAGAAGCTGTATGTGACGTGAGATGTTATATCCCATTGTTACACACGAGGTACTTGTATCTTGAATTCAACATAGAATGTATTTGAAACAAAGATATCTAAAATTACAAATTATGCTTTTTGATATTACTACAATTTCTGAAAACTTCTCTTAAATATACATGACTATAGTGACGCAGAGGTACCGTCTTTAACCATGACAATTAAAGAGTGGGTTGTAAGTTCAATCATCTCGGAGGAGAGAATTGTTTTTATTTTATCATTCTGGTAGAATAAAGTAAGTTTTTGAGTTCAAACAAAGTCAATCAAGAGTGCTTTATGTGATAGAATTTCTTACTCAGTTTTGCGCTGTATCCGCACATGGCAGGGTAGGCACAGGAAACTTAGTAACCTAGTGTTAAGACACTCCGTTCCACTTCCGTTCCCCACTTTCCGCCGAATTTGAGGCATTGTGTGTTGAGTCGCGGAACTGAACGCCACGTTTCGCCTTATACCAAAGCGAAGAAATGAAAACATTAAATATTTGAATTGAAAATATTAAATATTTCATTTCCTCGACTGGGGATCGAACCCAGAATCTGTCGGTTACAGTCACACTCTTGTGACGCTGTGCCACGACATGATGATAGGATTTCTTAAGTTGTCGTTTATGTCACCAGATATAAGGGAACTTGAAAGGGTGTTCACACTCTGTTCTTGCTAAGATATTCCATCACTAATTTTTCGAATTCTTTAGGTTCAGGTATCGCGAGGTGGAACTCAACGCCTCGCTTTATCTTAAATGAAAATATAACATATTTCACTTCTTCTAATCGGAATCGAATTCATAACCTGTCACGTTAGATGTCGCAAGCAGTGCGTTTAGCGTTAGTATTGAATAAGGAGTTTGTAACTGCGCCATGTATGGCCTTAGTATACCAGCTTTAACTTATATAATTTTTTTTTCAGCTTCACCTTGTAATTTAAGGCGTTGCGTGTTGAGGGGCGGAACTCAACGCCGAGTTTTGCCTTGAAACAGAATGATGAAATGAAAACATTAAATATTTGATTTGAAAATATGACATACGTAAAATTTATGAATGGGGATCGAACCCACGATCTGTCGTTTAGAGCCAGACGCTTGTGCCTATACGCCACGACATGTAAGTAACTAACTAACTTATAAATATTTAAACCTATATAAATAATCTTGTCCCATCGATCCTTTCATTCATAAATAATCTGAGACACATTACGCAGGTAAACGGCAAATTCGTGTGCAAACCTCTCTAGGTCATGCTCAGTCATATGAGAAAACGATAGTAGATAGAACACGTATTTTGAATAATAATATATTATTTTGGTCCTTATATTGTATGTATCTTATTACTTATGCCATTCACGTGTGACGCTTATAATCAACAAGGCTTTTGTGAGGTCTATGAACATAGATCATTTTCTGAGCAAATTTAGATTTTCGTATTTATAATTTTGTACTTGAAGTATGGTTTATATTTAAAGTGATATTCCTTCATTAGAAGAAAAATACTTTTATTTTTCTTTGCTTAATCTAAAATTTAACTTTAAATTTGTTAAATTATTCAATAGATAGCGTTCTGTCTTGACAAATATAATTCTAAGCTTCTAAAAATATATTTGGGTAGCGTTAATTAAAAAATATCTCCCTACAGAGATGCTGATAACATAAATAAGTAGTAATAAACTGAAAAGAATTCTGACGTAGCTGGACGAGAACGTAATGCTTAGTGGTAAAATGGACTATTCCGAAAAGGTGCCGGATCCCTTATGATAAAATTTTTATTCGTTTTATAAGCTTCTATATAAATAACTGTATGTATTCAATTTTATGATCCACTTTAATAATAGTTATTTTAAAATTTACCACATTTTAAGATAATTCAGACCAAAATTGAAGCAGTAGTTCCTAAGATTAGCGTTTCCCAACCAATAAACTCTACAACTTTACAAACAAACTTGTATATGTTTCCGCTAAAAGTTTTCGTCTCTGTATTTGAATAGTCGATTTCCCACGACGCGAATGATTAATTTTGTTGGCACCTCTGGGGAAATTATATATCACTAGCCTTTGTTTTGTCAAAGTGGAATTGATTTTTTATTACGACAGGTGATCCTTTTATTGGCTGTCGATTGTGTTTACGATTCTCGGTTATAATATGATTGTTTGTAATCCCAAACTCCCTTATTAAATTTATATTGAAATAAATTTGTTTGTATATATAAAATAAATGCAGATTTGCTTTTTCCGTAAAGCTGTAAAGAGAATTAAGACACCTTTTCTCTATACTTTTTGAGTATTTCGTGTTGATTTATAGAACTCGTATGCTTTATATTGTTAGAAGAACGAAGAAATTTGGATTTAATTTATTATCTACTGTGTAAAACGAGCTACCAGAAAACTGCGCCGTTACGCCACATAGGGTAATTTGGAAGAAACTAGTATCAGTACTTAATGGGATTAACTATATTATATAAATCAAATGTAACAATTAAATCGTTTTTAATATCAAAAAAAGAATTCTCCATCACGCTTTATCCTGCATACATTAAGAAAGACAGAGAAATCCCAGTGTTTATTCTAAATCCTTCCGCTCTGATATTAATGCGCAAATTTTGTTTCACCTGATTATACGGTATGAATAACACAATCTTTTTATATGATATGAAATTATCAACTGGGTAGCTTTTATATATTTATATTTTTATATCCTTTTTATTTTGGTTCTGTTTCTATTAAGACACAACCAGCCGAATTTTGTTATTAGAGCGAAGAAATGAAAATATCATTTTCCCGAAAGCGGATTGAACCCACAACCCCTCACGTTTTAAGTCACATATGCTCACCAAGCCACGCCTCATATATTCCTACCTAGGGAAACAAAATTGTTATACTATAATATGTATGTTCATATAATAGTCAAATAATCTTGTTTTCCATTCAATACACGAACTTCCCACGCGGATGTTTTAGCTATTTACGTGACGTCTTACATCCGAAATTTCAACTTGACTGACATTATAATCGCACCTACAGCTCTGTTATCCTATCAAGGATACGTTCTTAGAAACACAATGTTTTTACATTCCAGCTTCACGCCATATCCCGCACATCGCAGGATAGGCAGGAACTTAGGAACCTAGTGCTTAAACACTCTGTTACGTTCCCCACTTTCCGCCGAAATGACATTGAGTGTGGAATGGCAGAACTTAACGCCGCACTGTCCTTTGCTATCAGAGTGAAGAAATATAAAACGATAAATATTTAATTTGAAAATATTAGATATTTCATTACCTCGTTGGCGGTTGAAAGCAGAACCTATCGCGTTTACAGTCACATGCTAGTGACACTCCATTCCGATTAAAATATCTACGTTGCCCACTTTCCACTGAATATAGAAGACATTGCGTGTTGAGTGGCGAAATTCATCGCTCTTGTGTTACCTGAACGAAAAAAATACTCGTTACCTCGAATGGGATCGAACCCACTAACTGTAGTATTTATCGTCAAAGGCTTGCCCTTGCGCCAACACTAGCCTCAATGTATTTAAGAAACTTAAAAAAATGTCATAAAAAATTAGAAAATATTAACAAAAGAACGTTATATAATAATTTCACATGAACCTATAAGACGATAATTAAACTTTGATCATTATTCTTTAACGCCGCTTTTATGTATACTTTATGGGCCATTATTACTTTATGTGTTATACGAGTTTTATATACATTATTGTTATGAAAAGAGTTATTAAGGTCTTGTTGTCTGAACTGCTATAGAGTTTACAGAACATTTAATAAGAAAACATTCTTTTTTTTAGCTTCACGCTGTATCCCACATTTGGCAGGGTAGTCAGAGGGAACTTGGGAACCTAGTGTTAAGACACTCCGTTCCACTTTCGTTTCCCACTTTCCGCCGAATTTGAGGCATTGCGTGTTGAGTGACGGAACTCAACGCCGCGCTTTGCCTGATTACCAGAACGAAAAATGAAACATTAAATATATAAATTGAAAATATTAAATATTTAATTTCCTCGAGTGGGGACCGAACCCAGAAACTTTTGGTTACAGTCACACGCTTGTGCCGCTGCGCCACGACAGGCCTCCGTCAAACGTCATATTATTCTTTTAAAAAAATATGACGCGAAAAGAAAACTTTTCTTGTTTTCGTTTTTTTTTTATTTTTTAAGCATTATATGTATGTAAAGTGGTGGGACATTACCGCACTATGGCCATACAATGGGGAAATGAAATGATAAACTGAGAGTGCAAATCGAACTTAGTATCATAGCGCTTATCGTACATTAATATATATTTTAATTCGGTATTTTTTATCTCTAAAAAATTTCGGACCACCTAACGATAGATGAAGCTACTTCAGATAAATAATGAAATAGAGCAAATTCGTGGCAAAGTTTGCGGCCAAACTCTTCGAGTTCCGATGTTTCAAGCCTGTACTGTATTTTCTACGCTATAAAAATATTGCACATTTTGGACCTCAAAACCGCGCCTTTACAATGTTATCCTAGAAATATGCGATCAGATTTATACGCTTCGTACAATAAAATATTGTCTCGTTTGTTCCGGGTCTCTTATCAGAAACGACAGAAATGAAAAAAATAAAAGAATATCGTTATTTTAATAAGAAAAAAAAACGATATCAAACAGTTCCGGGCGGAATTTCACTAGAAATAAATTTTTATTTATTTTCCAAAACAATTTTCCATTTTATCTTTTTCTGTTGCGTGGAATAATCGTGCCAAGTTGTATCCCGGCTGACAGAGTAGGCTGAGGGAACTTGGAAACTCAATATTAGGACTCTCCGTTTCCATCTAGATGATTCTCCATTTTTCCGCTTAAGGCATTAAGTGTTGGGTGGTGAAATTCAATAGCGCACCTTGCCTTTTAACCATAGTAAAAATTTGAAAACCTACGTACATATAATATACTTTCCCTTAAGGTAACTATGCCACAACATCGTTACTGTCAATCTTTATACTCTATTATATATCGTATACAATAAATTATAACTTCAATCAACATTGTAATACTAATAAAACACAAAAATAGCTCCATAGAAGCATATTCTCATACTTTAAGTTGATTTTTTCTGCGTGACACGATCAAAATCGTATGATTTACGGCCATATAAACTGTACCTGGTACAAAGGCTTACGAACTTAGTCTAAAAGACTTGATAGTGCGTGTAAGAAAGTTGAACAACCTGGTGAAATTATTATAGATATACATATGCATGTGAAACTCAAAATTTTATGTCAGGAGATAGAAAAAAAATAGATATACAACTTTTTGCAATTTTACTTTACTCTAGCTTAATATACTCGTATAAGAAAAATAAGTAAAAATTATTAATTCATTAAGCAGCAGCTGTAATAGTGACAAATTGACTTCTTGTCTTCCACTCGATTTTTGGTACCGCCACTCAATCTCATATTCAAAAATATTTCAATGAAATTAACTTTTACGTACAATAATGATAGGACAGGGTAGTCATTGAACATGAAAGATATTTTTTTATCATTGTTTAAAGTGTAGATTTAATTAGAAAACATAAAAAAATCAAGGTAGTGAAAGTGAGCTCTTGGTCAGATTTCAAAACATGCTGGTTCAAATCCCGTTCAAATATTTAAAGTTTTTCTAAATAAATATCAAGTCACAAAAAGTCCTTCAGTCTCGTTTAGCTGCCATAGCTAGTTTAGATATTTTTTTATCTATAGTTATCTACAAATATACTCTAAGGCGCTACAAATTTAATCTGTATTCTTCCACTAGGCTCCAAGCAAATGGAGAAAATGATAATACATTAGATTTCATGATTTACAACCATCTTTACGCGAAATAATCCCAGCGTGTTTTTCATCAATATTGTTCATCTGCTATAAAGCTTATGCCTTCTCGTAAAAAGCTTGTCAGTGCTACGCTTTTAAAGATAAGCCCAAACCAAGCAGATGAAAAATTATCAATGTATATCTTTTTTATGGAGAGTACTTTCAAAAATGTACTTTAACGTCTAAAGAGTCAGTACGTTACTACGTTACGTTTTTCAATTTATAGTACTAAAATAATTTATAATCATTATATACATATAAAGAAGTATTGTTTACTTTTAAATGAAACACTTTTAACCGGATTAATCGCGTATATTGAATGATAAAGAGTTTTTAGAAACCCGACGTTTCGAAGACTTTCTAGTAGGCCGTGGTCACGGGTAGACTCTTCTACTTCTCTTTTTACTTTTACTTATTTAATTAATTTGCATAGGAAAGGTTGGAGGCCTGTCGTGGCGCAGCGGCGCAAAACGTTTGACTGTAACCGATGGGTTGTGGGTTCGATCCCCACTCGAGGAAACGAAATATTTAATATTTTCAATTTAAATATTTAATATTTTCGTTTCCTCACTCTGGTACAAGGCAAAACGCGGCGTTGAGTTTCGCCACTCAACATGCTATGCCTTTAAATTTGGCAGAAAGTGGGAAACAGAAGTGGAACGGAGTGTCTTAACACTAGGGTCCCAAGTTCCCTCTGCCTACCCTGTCGTGTGCGGGATACAGCGTGATGCTGCATAGATATGACATTTTTGAATCCAGTCGTGGAGCATGGGGCACATACGTGTGACTGTTTAATATTTTCGTTTTCTCTGCTCTGGTACCGAGAGAAAGCGCGGCGTATGAGTTTCGTTACTTAAAGACAACAACCGATAAAAAATTACCAACTTAAATTTGCAGGTTACAGTTTACACACTCAATTAGTATGAACTGAAGTGTTTTTATTTGAAATACTTGTAAAATTTCACTTTTCTGATATTTTTCAATATTTGTATTAAAAGTTGTCATTTCGTGCCTAATTTTATAATTGTAGCTTTATGGAAAGAAGTACTCTATAGGTTTTGAATACGCGATGATTTCTAAAAAAAATGTTGCAAAACGATACATAAATGAGTGCGTCTCTTTTGACTTCGTTAACTTCGAAGCTTGATTTTTATGTGCTTATACTAATCGTATATCTAGATATTTAATATTAATTTCAGGTTAATATATCTACACAATATCAAGGTAAGTCCTTGATAGACGTACAGATGAACAACAAAGTGATCATATAAATATTCCGTTCTTACCTTATATAAATTATGTTATTAGGCCTGTTAAATACCATACGCTTTTATAAATATAACATGCATATTGATTTTCTAGAAATAAATCGAGCGTGTCAGTCAATAGAAGTAACTGACATCTACTTAGTACAGTAGTATAGTTCTTTGGAGTTACAGAACAATTATTTATGAAACAACTGTTGCTTGCCAATTGATAGTTTTGTAAAAGTAAAGCATTTTCATTTTAAATTTATAATGTCTTTTAAAGTAGTGCCAATTAATATTGAAGACCTTTTATGTGCACATATCATAATTTGTTAACAGATCGACAATTCTTGCGGCGTTGAGTTCCGCTACCCAATATGCAATATAAATTCTTTCTTTCTTTCTTATACGTGTAAAATACTAAAATGTATTTGTATATATTAAAAACAAAATAATCATTAGGATTTTATATAGAATTTCCAAAAACACACCATTAGGCCGATTCATCTTCCCATCGCGTTTACAGATCATTTGACTCACGCCCGCAGTGCTCGATTTTTGTTTTAAAAACGATGATATTGGCGGTTTGGAAATGTGATTTCTGTAAACATTACATTGTATTTCTCTTTTCTATTGATAGCGAAGTGGTACTATTAATATGTATTTAGGGTTTTTCGATATAACAGAGAATTGTGAATTTGATCCCTACTTAAGAAAATTATTATACTTGACTACTTTTCGTCGTTCATTCTTAGTAGGCAGAACACGTTGTTCCACTTGAAGAGAAACGTTAACCTGCCTTTTAACCAATAATTGATAACGAAGAAGAAAGCTAGGAATCTAGTGTTAAGACACTTCAGTTCTTCAATTTCTGCAGAATTTTCAATAGATGCGTGTTGAGTGTCTCAACTTTACGCCACGCTTTATTTCGTTATAAGAGTGATATCGCGAATATCATCATAATATCATACTAAGCATATCCCTCGGGTATTCCCCCGCAAGGCTCCAAACACACTGGTTATATAATAATACATTTCGTGATTTACAACCATATTTGCGCGACATAATCCCAGCGTATTTTTCATCAATACTGTTCATCTTCTATAAAGCTTATGGTTTTTCATAAAAAGTGTGTCAAAGCTTTGCTTTTAAAGATAAGCCCAAATCAAGAAAGCGAAAAATTGTCCAAGTATGGGTTTTTTATGCAAAATGCTTTAAAAATTGAAATGTAACGGCTACAGAATCAGTAAGTTATGGTTTCCAATTTTTATTACTAAAAAAATCAACAATTAAATGAGTTACTTGTTACTTATTTATCTAATATTTATTGACATGACATTTTTTAAAGCCAGTCGTGGAGCAACAGAAAGGACTGAATATCAACATCACTATAGCATAGCCAATATCTAAGCAAAATAATAATAATGCCTAAAATTCGGCGGAAAGTGGGTAGCGGAAGTGGAAAGGAGTGTCTTAACACAAGGTTTCCAAGTTGCCTCTGCCTACATATCTAAAAAAGTTCTAATGTACAGCTCTTAAAATATTTAAAATAAGACAGAATTGACATATTGTCTCGCATTACCATGAATTTTCAATAGGACTCGTTGACAACCGTTTCGAGCACGTGTATATTCCCATGACTATACCAGAGTATTCTTAAGAAACGTTATAAGGGGAGGTGTAAATAATGTAAGGTGATATGAAGAAAGTCTATTGACGCCCTTTTACTGTTAACGTTGATTGTGTGTTCCATCCTCTATCGATGAAATTATGGTATTTAATTAATTCTCTTTGTTCGATTAAGTAGGCACAGCATTGAGTTGTGTTCCGCCATTCAACACGTTATGTCTCGAAAATTGAGTTTAAAGTGGGACAGGGCATGCCTTTATAGGTACTAGGTTTCTACTTGATACGCGGGAAAAAAGCTTGTAGCTGGGAAAAAAAATATGTGTATGATAATATCATTACACATATCTACAAGTACACTATAACCATTTGGAGCTCAACAAAAATTGAAATATGGGAATTATGGGATTTACCAAATGTTTGTGGGTAAATTATAGTTTTAATGTGACGTAATGATATTATTCAACCATGAAGAATTATATATTTTTGAGGTCCTCAACTGGCACGCTCGGAACGCCATAACGAAAGAACTGAACTGATTTTTTTGAGCATTACGCTGTATATGCATATCACAGTAAACAGAAGGAGCCAAGCGTTAAGACACCACGATCCCTACTTTCCGTTAAATTTTGGAAACGTTTCGTTTTGAGCGATGGATTCCAACGCCGTGCTTTGTCTTGTTACCAAAACGAGGAAATTATATTAATTAAATACTTCAAGTTGGAATAGAATCCATCGAAACCATCGTGTTTACAATTATAAATTATATTCAATCACTTGTATATTTTTTTAAAAGCTTCATCAGGCATGAATAATTTGATACCACAAAAGCTCTCAGCGGGGAACATAAATCTAACAATATTTCCGCTATAAGAAAAGCGTGAAAGAAAATCGGATTTACAAACGTGTGATAAATCGCTCATTTGCAAACACCAAATGTTATAAAGTTGTTTTTTTTGACACATTTTTATATATATTATTCTGTGGGAGCGTTAATTTTTCTTATTTTTCTTTTTTACGTGTCTTAGAGTTTATTGAAGGTTGGGTTACTGCCCTGTTTTGTTCTTAGCTTATGGCGGTTTAAGCGTCCTGTCGAGCTCTTATCTAAAAGTTTACTTTAAAGTTTATTTACGTTTCGTTATTGATTTTTAGATTTCCGTACCAACGGAAATGGAACTCTTATTGAATTAGTTTATTGTACATTGTATCAAGCTGAAATTAAAATGAAATAAACAGGTTGATAGTTTCTTAGAATACAAAAAAAACCATTAAGACACTTCGTTCCGTTTTCTTTTTTCTGCCATATTTTTCGCCATTCCGCCATTCCATTTGTGGCACTGCGTGTTCAGTGGCAGGGCTCAACGCCGTGCTTTGCCTTGATCCGAGAGCGAAGAAATGAAAACATCAAATGTTAAATTTGATAATATTACATGTTTCATTTCTTTCACTAGGATCAAACCCATAACTTGTCATGTTTACAGTCACATATTTGTGCCCTCATCATGACAGGCCTCTATAGCACTTTAACGTTTATTTACTATTTTCATCTACATCCTTTTGTAACAATTTGGTCTAACTTAATAATAGTTAGTTTAAATATTATATTGAGCTGTTTTTTTTTATTTTTTAACTGATTTAAATAAAATTAACATTAAATATTGAGTGGAAGTCGCCAAAATATAATATTGAATACTGGAATTTTAATCTGGATAGCTGTTTCTGAGATTAGTACCTGCAAACGCTCAGACCAAAAGACAAAAAAAAAATAAAAATAGCTATTTTGGGGACCTTCAACATTAACAAACACGTCATCTATAAGATTTTGTTAAATATATCCTCTATATACAGAAAGTGGTGGGATTTATTATGTGTATAGATACAAAATATTAGAGTGATTTTTAAATTATTTTCACTATGAAAAAAATATCGAATTTAACTTCAAAATGAAGATTTTGTAAATTCTTGACACACATTTTTGTATTTTGATGTTACCTTGTAGTGCGAGGTCACATGTCTCTAGGGCGTAACATTGTACGAACCAACTTAGTATTAAAGTAGCATGAGATATTATGGTATTGAAAAATTCAATCCACGCACGAGAGTACTTTAAAAAATACACATATATTTTTTTTATTATTAGGTGTTTTATTGGCAAGACGCTTTTTGAGACCATAGTGACCCAGTTATACATACTAAACTTTTATACACAGGGCGTTTGATGGTTCGATTTCCACTTGGGAGAAAAATATATTTTATTTTATCAATGAGGCCTGTCGTGGCGCAGCGGCACAAGCTTGTGTTTGCAACCGACAGGTTCAGGGTTCGATCGCCACTTGAGGAAATAAAATATTTAATATTTTCAATTTAAATATTTAATATTTTTCATTTCTTCGCTCTGGTACAAGGTTTTGCCTTGTACCAGAGTAAAGAAATGAAAAATATGCGGCGTTGAGTTCCGCCACTCAACACGCCGTGCCTCAAATTCGGCGGAAAGTGGGGAACAGAGTGTCTTAACACTAGGTTCCCAAGTTCCCTCTGCCTACCCTGCCATGTGCGGGATACAACGTGAAGCTGAGTATTTTATCAATAATTCTCTCTGGTAACGAGACAAATCGCAACGATAAGATCAGTTACTTTAACGTTACTAGAATTTTTGTTTTTTAGAAAACATGATATGTACTGAGGTCAACGAATTTTACCGCTGCAAAGAACGCAGAGGGAAACTAGTGCTAGGGCATTCCGTTTATTTTCCGATTAGATTTCAGGCGTATTAAGTGACGTTATTTAAATGTATCACTAAACAAATTTCTTCATCATCACTATCACCTGATATTTCCCAAGTACCATAAGTAATGATGTTTAATGTTGTAATGAAATACATGTTGTGGGTTCGATCCCCACTCAAGGAAATGAAATATTAATATTTTCAATTTAAATATTTAATGTTATCTGTCTGGTACAAGGCAAAATGCAGCGTTGAGTTCCGCCATTCAACAATCAATGTCTCAAATACGGCGGAAAGTGGGGAACGGAAATAGAACGGAGTGTCTTAACACTAGATTTCCATTTTCTCTCCTGCCATGTGAGGGATACAGCGTGAAGCTAAGTTGAGTAATGATGTACGCTACAGAGGTAATGTTTCTCGTTGGGTTACTTAATAGATAAGTCCAATTTGTATTATTCAAGATACATATGTAGATTTCAATACCTGCAATTCAATTTTGAATATAATGTATAATATATTATTGTTTTGTTTGTATCGCGAGTTACTGTCTTACTAAATCATATATATTATAATTCATATTATAAATATTTTTATAAAATTTATTCTATAATGACACAAGAGCACAATCGTGCGACTTTAAAGGCGACAGATTGTGCGTGCAATTTCAAGTAAAAAAATTAGATATTTAATGTATTCATTTCTTCGCTCTGGTAACAAGGCAGAGCTTTGAATTGGGTTTTGACGCTCAACACTGAAAACAAAGCTGGGATTCAGTAGAAGGTGGGGAATTGAAGAGTCTTAATGGGACCAAAAATAACCTAAGTTTTCAAGTTCCATTTGCCTCTGACAGTGTAATACAGAGTAAAGCTGAAAAAATGAAAAAAAAAATGGTAACTATAAGGTCGTCGTCAGTGACACTGAGATTGAGATTTAATACCCACTCGGTATTAAAATATTTCAATTTCCTCGCCGTGGTAACAAGACAAGGCGCGTCGTTGAGTTCCGCTTCTAAATAGACAATGTCTTGAAAATAGGTCAAGCTAGAATAGACCTTAGTTCCTTAACACAATTTAATTCTATAACACTAGAATGCCTCCAGCTATCTAAAGTACAAAAATATATCATTTAGTGGTATAATATTCAATGACTTTTACATGAATCATAATGTAGGTCATATATATAACACCTAACGTTTCTATATGAGCTCGAACATATTGTTACTCTACATACAAATATAATAAATTAAATTCCTGGTACAATGAAACGACAACAGGTGTTCCTCTACATAACCAAAAAGGCCACGCTCCTGAAATTTCTACATAGCTTAACGTATTATTAGGTAAAGTTTACTTCTAACATTTAATATTCTATTAAAGTTATGTTTAGGTATAGTAATATGTACGTTACAAGTTTAATTTATATTAGAGATATTCTTTTTCTAAAAAGGTAAAAAGGTAAAACGCGGTGTTGATTTCCGCCACTCAACACACAATGCCTCAAATTCGGCGGATATTGGGAAACGGAAGTGAAACCTAGTGTCTTAACACTAGGTTCCCAAGTTCCCTCTGCCTACCCTGCCATATGCGGGATACAGCGTGAAGCTGAATGAGTGAGTAAGTGAGATATTATTTTTCTTTCTTTCTAAGTAACATCGAAAGTGAAGACGTATCTTAAAATTAAGTTCTCTTCCACTTTGTCTGCTGGAGTAGCTAGAAACTAAAGCTTTAATATAATATAAGTTGTTTTAATTCCCAATGAACAAAAGTGCCAAGATAGGGGAAGGAACCTAGTAGTAACACTCGTTTCCCACTTTCCCCCTAATTTGAGGCATTGCGTGTTGAATGGGAAAGCTTTACCCTTTTTTTGTTATTAGAAAAAGTAGATGACAATACTAAATATTTTATTTCTTAGCCGTCCGTTTGTGCTCCTGCACAACGACAATCCTCTAAAATAGAATATAATTTAACACAACTCTCAGCTTCACGCTGTATCCCGCACATGGCATGGTAGGCAGAGGAAAGTTGGAAACCTAGTATTAAGAGACTTCGTTACACTTCCGTTCCCCTGTTCCTGCCAAATTCGAGGCAATGCGTTGATTTTGCACTCAACGTCGCGTTTTGCTAAGCTAAGAAATGAAAACATTATTAAATATTTAAATTGAACAATTAAAAATTCATTTACTCGAGTGGGAATCGAACCCACAATCTGTCGATTACAGTCACACCCTTGTACCACTGCACCACGACAGGCTTCATGTAAACATAATTTACATATAAATATAATAATATCAAAACAGGTGTTCCTCTCTATATGAAATTAGGCCACGTTTCTAATATCGCCCCAATACTTATCGTAAGCTAAGCGGGTGGCAAGTAATATATATCGAAATAATTCGAATCTGGGGTTCAATTTGTGTAATTAAATTTTATTAAAGCATGAAAGACAATAGAATGGGAATTCTGTAATATCTATCGATGAATGAAATGCTATATTTTATTGAAAAAAAAAGAGCTCTCATCGATACTCATAAGGCTAGTTTACTTGTTCATTGCCAGCTTGCCTCCTCCTTTTTTTTTATGGAAAAGACGGCAAACCTGCGTACGGGTCACCTGATGTTAAGTGATCACCATCACCCAGGAGCGTTGCCGTCCTTTAAGGTGGAAGTGCACCGAGGCCCAGCATTACCTAATGCGAAACGCAGTGGCCAAAGCCACTACTTAACGCCGGGCTTAAATGCCTCCTGCTTTACTTCGATCCATAGTTTAGCTCCTCTGGTTTTAGCGGGGCCGTGGGTAGCGGTGATCACTTACCATTAGGTGTCGCTATATGCTCGTTTGCCTTGTCTTTTCCATAATAAAAAACAGTGATATCGTCCTCCCTAGAAGTTTTATTGTTTCTGAGTTGTCCGAGAGCTATCACAATCTCATTATTTTTGCCCTGTCGTTGGATTTCCGATATACCAGCTATGCTGGGGAAAAAAAAATCTTAATAGTACTTGGCATGCGAGTTGGTGACCACAGTGGCTAAAATCTTTGCACAAATGGCACTGTTGTCCGCCATCAGATAGGAATCTTAGATTTTCGCATTTATGTAGTTATGTAGCCACAGTTTCGATCACCCGCTGTATAGCAAGATGTACCACATGCAAGTGAGATTGACTGATAGTTAGTATGGAAAACATATTTTTTTTAGTTCTATAATAGTCGTATTATTATCAAATAATATGTTTACTCTGCAAGCTCATGAAGTAGCGGCACCTTAATCTTGTTGGAGTGCTGTCGAATCGACAAAAAATGAGATGGGAAACGTGAGTTCAATTACAATTCTATAAGGAAAACTATAAAAATATAACCCATTTTGCCCGAAATGTCAGTTTCTAATATCAAATGGATTGGTTTGTCTTTCTTTTTAATTTGTCAAAACGAATGATAATATATTTAATAAATGTACACGTTTTAACCCGCAGCTTTGTTTGTGTGTTTGTGTAGACGTTAGAAAGTAAAATGGGAAGTCCCGTTTTAAAAAAAATCGAGGCATGTCTTGATAAAACTCTGTAGTATCAAGAGATCAATCGACTTTTTAATACGGGACTTTACCTATTAAATATGCCCTAGTTTATCTTGAGTGACAGCAGTCTATCAACTGGAACTGGATCAGAACCCACAAACAGCATTTACAAATATATCCTGAAACGGATCACGATGAGCTTATTTATACGATAATAAGGCATATTATAATGCATATATAATATATATGATATGCATTTTATGATCAACGTACAGAAAACATATTGAAGATATATTAAATTATGCGATTACGGCTTAGAATAGGATCAACCTGGTACTGATGGTGTCGTAAGAGGCGACTAAAGTACTTGTGGGAGGGTCACGTTGTCAGCAATGACAACATGCATGTGCCGACTCGACCGGATCATTACCATCCTCGGCATCTAAAACCGGCGTTAAGTAGCGGCTTCGACCACTACGATTAATCAAAGGTCAGCAACGCTCCTGTAGCTTCGGTGGAGTTCATGGGGTCGTGGGCGACGGTGGTAACTTACCATCAGGTGACCCGTACGCTCGTTTGCTGTACGAGTTTGAAATATTTTTTTTAATGGACAAGACGTCCATTAAAAAAAATATTTTAAATTATTTATTAGCTTTCACATGAAAAAGAGATCGTGACCAAACCCATAACCTACTTATATTATATATATCACTGAACAGAGTGATTGAAAAATCTTTCTAATCTTAGCATATTTTAGTTAAAACTTTATAATTAAAACAGCCAGGCCTTGACCTTGGTGCAAGCGCTAAGTTTCCACTTAGAATAACTTAAGAAAATCTGTGAGCATCTTCTATGATGAATGTGAAGTTGAGTAGAATAAAAATATGTTAATTTTCATTTATATACCTTTTTTTATCGCCTTTAATTGATATTAAAAGGCTCTTTATTTTTAACCACTGACGCTAAAAGATTATCTGTGATATCATACCTTCTGAATAAATGAACTGATTAGAGTGAAGTTTTTTCATCGTTTTGGTATTGAGCTGTTTTATGAAAATCGGACTGCTTGTCCGATTACGGTCGAGGGTTTTCCAAATTGTTATTTTGTTTACCGATTTGGTATACGTATAAAATGTAAGGCAGAGGAAAGTTAGTGTTAAGTAAAATTTTACTATATTTTTTTATAATTTATAATTTTTATAATTACATTTTTACTATACATTTTCTATTTTAAGTATCGAACCTTAAACAAAACACGTGAACAGCAAATTTCCAGTGCCACTACGCCACCAGGTCTATATAAAAACAAATATAATTTAGAACAGGTAAAATAAGAAAAGCAAATATCACAGCGAAATTAAATCGCCGTGCTATTTACATAGCAATCTAACCTTCACGAGACATAATGACGGCAGTGACATACGATACTAAATGCTATCCAATGAAACGCCAGCAAACGCAGTTGATAAGCAAATGGGAATGAAAGTACGTGATCTAAGTTAGAAGCTGAACGATAGAAGGTACGAAAATTTGAAAAAAAAGATGCTTCTCGTTGTAACTCGCATATTACTGGCAGAGGGAACCTGGGTACCTACGAGTAGCAGTTTAATGATTGTTTAAAATTTTAAAATTGAACGACAGATCTCAACGCTGTGTTTTTACTGCGGTAGAAAACAAAAATCTTAAATTCCTCGTAAACGTTTTAATTAAAAACTATAAAGTTAATATGAAATTAAAGGTTATATTTTTTATTAATTACAATTTTAATATGTACTTGTTGGACTTTGAAAAGTAGGCCAGTAGAATATCGTGGCATATCACTCAAGATAGAATTCTTAATAGCAATTTATGGGTTTAGTGGTTGATCAACTACGAAATATAAGAAATAAGATTATTTCGAACCTACATTGAGGCCTGTTGAGGCGCAACGGCACAAACGTGTGACTGTAACCGACAGGTTGTGGGTTCGATCACCACTCGAGGAAATGAAATATTTTACATTTTCATCAATTTAAAAAGTGGGGAATGGAAGTGGATCGGAGTGTCTTACCACTAGGTTCCCAAGTTTCCTCTGCCATGTGCAGTACAGCATGAAACTGGGGATGGGGACATTTATATTCACATCAAGGACTTTATCACGCTGTCACGTTTTTATTTTCTCCATTTATTTTAAAAATATTATTCAAAGAATGAATTTTAAAACTAATACATTCCTTTTATAAAATACAACTCAGAGATTGATGAAAGTGAACTGTAAATAATTCTTCTTGTAACTTTAGTTCGAATGAACTATTTTCAGTTCTCATGGAATTGTGGCTCTGTTTCTTTATTAAGAGAATGAAATTGCCAGAGGGAATAACATTTATTTGAAACGTTTCAATGTAAATACTATTTTAAATAGTTACAAAAATCTATACCAACAATAAAATTGTATCTAAACGTCGTCGGTACATAAAACATGTTTGAGTTAAATTATTATTATGAGCATTTTTCTATGAAGTCTGTCGTGGCGTCTGTACACGGGACGGGTTGTGGGTTCGATTCTCCACCGAGGTAATGAAATATTCAATAGTTTTAAATTAAGTAGTTATTTTTTTTTTTCATTTATTCGCTCTGGTGAAAAGCGTGGCGTTGAGTTCCGACATTTAACATGTCTCAAATTTGGCGGAAAATTTGAAACGGAACAAAGTGTCTTAACACTAGGTTTTTTAATTTTCATCTGACTATCATGCCATGCGTAGTGTTCAGCGTGATGATAATAATTAATCTATGCTTTTGTGCACGCCAATCAGTTTTCACCATAGTTACTTAACAAACATTTCTTAATGTTTAGTATTTCATTTAAATCGTGTTATAAATAGAAAAGTATTATCAATATGAAATATTTTGTTCAAGATATTGATACAATATATATTTTTTTATTCAACTAGTTGGAAACATCATCCTAATATATAAATATTACCTTTTGTTATAGTATTATTATAACACAAAAAAAAATTGTAAAAAAAATTGTGTAAGTTAAACAGAATAGGCCACCAGCGCAGCGCTAGTCATAATTTATATAATCACTAACAAAAATATATGAAATGGTGTGGTAATCAAACGTTGATTTTTGCATATGAAATTTTTCATTTTCTTGGTATAAATAAACTTTAGGACATTAATGAAGATATACAACTTTATTGTCATTTTTAGTTATGTATAAACGGCGCGGTTAACTTCGTAGGCTACATGAAAACAATTAATTTTATAAGTTACATAACTTTCTTGATAAAATAGATTGATCCTGTTCAAATCAAATCAATTATTCCTTAGGTTTAAAAGTAAACTGTTTATTTTGATAATATTAATATAGATTAAATTTATACACAACAAGAGCTAGATGGCTTTTTCGCTACCTACCTACGAGTCTAGTTTTAAAATATAATGACACTTCCGTTCTCCACTTTCCGCCGGATTCTCGATGCATTGCATGTTAGGAGGCGAAACTCAACGCCGCGTTTTGCCTCGTTCTGAAACATGTAATATTTCACTCCCCAAGTGGGAATTGAACCCACAGCTTATCGTGTTTAGATTCACTCATGTCTATCTCTTATAAATTGAACCACAAAGCACATTATATTATAATGGAACAGGTACGGATGCTGACGCAGATGTAATTGTGTATGCCATTGTGAAAGTTCAGTGTTCCACAAAACAATAAGTAGTAAGTAGTTTTGAGTGGTTGGGAAATATAAGTTTATTTAAAGTTACATGGTGATTGTTCGGGTGTGAATTGTTAAGGTGGCTTTTGTCCTTAAATTCCTTGGCAAAAACATTTTTGGAACAAATTCTTTACTCGATTGAATATATAATAAGAATTTAGTAAAAAAATATCATAAATAGATATGCTAAAATATTTTATTTATAAGAGGCCTGTCGTGGCGCAGCAGCACAAGCGTGTGACTGCAACCAACAGGTTGTGGGTTCGATACCCATCCGAGAAAATGAAATATTTAATATTATCAATTTTAATATTTAATGTTTTCATTTCTTCGCTCTGGTACAAAGCAAAACGTTACGTTGAGTTCCGTCACTCAACACGCAATCCCTCAAATTTGGCAGAAAGTGGGGAACGCAAGTGGAACTGAGTGTCTTAACAATAGGTTCCCAGTTTCCCTTTGCCTACCCTGCCATGTGCGGGATACAGCGTAAAGAGTAGAGTGAGTACTAATACATTTTTGAGTTTGAGGTTTTAACCTGGATATGGCAGGTAAGGCAGGGGAAACGTACTGCTCTAAATATAAAAAATGTTTTGTTGAGTAGCGTAACATAACGCTACCTTTTGTGTTCCAGAAGCTACGTAATCATTCACTCGATTGGATATCGAATCACTAATATGACAACTCATTAGATTTGTTAAATGTACTATAAAGTAAAGCGTGCAACTGTGGACGACGCTGGTCATGGGTTCGATTCCCGCTTGAGTAAATTAAGTATTATAGTGTAGTTTCTCAGCTCTGGTAACAAAGCAAAGGCGCTGGTAATTGAGTGTCAATACTCAACACTCAATGCCTAAATTCGGCGGAAAGTGGGGAGTAGAAATATAATAATGAAAATGCAGTATATTTACACTAGGTTCCCAGGTTCCCTCAGTCTATCCAGCTATGTACAGGAGACACAAGCTATAAAAACGGTAACCTAATTCTACAAAGAAACTATAAAAAAAAAGCTATAATCATATTCATAAGCCCAATTAATCAACTAAAACTAAGTTATCAATACGTATTCCCATATAAAAACAAAGCTCAGTTCGAGTAACAACAACTTATAACTATGTTACTCTAGTTCCTTGAAGTTCCGATTAGATTTCGATGTGGATAGAAAGTTTTGAAGCGATTGAAGCATATTCACTTCATTATTTTCTTTTTATCGGATTTTCGTAGACACATATTCATACATATGTTGGTTAACATGATATCAAAGTGTGGGCCAATTGTGCTCACACGCTAAAAACATATTAACTAACATATGTATGTACACGCTAAAAATATATTTGTTAAAAGGAAAAGGTCACGATATCTTAGAAGCTACAAGGACTGGGAGTTCGACATTTTGCATGGAGGCAGGCTTATTGTAGGTATAGGTTCTCACTAATATGTGATTTCGTGAAAGTAGACTTTGTTTCAGGGCGTGGGTTTGATAGTATAAAACATCCTGAAAGACCAGACGTCTTAAACACTTTATTACAATAGTCCGTACCCGTCTGGTGTTCTTTTCGTCTTTTTTCACCTTCACGCAATATTTTGCACATGGCAGGGAGGCAGACGGAAATTAACCCACCCACGGAACCCAGTGTTAAGACATCGTTCTGTTCAGCACTTCTACAAACATTAGGATTATTTATACAAATTTTATAATACCTTTTCTATACGCTCTTATCAATATGAAGATTTTCCCAGTATATCATTCTTCAATCATTTTGTGAATTAATTACATCTAACCATTATAATTTTATTTCCTGAATGTAACAGAGTAAGTAAAGGAAAATAATAAATTAAGGTCTGTCGTCACACAGGAGCACAAGCGTGCGATTGTAACCACTATAATTGTGATTTCTCTGTTTAAAATATCTAATATTTTCATTTCATCGCTGTGGAATGCCGCAATTTGTTTTATGACCAGAGTGTAGACATAAAAATAATTTATGCCCTCGATTTTGATTCATACCAATACCCTAAGACATTCTACGGCCGCCGCTTTACATGGATATCCCCCGAAACTTTTTGAATTTTAAAACTAAATGATTGCTTTAATATAAACATTAACTACTTTTAATTTCTTTTTACAAAGTTTTTTGCTCAAAAACAATACGGGAAAAAGAGTGAAAGAAAGATTTCTTTTGCTGTCATAAAATTACGAAAAAATAAACATTACAGCAAAAGACCGTAAGTAGTAACTAAGTAAATATATATAGATAAGGGCAAATTTAGAATGTATCTTAAATCAGACGTATTTTCCCCACCGTTCTGCGCAAATTACGGTGGTCGCCGAAATGACCAGTCATTGCTGGTCTCGGTCTTTGTTTATGCTGGGGGTACACCAAGCAAAAATTATATTAATCTCTAACGGCATTACCCGAAAACAGCTGCTTGGTTTTTTTTTGAAATGACTTAAAATGTGTTATTTGGTGTGTAAGTAACACTAAGAAAGAGCCGAGCGAAGGAGAGAACATATTTTTTTTTATTTACGTGTATATTTTGGTTTTTGCATCAAAACGAACCTCGTGCCAATTTATGATAAATCTATGTGTATAATCTTGCAGAACTAAAAATTTTTAATGTACGGTTTCTGAAGTGGATTTTCAACTTAAGTTAAAGCAAACTTACTGCTTTATCTCGAGTAGTTTATATTATTAAATACATTAAAATTCAGAATTCTGATTCATAATATTATTTATTCAAATAGGATTTTGTACGGACTTTTTAATCGTCGAACGAACATAACCTCGGGCTTGGAATGCAGTTCCGTATTTAAAACAGTTACTGCGAAATTGTTGTTAAAAAAACTAAAACAATTAATAAATAAAGTATAAATTGGACGTGTAGATAAATTGGCAAGTCCAGAGCGCAAAGTGGAAATATTTTGAATTTGCTATAGAAACAGAAATAACGTGATTTTCCATTATACGCCTTAAGTCTACGCAATGAAAGTAACGGACTACGACTAGTATTTTAATATTAACAAAATAAGTGATCGCAAAACGGCCAAAGTTCTTATTTCTTTCATAGTTGCAGGTCTAAGGGAATTTCCCTATATGTTTTAATAACTGCGAATAAAGTTAAGGCGGGAGTCCTCTCACTCTGTAAGAAATGATTTTGAAATATAAAATAAATATTCACTTTCCAGTTCTTTTCGTTAGTTTCTATTGTATATTTTCACTTGGTGCCAAATTTCATAGACTTAGGTATAGGTTCACAGGAATTATCCTATAGGTTTTAATTACTCAGTGAATTTTGTACGAATGCAGCTAAAACAATGCATAAATATTATGAGCATTCGATTAATTATTTGATATTAATTTGCGCTGGTGTGGAGGTATCCTTCACGAGAATGGTCTTGATACGGACAGACGAACAACAAAGCGATACTATAAGACTTTTGTTTTTATTTTTATGGAACCCTAAAAAATTAAAGAAGGAATACTTATTCTCCCACAGGATAAGTTCTCTCACAGCCAAGTAGAATACTGTTTAAAGTTACATTACAAAATATGAAAAATAATTAACCAAATATTATCTATCTATTAACCTAGTCTTCTACTGTAATTTAATGTACGCACAAAAATTTAAAATATTATAGCATGTAACGTTATCAAAAATGTAAAATGAATGTAGAAGCCCCCTCGTGTATCACTGCCTATCTAATCCCTTAGCTAAACGTATCCCATAATTACGCTGGATAGACGTATCTCCGACAATCACACTGTCGAGTGGCGCCGCGCTGTGGCCATTTACTGATTGAACATAAATATTCACGGAATTCTTTCATTTTTTATGAATTTTGTTCTTAATTTTTTTTTTAAAGATGATTTCTTTTTAATTTACGTGTTAACTAACTTGTTAAATAGTTGTCGTTTTGATAGTTATTATTACTATTATTATTAGTGTTGCATTATATCCCGCACAAAGTACGGTGGGCAAAAGGAACCTTGGTACTCCACAATGAAGTACATTGTGCATTGGATCGTAAATGAATATAAAAATTTTAGCTTCACGCTGTATCCCGCACATGACAAAATAAGTAGATGGAACTTGGGAACCTAGTGTTAAGAGTCTCCACCGAATTTGAGACATTGCGTGTTGAGTGGCGGAACTCTACGCCGCGCGCGTCTAAAAGCTATCTACTGTCTAATTTACTCCCTTGAGTGGAAAATGGACCAAAACCATTGCGCTTACAATCAGTTACTGTGTCCCTACGCCACACATCCTCGATACATTATTTCTTTTTGTATTAGGCAAGAAAGAAATTTCGACAATAAATTAAGATGTTCGTCGACAGGATTTTGGGAAAAAGTGGCATGATTAGACAACTTCTTCCGCTGACTCACGGCCGGAGTTTTTACCAAGATTGACTAGAAGACTTAATTATATACTTTTTTGCGTAAGAAAATTAAATCTTGAAAAACTCATTGTAATCTTTTTCGTTATAAAAAGTTTTGGTCGTAAATGACATTTTAATTTATAGTAAGGCGATGAAAAAATAGAGTCTATACTTATGTTTCTTTACTATAATGTGAAAATATACTTTTAAAATTGTATATGGCAATGGCTCAGGAGTATATGCTATCGGTTGTAAACGCAAGAGGTTGTAGGTTCGATTCCCTGTCAAGGATATTAAATATTTAATCTTTATTTCCTTACATTTTTTTATAACACAAGACGAAATGCTCCGGTCGTAATTGAAACGAAGTGTTTCAATCCTACTTTGACCTGGTAACCTTTTCCAGGTTTCCCTTGCCTATCATAATAAGCAACATAATACAGAAAATATCTTTCCTAAACGAGAATCGAGCCCACAACCATTACATTTATAGCCACGTATCCCACTGCGTCATAGTGGCCTCATTGTATATCAAAAATTGTGTGTGGCAAGCAAGTTAGACGAGAGATTTGATCTCACTTCTTTTGGATACCGTCCAAACGCTGCAGTTAGTCAATAAGTTAGTTTATATTGTGGTACGTTCAATTTATATAAAGCTGTAACAACCACAAAAGGTAACTGTAATTTTATCATATAATAATGAATCCTAATATTTTTATTAGCTTCACGTTTAATTCCGTACATAGAAATGTAATCAGAGCAAACCTGGGAACACTCCGTTTGATATTATAACACTATCCACCGAGGCATTATGTATTGAGTAGCGTAACTCAACGCCGCGTTTGGCTTTGTAACCAAAAAGAAAAAATAACAAATATGAAATAATAAATATTTCTATGAACCTGCGCTAGGACAGGCTTCTATAAACATATTTTAAATATACTAAATAAATAATGATCTAAAGAATTCTTTTAACGTCAAAGGAAAGGTTATAATTTTATACAACTTATTTATTATTTCAAATTTTGGGACGGCGAGCTCGCAAATTATTTATACACCATTAGTCTCTTGAGATTTGAGATTTACTTGTATTTTAGTGCCTACGTTTATTTTCAGCTCATATTTCTTACAATTACATATTTGATTTGCTGTTCAATCAATGTAAAATGTTTCTTACGTTTATTCTGAATCCCAAACATATTTGTGTACGCAGAGGAAACATAAGAGCAGAGAGAGTAGTGTTAAGACAATTAGTTACCGTTCAGACTCTTCTCTTCTCTAATATCCGCTGTATTTTCTACGCAATGCTTACGTATTGATTGGCGGAACTCAACTCCGCGCTTTGCTTCATTAGGGGTGTGGTAGTCGAACCCACAAGCGTCTAGATTTGCAATCATACGCTTGTGCCCCTGTGCCACCTGATCGCCTCACATAATATAAAGTCAGTTAATTATATTAACAATATGTTTTATTTTATTTTACGATTTATTAGATACTCTTAACAATCGCCGTCATTATTCTGTTCTAAATATATTGCATTTTTTTGCAGATACCTAAACGCCGATGTCTACAAGAAATATTATAAATTTTAAGAAGCCCGTGTAATATTATGTAAGTATTTAGAAGTATTCAAAATATATAATCATGACATACAAATAATATGAGATTTAAAAAAATATAAGTAAGGAAAAAAATACGTATGAAGATTATATCATAATGTGATTTGTATTCGCGCCTCTTGTAAACCGTACGCGCTTGTACAGTCTCACCATTAAACTATACATACATACATCACGCTATATATGTAGGCAGAGAGAACGGAGCGCCAAACGCTACGGTCTCGGCATACCTCTTTCGCCTCGTCCACTGTCATCAGCCTCTTCATACATGCCCTCCGGGGGGTCCTCATGCTTTTTACGTGACCTTCCTCTTAAACTATACGTTCTCATCAATTTTTTTATGTGCTTATTAAAACTTATTTATGTTGTTAGCATCTCTGTAGTGCTAGTTCGAATGTGCCTACGTTAAATATTTATTTATATAGAAATATATTATAATTATATATGGAGTGTCTTAACACTAGGTTCCCAAGTTCCCTCTGCCTACCCTGCCATGTGCGGGATACAGCGTGAAGTTAAGTAAGTGAGTGAGTAAAAATTAAGAGATTAAAGTCACATCTAAACAATACTATCGAATACCATCCTAACGATATCCTATATCGCAAACAAAAAAAACAAATCAAATTAGAACCAAGCATATTCAATATGAGGATATTCTTTGAAATATTTTTTCAGGCTTATCAATTATTAAAAGAATATTATAATATTCCAAAAAATATTATTGTTTGATATTGTTTTGGCGAAAGTTCTATCTACGTGGAAATAATTTGGCTACAGGAAAATTAGTTTTGTGTTCTTCCAAATTATATTACGGCAATATAATTATGGAATTTCTTGTGGATTGGCTATTTGGGTATATGATTATGTTTTTATGGTTACATTTTATACGTGGGATTTATTTATTTAGGCCATTGTTCCATAATGGGTGAGCGTACGGCGTTTAAGGCCGTAAGTTGAAAAAGTGCAGCTTAGTGTTAGTGTTAGTAATCTACGGACGAACACACAATATCTCGAACCTTAGGAAAATCTTAACTGAACTCTTTAAATGACATATTTTAAAAATATAGAAAATATAGATATCTATTTTTAAATATTATATAAAGAAATGTAATTGATAAAAGAAAATTTGTTTGATAACATAAGGAATGGACCATATGGTTCTTTTTTTTTTATCTTCACACTGTATCTGGTACAAAGCAATATTCACAGGATATCTAGTTTTAAGACACTGTATTCTAATTAAGACATTTCCTTTATGCACTTTTAGCTAAATTCTGAAAATTAATTGCATGTTGAGCGGCGAAACTTAAAGCTGAACACCGAGTCTATAGTGTAGGAAATAATATTCACTCACTCACTCAGCTTCACGCTGTATCCCGCACATGGCAGTGTAGGCAGAGGAAACTTGGGAACCTAGTGTTAAGACACTCCGTTCAACTTCTGTTACCCACTTTCTGCCGAATTTGGGGCATTGCCTGTTAAGCGACGGAACTGAACGCCCCGCGTTTTGCCTTGTAGCAGAGCGAAGAAATAAAATTATTGAATATTTAAATCGAAAATGTTAAATACCTCATCACCTCGCGTGGGGATCGAACCCACAACCTGCTGTTTACACGACAGACCTCAGGAAATAATATTTGTAAGATAAACATCAAGTTGCCTGTACGCACCCTGCTATACGGGAAAAGTGTGAAGCTACTGACTATGAAGTACATGATACAATGATAAAATCAAATATAACCTTGATGAACACAAAGCAATACAATTATGTCACTTCACCAAAATAATCTATCTGTTAATTAACATACAAAATTTAATTGGAACTCCATACTCAATACGTTTGCGTGTATTATAAATGGATATTAGTTTAAAATTGCGTAATGAACACTGTTGATATACGATTGGATGTTTTGACATCAATCGTATACTAATCTTTACATAATTAATAGTAATTTGTATTTGTTTTATAAATTATCTATCAACATCAACAATTATTTATAAGGCCGCATTTTCATTTCGTTAGTATAACACATAGTATTGATTTACTATTAAATGAAAAGAATTTATATATATATATATATATATATATATATATATATATATATATATATATATATATATATATATATATATATATATATATATATATATATATATATACACATATATGTCTTTTGTCATTTCTTCGCTCTGCAAAAAGCGCAGCGTTAAGACCCACCACTCAACACGCAATACACTCAAATTCGGCGGAAAGTCGAGAGCGAAAGTGGAACGGAGTGTCTTAACTTAATATAGATTCCCAGGTTCCCTCCGCCTATTCTGCCATGTGCAGGATACAGCATGAAGCTGAGAGTATACATAAAATAAATTATATATTATATTATATATAATTATTATAATTTTAATTGAATATTACTATATTCAACGAATTAATTTAATTATTTGAAATAATAACTTCCTAAGTAATTAATATAATTATTTTAATTAAAGCAGTGAATGTTTTTTAGTCATCATTTCTCATTATTGCTGTCGTGGCGTAGATAATTGATAAGTTCACGTTATATTTGGCTCATTATTTGCCACATGATTTATTATAAACAAAATGAAATGTAATTATATCTATATTTGACTTTAATTTAATATATAAAATATCAGTTATTACCGTCGCTGAAATTCAAGAAATCATTTCAAAATAGTTACCAAGGACCCCGTGTCAAGTTTTATCTTATCTTTATACCATGCGTAGCGAGTTTATGTAGGCTTTACATTGTCTGTCAGTCAGTTTAAATCGAAAGAGTTAGTGGTATATCACCACTAACTCGATAAGATGATAATTTAATTGATAATTACTGATTCAATTTATTGTCCGATACGTTATTTTTAATAAAAAATCTTGTCTTTTTTATGTATGGGAAAACACTTTAAAAATTAAAAAAAAAAGATTTTCATGTGTAAATATTTGATAGTAGCATTGAGATATAAAGCTTGTATTTATACAATCAGGCCTCGCATTAAAATAAGAAAATAATTTCAATACGGGGCCTGTCATGGTGACCATAATTGGGAACGGAGTGTCTTAAACATAGGCTATATTTGCTCGCCCTGCTAAAACTCAAAGCTAAAACTCTGCTTCACGCTTTATCCCTCACACTGTAGGGGGGCAGAGGGAACTTAGGAACAATTTTTTTTAATACACTCCGTTCTTTTTCCCACCGAAATTGAGGCATCGCTTGAGTGGCGGAGCTCAACCGCGCTTTGCTATATTACCAGAGCGAATGAATATATTAAATATTAAAATTGAAAATAATTAATATTTGAGGCCTGTCGTGGCGCAGAGGCACAAGAGTGTGACTGTAACCGACAGGTTCTGGGTTCGATCCCCAGTCGAGGAAATGAAATTTTTAATATTTTCAATTTAAATATTTAATGTTTCATTTCTTCGCTCTGGTAATAAGGCAAAGCGCGGCGTTGAGTTCCGCCACTCAATACGCAATGCCTCAAATTCAATTCAAATTCGGCGGAAAGTGCGGAACGGAAGTGGAACGGAGTGTCATAACACTAGGTTTCACTTCCGTTCCCTCTGCCTACCCTGCCTAGTGCGGGATACAGCGTGAAGCTGAAAAAATATTTGATTTCCTCAAGCGGGTATCGAACCCACAACCTGTCGCGTTTACAGTCACACGCTTATGCCACACGACAAGCATCAAATAAAAACCTTATTTATTCATATAAGTACAATATTTTATACTTCAATATTTCTATTTTAAAATCGTTTTTATGTACATTGGGTTGCAGTCCTCAATCACCGGAACATTTTGGGTGAATAATATAAATTTTCATTTGATTCCCAGCGAAGCATTGCCTTTCCTCTATCATAACTGTGAATAAGTTATGAAATGAATACACTGGCATATCGATCGCTGTCTCGAAAGTCGAGTGAGACAAGTCGGGCTATACGATACAACACTTGTAAACGAATTTCAATACAATTCTGGACAAAGGAATTTGTGTGTGATATACACTAAATGTTAGCAACTAAATATGTAATATCTTTTTTTTTTAGATTTAAAAGAAGGATGGGTTGGGTTAATGCATATTATGATAAAGTCGAGAATGTCATATATACGTAGTCGTAAAAAGGGGAATGATGAAAAAGCCATAATGGCGTATTTGATCTCGCTTCTCTTGATGTTCATAAAATGCTTTAACTTTAATTTGGCTCATAAACGGTTAGGATCAAATAAAAAAAAATCTACAATAAAATTAGAGAACTTCCAAGCTTCACGCTGTATCCCACACACGGCAGGGTAGGCAGAAGGACCTTGGGAACCTAGTGTTATGGCATTCCGTTCCACTTCCGTTCTCCACTTTCCACCTGTGGATTCAATACCCACTCGAGGAAATTAAATTTATTAACATTTTATTTAATATTTTAATATTTTCAATTTAAATGTTTATTTTTTTCATTCGTTGACTCTGTTAAGAAGGCAAAGCGCAGCGTTGAGTTCCGCCAATTAACACGCAATGCCTCAAGGTTATGAGTGGACGAATTCAACACCGCGTTTTGTCTACCAGAGCGATGGAATGAAAATATTAAATATCAATGCAGTTCTAATCAATTATAAAAATTAACAGCGCAAATATCATATGTATATGAATATTTTGTTTACAAACTTTTGTTCACAAAGACAGTTAATAATTACTTTAGTCAAAATTACAGCATTATTTGAAATTCCTTAGCAAACTAGTCATGTAAATATTTGCTCGTTAATCCATTTGAAGTATGATAATATGACGATGATGGAGCTTAACACTTTGAGAACAAAGTGTTTGCTTAATAAGCTTATATTCAAGCTTATATACAGCTTTTAACAAAGCTATTGCTATGAAATGAATATTATATAAATACAATAAAACATTTAAACTTCGTTATAGTATTTTTCTACTATAGTTTTCTTCTTGCTTAGTTTCCCTCTGCCTAGCCTGAAATGTGCGGGATTATGCTTCCCGCAGTAGCAGTAGTCCGGTACATTGCATGGTAAAGAAAGTTCGGAGCTCAATACCGCACAGTATAGTATATAGCTAATAGTTCTCGCTAACATATAGGCTATACTTTTTTTGAAAATTTTCTCTTTAAGGGGGTAAAAGGGTGTGGGGGTAAGTAAAAAAAAAAAAAAATGCCGCAATAAGGATTTTTGGAAATTATGCCTTAACGAGGATGAAAAAGGGACGAGTAAGTTTCAATGAAGTGTACTGATCAATCTATGAGAACCTAACTGGCATGCAACACCAAGAGCACGGTTTCACTTTAAAAACATACGAAAATTACGATAGTTTTTTTATCTTTCGTTGGCGCATAAACATCCCTTGGCGAGACGAATTTCGCGGACATCACCTAGTAAGCAACAATATTTATTAAAAATAAACTGAAATATTTTTACTATGAAATACTTGTAGTATGTAAGTTTTGTTTTATATTTATGTCTTAGAAGTTTTTCTTTCATATTTAATTATTGTAAATTGTTTTATTATAATTTCAATAGGCCTGTCGTGGCGCAGCGGCACAAGCGTGTGACTGTACCGACAGGTTGTGAGTTCGATCCGTAGTCGAGGAAATGAAATATTTAATGTTTTCATTTCTTCGCTCTGGTACAAGGCAAAAACGTGGCGTTTAGTGCCGCCACTCAACACACAATGCCTCAAATTTGGCGGAAAGTGGAACGGAGTGTCTTTACACTAGGTTCCCAAGTTCCCTCTGTCTGCTCTGCCATGTGTGGGATACAGCGTGAAGCTGAGTGAGAGAGTATAGTTTAAAAAAGAATACATCACTATCAGGGGCCTAGCCTTGACCTCTAGGGATCTAACCTAGTGGGCAATCTAGTTTATTCTAGGCTTTACTAGTTTATAATCCTATCGTGGATAGGAAGAACTACTTTAGTCTATATTAAACTAGCTTGCCTTGAACATAGATATATCTAAAAAAATAACTGTTTATATAATTCTACTATATATTTTCTTTTTAACTACAAGGTAGATTGAATAATAATACAAGGTAAGATATAAAAAATAATACGTAAGACAAAAAAAGTCTCAAAAAAAATTTACTTTGATACCACTATTGTATAAATATATCTTAATAGGAAACCTTATATATTTAACTAAAAAATATAAAAGTATATGATAAATTTCATTATTATTTCTATAAAAGTCTACAAGGGAAAAAAATATGCCCCAATTTTTAAGTCTTTCTTATATAAAAGGAGAAAATATTGCTTTCAATACAAGTTTTTTCTTAAGAATGAAAAAAAGGAAAAGAATAGAATATCTTGATTACATTACTTTCACATTAACATTTGGTTGGTTTTAAAAAAATCCTTACTTAGCTTCACCCTGTATCCCGGACATGACAAGGTAGGCAGAGGGAACTTGGGAACCTAATCTTAAGACGTTCCACTTCTGCTCTCCATTTTCCGCCGAATTTGAGGCATTACGTGTTGAATGGCGGAACTGAACGCCGCGCTATGCCTCATAACCAGAGCGAAGAAATGGAAACATTAAATATTTAATTTCAAAATATTAAATATTTCATTCCCTCTAGTGGGGATCGAACTCACAACCTGTCGTATGCAGTCACACGTTTCTGCCACTGCGCCACGACAGGCCTTGAGAAAGGCTTCTATAAAAATAATCAATTTTAACGTAAGATCATACAACACAATTCAAATTTAACTTTATAGAAGTAAATAATAAAAAATTCTATTCAACGTTCGTATCCCATTGATATTCAAGGAATCACCAGGCGTCAACGCCGTCGTCGATTCCAATAAGCATTCTAGTCAACTTTCTTGTATGCATGTATGTATGTGCACTTTGAACGACATTCTTTGGTGATCGAGTATATTATATTGTGATCTATGGGGAGTGATGTTGGGTAATTACTTTGGATTCTCTTTCTTCGACTGTTAGAAATGAATTTTGCCACGGCGTTGGTTGTGGGCTCGATGGCTTAAGAAGAATCTACTCTACTCTGCTTCACGCTGTATCCCGCACATGGCAGGGTAGGCAGAGGGAACTTGGAAATCTAGTGTTAAGACACTCCGTTCTACTTCCGTTCCCCACTTTCCGCCGAATTTGAGGCATTGCGTGTTGAGTGGTGGAACTCAACGCCGCGTTTTGCCTACTACAACTAACAATAAAAATTTAACCTAGCAGGATGTGAACGTGCGCCTCTTCGAAAACGTCCAAGCGCTTCTGACCGCGTCGATTGTAGATTCGATCTCGCTAGGGAAAATAAATCTCAACATTTCTGATAGGTTAACAAAACGTATATATAAACGTACGTCTCGATTAAGCGGTATGTGGAGAACAGTGACCTTACATTCAATTCCATTGACCTACCCTGCTATAGGCACGGAGTATACCGATAGCTAAATAATAACAGTTCCTAATAGATGTTCTTTGATTTAGATCATAAATTGGACACAAGAACTTTTGTAGACTTAGCTCGTGGACAGCGGTTTGTGTGGGATAATCCTTAATTTAGGGCTGAATACAGCGTAGAGTCGTATACGATTTAGTAAAACAAATTACAGATGATATCGTCTACAGAATTTTATATTTCTTGAACCAGAATAAAACAAAATTGTCATACAGTTACTATTGGACTTTTGTAAATATTCATATTATTGTGACAATTTTTGAGGCCTGTCGTGGCGCAGCGGCACAAGAGTGTGACTGTAACCAACAGGTTCTGGGTTCAATCCCCAGTCGAGGAAATGAAATATTTAATATTTTCGATTTAAATATTTAATGTTTCATTTCTTCGCTCTGGTAATAAGGCAAAGCGCGGCGTTGAGTTTCGCCACTCAACACGCAATGCCTCAAATTCGGCGGAAAGTGGGGAACGGAAGTGGAACGGAGTGTCATAACACTAGGTTTCACTTCCTTTCCCTCTGCCTACCCTACCTCGTGCGGGATACAGCGTGAAGCTGAGTAGAGTGAGTAGTAGAGTAACTTTTGAACGTGTTCTGTGTATCTCGGAATCTCTTACACGTAATTACTAGCTTTTATTTACGACTTCCCTTGCGTCATGAAAAGGAAATAACTAGGGAATTTGTCATACATAAATGACACTTATCATGATCCCTATCGTGGCACAAATTCTGGTAGCACAGTAAAGCGCGGTGTTGAGTTCCGCCACTCAATACGCAATACCTCAAATCCGAGAGACAGTGGAGACCGGGACGTGAGTGTCTCAACACTAAGTTCCTAAATTACCATACAGCGAAAAGATAATAAAATAATCTATGTATGATTTAGTATGGTTGAACGTGATCAGAAACGGTAAATGTGAATTGAAGTCTATTTTTGTGTTGGACTTTTGATTGAGGATGGTAAGTTATGTTAGGGCACATTAATCAATCAGCCACCCTCGAGCACATAAAATGGGTCTTGTGTTCTCTTAGTTATTTCCGTTTGACAAAGGTAAAAGGTAATACAGTTGTAAAGACACTCATATCATTGCTTATCACATTTTCTACTACCCACTGTAAACGTTAAACGTTAGGTACATTACGCCCAACAATTTCGCAGTCACGCTCAAAATTCATACGCAAAAACATTTTCACCTTGAAAACCGCCAAAAATAACCGAAAATTTCACAAGAATTTGTATTCATAGCCGTTATCCGACTCCAAAATGCGCTGCCTCCATTAAAGTTATACTTACGTGAGATTAAACTTCTCGGGCTAAGTACATGCCAGGAACATTCTAAACTTTAAGTTAGGGGGACTTAGCCTGCCTTTTTTAAGTGAACAAGAATTTTCTTTTATCTACACGAATGGAATCTTGGAAAGTACAAGTTATGGAACTTGTTATGATATTCAAATAATAATTAATAATATTTTAAATGTCAGTATCGACGATCCAAAATATTACTACTTCATAGTAAGCGATTGTAACTCTTAAGCTGTTAATTGGATTTTTATAAGAAGCGAAGCGAAGAACACGGTTGGTGTTTTGAAAAAATCCAAGCAAATCAGTACGTTAATGCTGGAGATAGGGTGCTGATACAGACACACAGACATCGTTTTTGTATTTGAGATTGTACCATTTCCACAAAGATAAATGTTTTTTTTTTCATTTCATCGCTTTAGTGACAGGACAAAGAAATCAAATACAATAAGTTCTCGAAAATCAGACGTAAACTTTTCACCCGATTTTCGTTTCGCTTTGCTTCATTTGGGTTTCACTATTTCCAAAAACAGTGATTTCTCTTAATGGTCGAGTTGTATATTGAATGGCGGAACTCAACGCCGTGCGTTATTTCGTTACTAAAGTAAATAATAATATTCAATTATTAATTATAAGAAAAGTAAATAATAAATTATGTGCTATTGAGATATACATATAAGCTAAATAATTGTAGAAATTTGGGAGTTAAAAAAGATTAGGATTATACGATTTCCACCTAAGAAAATGGTTCATTCATGAAATGAATGAACCATTCACGATAATGACAGGACGAAGATACCTAATATATAATATCTTAAAAATTAGTTTAGCTTTTCACCCGATTTTCGTTTCGCTTCGCTTCATTGGATATGGGAATCACTGTTCCCAAGGACAATGGCGGCGTTCCATGTTAAGTGGCGGAACTCAACGCCGTGTGCTATTTCGTTACCAATACCAAAAAATATAAAATATTTAATAATAAGAAATATAAATAATAAACTATGTGCTAAACTTAAATTTAAAAAGCGTATATAAATTTTGAACGAAGCAGGATTTGAACCCGCGCCTCTGGAATACCGTTCCAGCGCTCTGACCAACTAAACGAACGAATGGCTTAGTTGGTCAGAGCGCTGGAACGGTTTTCCAGAGGCGCGGGTTCAAATCCTGCTTCGTTCAAAATTTTTATACGCTTTTTAAATTTGCGGGTTCAAAATTTTTATACGCTTTTTAATATGCGGGTTCAAATCCTGCGTCGTTCAAAATTTTTATACGCTTTTTAAATTTAAGTTTAGTATTTTCTGTCCTAAGTGTGGAAAAACACTTTAAAACATAGTAAAAATATTAAACTTTGAAAGCTTTTGAGATATAAAAGTTATATAATTGTAGAAATTCATCTATATTTGTATAGAAGTTTTCATAGCGTTTCGTGGGGAAATATCTATCCATCCACACAAACTTTCACATTTATAATATGATAAGTAGGTTGGTCCGAAATAGGATAATGTAAAAGCTTTTGTAGTTTCTTATTATTATATTTTTTATATTACAATTTTGAAATTAAACCTTAACGTATTAAAATATGAACGCATGTAGGGGGATTTCAGCTCATGTTTCTTGGAATCCATCAAAGTTGTCTGATCACTAAGGCGTACAGTCTCAAGAAGCTGATTAAAGATTAAAAAAATTATGTTTATTGTTTGCATCTCCTTAAGAAGAGTTTTAAGAATTTCTGCTACATAAAGATATTAACTTCGAATTAATATTCATAAATTATATTATATTTATTAAAAATTATATATATTATATATTAATTAAATAAGTACTTTTTTCCTAAGTACGGACTAACACTTTAAAAATGACAAAAATAGGAGCGAATACCTTATTCATATTATCTCGATGTCAAAACGTCCATAGGTGATAGCCCATTTAATATAAAGTGTAGTTATATCAACTAAGGAAACGTGGCTAGTTAAGGAAGATCCAAACAGTTGGTAGTTCATCACACGCTTGTATTAACGAGGTATCTTGCTTCATTCGTGAGGCTATTTAACCTTAACATACATGTAAATTTGTCTTCCTTTAACTAGACTATACTAAATACACGACAATGTCAAAGAAAATCAGATCGTATGTGATATATATTTTTGCAGTTTCACGTGGCATTTAACATATAACAAGTAAAGCAAGGATAATGTAGTGCATTTAAAAGCTCGATTCCTTCTTGTAGCATAAACGTTTTACTTGGAGAAGTACGGAGTTACGGAAATATTTCTTTCAGAAATCAATCTCAGAGCCATCGCGTTTTGTCATTGAATCATTGAGCCCCTCGAGAATAAATTATTTAATATCAACAAGAATAGGCAAGTCAAATTTTCAACATAAACACAAACAGACATACATACACTTTAGCAATCATAATAATTAAGTAACACATTGGAGTTATAACGCAATTATACTAAGTTGCTAACTTGTATGTACTTAGGAAATTCGTTGCAAAGTTAGGGGTAGAGTTAAGTAAACTGTACCCTTGGTTAGACGTTAATGTAATATGATTCTAATGAAAACACTAAATCTGCCCATTATTGATATTATCATAGAATTGGGTTGAAATAATTATATTTTGTGTTTCTTATTATAAATATGTTGATGTGAACGGTGAACAGAGGCTGTGTGTGATAGATAGGTCGCAAGTTCGATTTCCAGGGTCACGCTGTATCGCCCATGGCAGGGTAGTCTAAGGGAACTTGGGAACCTATTGTTAAGACACTCCGTTCAGTTCCACACTTTCTACACTATTTAAGGCATTTCGTGTTAATCAACCAATTTCTCTAATCAACCAATTTATGTAGCCAAATATCGATATTCAACATAGAATGCCTCAAATTTGGATGCTTCATATTAGGTATAACCATTCAGCCTACGAATAATACATATAAATCCCTTGCGATATGCGTCCTATATATAAACGTGGAACTACAAAAGAAATAATATATGAAATATTTTTTATAAATCTGTTTTTGAAAAGAGTCAATCAAATCAGTTTGTATGTAATTAGTAAGCATGTCTTAATCTTAGTTTGGCTTGGCTGGTATCAATATACAGCTGATGTTAATATGAGTACATAGATTATGGAATTGCTGATGAAATTATATTTACTAAAATTTGTAGTTCTCTAACTCACTTTAAGCTTCACAGGCACATAGCAGAGTAAACAGATGGAACTTGGGAACCCAGTGTTAAAACACTCCGTTCTACTTTCGTTCCCAACTTCCCGCAGAATTTGAGGTATTGCGTGTCGAGTGGCGGAACTCAACGCCGTGCTTTGCCTAGTTACCAGAGCGAAGAAATAAAGGCATTAAGTATTTAATTTGAAAATATTAAATTAAATATTTCATTTCCTCGTATAAGAATTGCAACCTCTGGATATATTTTCTGTAAAAGCGAATAAATTATTTGAAGCCATACCGTCTTTCAAACAATCTGTTCGAATAAACTCAAATATTGCCAATATTACTTATTTTCTTTTTAAGCTACGAGATTTGATTTAAAACTACTTCTTTCATTCATGTGGTAAAATTTAAGTTTCATTAGATTATCAACTTGAACTTTTATATATAAGAAAAAAGATAATCACAATAAAGGATATCATCTGGTTGTAATCGCGACGGTAGTAAATTCGATAGCAGTTCAGGGGATTGATATTTTTTTATATATATCTAGTGACCGCTGCAAGTTCACTGGGCTTGCTGTGATCTTGGCTTGGTCTAAGATATTTACTTATCATTATATTGCTAGGAATAGGCAATTTAATTTTTGAAATTAGATTAAAAAGCAGAGAACTGCGTGTACTAAGAACATGTTTTTTCTTCCTATCTATATCTATATATTATTGTATATTTATGTAAGATAACGCATGGGACTAAAAATAGGAAAGCAATCTAATTATACTATAAGAATCAAGTGCTCCTTAAGCTGATGTCGTTTGATGTAAATGCGACCATTACGGATCAATTTCCACTTTAGTAAATTGACTACTTTAAATTTCTTATACCTACATCGTTAAATAGAGGCGTTGAAAAAGAATACCATAGTATATTTCCAAAATAAACCACTAGTAAGAACACTAGGTTACCTAGCCCTCTGCCTAGGGTAGGCAAAGTGTAAAAAGCATTAATCTAAAGGAATTGTAAAAACATTTTTAATGTTTTTATTTTTCTTCGCTCTCAGTAACAGAGCACGGCATTGAGATCCGCCACACAACACGCAGTGCTTCAGCAGAAAATGAGAAATGGAATGGAGTGCTTTAACACTAGGTTCCCAAGTTCCTTTTGGCTACCCTGCCATGTACGATATTCAAAACATGTAAATAATAATACGTAAACTGTTCAAATATTTTCCAGCTTGGCCAAATTCATTGTTTTCGTAAATATTTTCTGTAGAGGTGAGTTTCTAAAACCAACATCATTCTATAGTTAAAGGCAAACAGATATAATATATTTTATATCAATATTTGAAATTGACTTTTGTCGCTTTTAATGGAGCTTATTACAAAGTTTTTCGTTTGTATATATCTTTCGGAGGCAGACAATAAAGAAAATTATATTGTTGGTTAGTAGTTTAAAGTGATTCGTCACTTCGTTATGATACATATTTTAAGACTTTAAGATTGTAACGCCTTTACAGTTTTCAGCGATGTTTGTGAGTTTAATTTCCACTTGGTGTGAGAAATGTTAATATTTATTTTTTTGGCTCTCGTAATGAGGTAAACTACGGCGTTGAATTTCGTCACTCAAAACGAATTGTCTTAAGAATTTGGCGGAAATTGAGGAACTGAATTAGTTTCCAGATTCAATACTTCGTAATTGTCAATGTTTTGATGTCTAATCCTATTCTGGTCTGCATTCATTGTAAAAGCAACACTTCTGAGTCATTTATGAAACTTAAATTTACATCACACCATTCTCTACTCATTACTAATTTTAAGGACAGAACTACTTAAAATTAAATGTAAGTAGAGCTTTAAGACTCTAATACATACACATTTAAGCATCCTTATTATTAATTTTAAATTGATATGCCTCCAAAATTCTTGGTAAAGTAGGAAACGAAGTATCTTAATACTCGAATTATCTTTATTTTCTATTGCAATGCGGCATAACAGGACTTCGTCTCACTTTTATGATTATAGAAACGTAAGTAAACGGAAGTTACAAGTTATAATCTGACGACATTAAACTTACATCGTATATATATATTCTTTATTGTATAACAAAAAAACAAAATGAAATATAACAATAACAAAAAATAAGTGAACAATGGCGGACTTATCTCTTAAAGAAATCTCTTCCAGCCAACCAATGAAAGTGGAAGAGAAAGTTGCGGAGTAAACAAACTATAAACTTTATAAAAATAAATACAAATCATACATATATATCATAAAAAAAAAAATTATAACATACACATATAGATACATACTAACATACATACACGTATACATACATATAATAAACAAACTGCAAATACACATCGTATGGGTGCATAGACTCATTTTGTATGAAATGAACTATAAATATAAGTTTGCAATAGGTTTTATTTGTTTTCCTAATTTAGTTTTTTTTATTTGTACAACAAGTTTTGTCTTTTGATAACGCGGTGAATGGGTGTGTAAGTTTCTTATAAAATAAATATAACTTTTCATTTTCCGGATGTGTTTGAGGCCTGTCGTGGCGCAGCGGCTCAAATGTGTGACTGTAACCGACAGGTACTGGGTTCGATGGGGAGGAAATGAAATATTTAATATTTTTAATTTAAATATTTAATGTTTCAATTCTTCGCTCTGGTAATAAGGCAAAGCGCGCCGTTGAGTTCCACCACTCAACACGCAATGCCTCAAATTCAGCGGAAAGTGGGTAATCGAAGTGGAATGGAGTGTCTTAACACTAGGTTCCCGGGTTCCCTCGTGCGGGATACAGCGTGAAGCTGATGATATAATTATCCGGATGTTTTCTGAATCCTAATTGTCTGTGAGTTCTTATTTATTACCAAATAATACTGAATTGTGTTACGGAAAGTGTTCTATAGATTCTGATTATGCAGAACATTTCACACAAAATGCCGGAAAAACGATGTATAAATACTCATATATTTTGATTGTATGGATATAAAGCTACAATTTTTTGCTTTGCATTGAAGAAACATGATCTTAAATATTTAATTTTAGTTTCAGATTGATACCTCAACCCAAATTTGAGGTAATGATAGACAGACGATAAAACGGATGACAAAATAATTCTATTAAAGATTTTTTCTTTCTAGTAACAAATAGTAGTAAAGATGAAATCGGATATTTAACATACACAAATAACTATTGCAATCTCGATATAAATAACACAATATATGAATTCCTGTTCCTTTTGACTGCTCTAGCTATTTCCAGATATATCACTGAGAAATACCCGATTTTCCATAGTAGTTGTAAGAAACGAATGTTGTTCATAAATCTTTGTCCGGCAGAACGACGAGTACGTACAAGTCAATATTCTATTTCTATTTTCCAATTCGATTTGCAAATACATACTATGAAAATAGCTGAGTTTTGTTTAAACATTTCTATAAATATTTATATGTATTTAAATATGGTACCTATATATATTTTTAGGTCATCGTGGCATTTTTGGTTGACTTTGACATGACATCGAATCAATGGTGGGTTTTGTTTCCTTTAAAATAATATTTGAGGCCTGTTGTGGCATAGGGGCCTCAGCATGTGACTGTATAAGTGACAAGTTGCAGGTTCGAGTCTCGAGTAAATGAAATATTTAATATTTTCATTTTAAATATTTATTGTTGTCATTACTTCTTTCTGGTAAGAAGGTAGGCCACTTATTAAGCAATTCCTCAAATTCGGCGGAAAGTGGGGAAAGGAACGGAGAGTCTTAACACTAGTGTGTAAAGCTGAGTAAAATAATAATTTGGTGTTTTGTTTTATTTATAACAATTTTTTAGATGAACTTTTTCAATTTATTTATAACAATAAGAAAAATAGTTAATTTAATTTTGACGTTATAATGGACAAAAACACACATGTATAGTACCTATAGTAAGAAAATTTAAACTTTTAAAAATCCCTGAACCAAAAGCATCTTAGCAAAGTAAACCTCACGTTATCAAAATGCTGTAACACTAAAAATATTTTTTATAAAACATACCTAATAATCGTCGTGATGAACAAAGTTTTTAATGAAAGAAAGTACTCAAATTTGTTCATTCATTCAGGAGCTACGGTACCATAGACAGTCACACAGATAAAGAGACGAACAGGTCACACTCACTCAGCTTCACGCTGTATCCCGCACATAGCAGAGTAGGCAGAAGGAACTTGGGAACCCAGTGTTAAGACACTTCGTTCCACTTTCGTCCCCCACATTTCGCAATTTAAGGCAATGCGTGTTAAGTGGTGGTACCAACGCCACGTTTTACCTTGTACCAGAGCGAAGAAATGAAAACATTAAATATTTAAATTGAAAACATCAAATGTTTAATTTCCTCGAGTGGGGATCGAACCCACAACCTGTCAGTTACAGTCACACACTTGTGCCGCTGCACCACGACAGGCCTCAAGTCAGGTCAGACTTACAACATCCTTATTTTTTATTTGGATTAAAACATTATATAAATTTATGAAAATAATGAAAACAGCTTTTCATGACTTTTATTTAGTAGACAAAATTACTAACACATATTTATTCAATATTAATAAATCTACTCGCTGTTCTATATATGCTGATTATACGTATACCACTCCCTTTTTGCGGATTAACTCGTAGAGGTACGGAGATAATCCAAGCAATGTCAAACATTTCATTGTAAATAATAAATTATGACTTCTCGGTAAAGTGGTTGCAAAGGGTCTGATGGAACAAAGCTCGAATTCGACATGGAAAAAATTTTTTTCTGGAGGCACAGTAGTCTGAGGGAACCTATCTTATGATTCTCAGTTCTCATTAAGGCACTTTCTTTAACTATTTTCCCCAGAATCTGGCATTGCATGTTGTATGGCAAATTCAAATACAAAGAATGTAATCAAGTTGGAAGGTACGTGTTTTATTTATTAAACGTGAAGCATTTCAAAAAGGAGTAAGCATTTTGTTCCTAAGGCATGACTTAATTTATAAAGTTATTTTTTTTTAGCTTCACGCTGTATGTACGCACAAGGCAGGGTAGGCAGAGGGAACCCGGGAACCTAGTGTGAAGTCACTCCGTTCCACTTCCATTCCCCACTTTCCGCCGAATTTGAGGCATTTCGTGTTGAGTGGCGGAACTCAACGCCGCGGTTTGCCATATTACCAGAGTGAAGAAATGAAACATTAAATATTTAAATTGAAAATATTAAATATTTTCAATTTAAATATAAAATTTAATTTTTAACATTTTCAATTTAAATATTTCATTTCCTCGACTGGGGATCGAACCCAGAACCTGTCGGTTACAGTCACACTCTTGTGCCGCTGCGCCACGACAGGCCTCAGAAGTATATAAAGTTATTAATTTGGCCTCAGAAGTATATAAAGTTATTAATTTGGTAATAACCTAGAAATATCTTTTCTATTTTTTTTTGAATTGTGATACATTACAAACATACACATTTCAACTCAACGCCACGTTTTGCCTTAATACTAGAGCGAGTAAAATTAATATGTTTAATTCAATATTTTTACTATGTTTTTAAAATTCCACACTTAGGGCATAAAATACTAAACTTAAATTTAAAAAGCGTATAAAAATTTTGAACGAAGCAGGATTTGAACCCGCGCCTCTGGAAAACCGTTCCAGCGCTTTGACCAACTAAGCCATTCGTTCTCACCAAGCTCCATCGAAATTCTTATACGCTTGTTGCTTTTTTAAATTTAAGTATAGTATGTTTAATTCATTTGCTCCAGAGGAAATCGAACCCATAACATGTCCTTTACAAGCCGCTTAAGTCTTTTTTAATGTTGTTTCATAGTTTAGCTGGAATATTATAAATTCACGCCGGTATGCTATTTCTTGTTTAAAATAACTTACATTGCCAAGTTCCTAACAACTAGACAATAAATACAATTATATGTTACATACATAAATTACTAATTTCAAGATTAATATTTTAATTTCAAACAAAAATTTAAATATTCCTGTTCTATATATAAATGTTCCTAGAAAATGCACTCCTCTTCAACCCCTAAGCAAAATACTAAAATTCTTCCCAGTAGATTCTTCTGTACGTTTTTTGTCCTAAATATCCCACAATACGTAAAATATTATAAAACATAATGCTTTCAAGTGACAAAGCTTGGCTTCAAATGTAAATGAAACTTAACAACGCTTAAAGATTACGTCAGTGTGAAAGGAATGTTGTAGCTTTGAAGACCTCTGTACATATTTGGATATATAAAGTAAATAACTTGAGACGTAGGAGTCCTATAAAAATAATGTAACCTTTTCAGAAAATATACAAAATTTGAACATAGCTCGATTGGAACTTGCGCCTCTTAAAGGCTGTATGAAACAGTTAGACAGTTTCCAAGAGGCGCGGGTTCACATCGCTATGTAAAAATTTTATAAGTAATCAAAAACAATATATTTATTTTATAAGTGTGGAATATAACTTTAAAATGTTCAAAATATAATTTTGCTAAAATATCATAAGATATGATATAATATTTTCCACCCTCAATTTAATTCTGGAGGCCTGTCGCGGCATGGCATGGCGGCAAGCGTGAGACTGTAAACGACAGGTTGTGGGTTCGATCCCCTCTCAGGAAAATTAAATATTTAATATTTACAAATTCAATATTTGACATTCTCATTTCCTCGCTCCGATAACAAGACAAAGCGCGGCGTTGAGCTCTGCCTCTCAACACGCCATGCCTCTATTTCGACGGGAAGTGGGGAACGGAACGGAGTGTCTTAACACTAGATCCCAAGTTCCCTTTGCCTACCCTGTCATGTGCGGTATACAGCGTGAAGCTGACAAAACTCTATTCAATTCTATTAATTTTATGTTTTAATAACAAGCAATCGAAAATTTAAATTTTTAGATGTTTCGATAAAAATAAAGGAGCGTTTTCTTTCTTTTTACGATAAAATACACCGCGTTGAATCAATGATGCATTTCGTCTACCACACCGGACATTGTTCCATTACACGACTACGGTTTATATCGACAATACGGATCATACAATTGAAAGGATTAAAACACATTTACATACCTCATCGATTGTACCTTCGCATACATAGATACTATACTTATAATAAAGCTCTAAGCTCTAAGCTCAGGAACTTTGGATTTTTTTTGTATTGAATGATCCATTTATTACTAAGCTTATAGACATTGAAGTTGTAGTCAGAGTTATTTCTTAGTATCAGAATATGAGCTTGTATTATGTACAACTTGTACTAAACGACAACACAGAAAAAGGCGTAAGTAAACATAAATTTCATTAAAATATGACAAAATTAACAGTTTTAATACTTACAAATTCTAAAAGCGTCTATTAATAATTTCGTGTACAAATGAACTGCTTTATATATGGAAAATTGTATGAAAGCTTTTATATCCGACCATTTGTCTCGCTACTTTAGTCATAATGTTGCATTATTAGTTAAGTTAATTGAGCTTATATTTTAAATGATTTTTTTTAAGTACATTAAATGTCTTTCACTCACTGTTTCACGTAGTATCCCGCTCATGGCAAAGTAGGCAAACGAAACTTGAGAACCTAGTGTTAAGACACTGGACCGTATCCTACTTTCCGTCAAAGTTGACATATTCAGTATTGAGTGGCGGAATTCAACGCCGTGTAAAGCTTTATTGATTATGAATCTCTAACGTATATTTATTAGAGGCCATTTTGATGGACGTAGTCCAAGGATGGAAAACTACGACTGTAAAGATGACAGTTGTCGATTCTCCTTCGAAAAATAAAATTTTTAATATTTTCATTTATTCCTTTCGGAAAGAGAAAAGAACGGCGTTTAGTTGCGCTACTCTACTATATGCTAAGATAATTTTCCAATTGAAACATAAATTGGAATGGAATATCTCAACATAATGTTTTTAAGCCCACCTTGCTATGTGTAGAATACAGTGTTAATCAAAAACAAATATATAAATTTATGCTAGAGTAGGCATACACAACCTAGTATCGAGATAGTTATTCTCCCTCTTCTTTATTTTCCGTTTTCGACTTATTACTTACTTTAGCTTCTTAATATTAAGTTAAATAATAATTTATTGTAAAAGTTATACTGTATAATAACCTTTTTTAACTTTAATACTGTTTGACACTTCGTTCCCATGCAGACATCCGTTCCCCACTTTGTATCAAATTTTGTAAATATTACGTGTTAAGTGGCAGAATTCGACATTATGCTTAGCCTTTTAAAAGTGAGGACATATATTTCCTCGAGTGGAAATCAAACCATATAAAATAAATCTTTATTTTTAACAAATAAATAAATAATCAAGGCAATTTAAATAGCCGAGAACGTGTACAATGAATACCAACTTATTATCTACAGCACCTCCCAACGTAATAAAATTTGAGTAATTCAATTAAGAAAAACGATCAAATCAAATAACTTCACAAACGATTGGATCAAATGTTACGAGTTTGTTAAATAATAAATTTGCCCCTCGAAAATTGTTTATTTAAGTACCTTTTTGGATGGAGCGGTCTTCAAAAATGTACAAATTAAATGCCATTTTACGAATCACCTTGAAAATGTCAAAGAGATTTTCTGATAATGAAAAATATTTTGTACGCTTGTTATTAGTTATTTTGTTATCTGCAATATTCTATACTAATATTATAAATATAAATAATTTATCTTGTTTAATGCACTAATCTACTAGGTTGTAATTTCTTTGCCACCAGTATTTTTAAATGGTGATATTTTGCCTTATAGTAAAACTGTAAAAGACCTAGGAATCACTCTGGACAATAATATGACATGGAGTTCACAGGTAAGTGAGGTGAGTAGAAAAGTCTTTGCATCTCTAGGATCCCTCAAGCGCCTACGTAATTTTCTCCCTATTCCTACTAAAATTTCGCTAGCAAATTCTCTCCTTCTACCGATTCTTGATTATGCTGACATTTGCTATCTAGACTTAAGAGAGGAGCAGTTAAATAAGCTTGAGCGCCTTCAAAATTTATCTATTCGATTTATATTTGGTTTACGTAAATTTGATCACATATCCGACTATCGTAAAAAACTCAAGTGGCTCCCGATCCGCCTTCGCAGAAATACTCACATACTTCACCTTCTTTACTGTATCCTGTTCAAACCTACTTCTCCTTTCTACCTCAAGGAACGTTTCGAGTTTTTGGGCGGGTCACATCCTCGATCTCTTCGCTCAGAACGTAACCTTCTCTTAAAAATTCCTTCCCACACGACTTCTTTTTACAGTGACTCATTTACCGTAACGGCGTGTCGTTTGTGGAATTCCCTACCTTTGCACATCAGAAAAGCTAAAACATTGAGCTCCTTTAAGCGTAGCTTAAAGAAACATTTCTTGTCACTTTAAGCTCTTATTTTGTTATACCACATTTCCTACTATCTAATCTATGTATGTATTCATGTATGTATGTATGTACTTTGTAAGATGAATATTATTATAGTAATTATCATTATTATTTTATATGTATATATGTGTGTATTTATGTATGTATATGTATGTGTGTATATATGTATGTATGTATGTATGTATACGATGTGTATATGTGTATATATATTTGTTATGTGTATGTGTGTGTGTGTGTGTGTATATATATATATTTTTACTATTTAAATTTTGTTATTTTAATACACCCTGCCTATTTATGTTTTCTATTCCTTCTGCCCTACGGTTGCCTGGCAGAGATCGCTACTTAAGCGATAAGGCCGCCTTTTGTACATTTGCTTATTCTGTATTGTAGTTTATACTTACTGATCTTTGGGTGTACAATAAAGAGTATTTATTATTATTTATTATTATTAATCTCAAAAACTACTAGGTTGTAATTGAAATTTTACTTATGTGTTGGATAGTAATTTTACGTAAGATTGTGTTAATTCAGCCACTCTACACGTAAAGCCTTTAAATTCGACATTCAAAATAATCCATCCAGAATTCGGTGAAAAGTGGATATCGGAAGTTTCTTAATGCAAATGTCTTACCACTTCCCAGGTTTCCTACACCTTGCTATTATGCGGTCTACGGCGTAAAGCTTTGCTAATCAAGAGCGGTCAGAGTAAACTGAGCTGAGATTGTATTATATAGCATCGACATTTTTAGTATCTCTCACTTAACTACGAGAAGGCGCAGTTAAAAGCTACGGTAATGAAAAACGCTAGAACAATGAAAAAAGGCGTTAAACCCTAGACATACTAAAGTATCTTTACGACTTTATATAATTTATGTTTCACGCATTTGTTGTAGGATGAAGAAAGTGCCTTTTAATATGTGTATTTCACTCTTCTAGTTCTTTACTGATGAGTCTTATATATACATATTTAATAGAGATTATAGAGGTAGCATTTTATTTTCAAATTTTAATTAATTTCCTAAATCTAAATAATATGCAAAATTACAAAAAAATGATACATATTTATAGGAGGTGTAGGAAATATATTTATATTATGATATCTGATCAGCGTTGAACCAATTTCCATCAACCAAAACGCCTTAAATATTGTGCATATTGTAGGGAACGGAGTATTTTAATTCTTAAGATAAGATAACATCCGTATATATGTTTCCTACATTTATACGGAATAAAGGGTAAAAATATCAAAAAGGGTAGTAAACATGCCAAAAAATATAAAAAAAGAGTAGTAAAAAAATTATATTGTTCAATTTCATCATCATATTTTTAATATAGGCATAGTATGAAAATTAAATTCTGAAGAATTTCTAATATTTTTTAACATCACTCGTACATAGAGTAGGCAGAAGGAACTATACAAGTAAATTTTTGAGTTGTTAAACTCAATATCGCTATTCGCCTCTATGCTCACAACTATTACTTTTACAGTCGTAGTAGGCTTATACCCTATGACGGGCTCCAGTCGGAGAGTAATTGGAGAGTATTTCTCGAAACTCCTAAGGGATCGGGTAAGAACGAGATTTATCGTCTCAAAGTCCACAGAAAGAAAGTTTCTGACGACTTTTGACATTAATTCCGGCATTTGTTGCCAGGATCTGCCAAACAAAGTTTAAGTATATATATATATATATATATATATATATATATATATATATATATATATATATATATATATATATATATATATATATATATATATATATATATATATATATATATATATATATATATATATATATATATATATATATATATATATATATATATATATATATATATATATATATATATATATATATATATATATATATATATATATATATATATATATATATATATATATATATATATATATATATATATATATATATATATATATAATGAAATAAATCTAAAATAAGTTCCATTTTTATATTGCATCTTCATGTTTAATAGTGCAAATGGACTTTCTATCCCAAAAATGATGACGCAATACTCAATGCGCTATACATATCTTTGTCATAAAATTATAAAAATAGAATTTATTTAATAAGTTAAAATATTTTAATGTAGAAATGAGAAATTTTATTAAATTATCTAATGATAGCTACTTGAAAAGTAATTTTACACCTTCAATCTTAAAAATGTTAAAGTTCTTTAACTTTATATATTTTTCTGTATCTTGAAAATAATAATAGTATAAAGAGCTTCTAAGAAATAAACATATATTGTAAATGCCAAATCCTTTCTTTTTAGGCAAAGTTTTAGTATCATCACCACTTTCACAAGTAAAGCGATTTGCAAGATTCTTTCCGCGTTAGTAAGCTTAGTTGAGCCCGCTTGGGTTAGACTCCGGGCGATACGGCTTATCCAGAAATGGATGAAATTTTAAAATATCCACTTAAGTTCTAAGCTCTGAGCTAAACTTATTCTGGGATTTTATTTTAGCAATATGTGTGCTTATTAAAAATATTTCGCTAAATCATTAGCTTAATATTTTTTTTTTATTTTCAAAAACGTATTAAATTTATTTAAATACACAAGCATCTATATATACATGTATTTTGTATATATTTGTTTTATATAAGTATAATTTTATGCTTAATTATAACACAAAATAATAAAAAATATGTTACGCTACATAAAATATTAACTAACAAAAAAAGAGCTAAGATTTTTTTAGTACACCAGCGAAATTTAGTATTCCACGTAAACTCCAGGCCAAAATAAGCCGCCGAAGTGAGGTCCTAATTAAAAATACACAACTAACCTGTTAAATGTGAAGGTCATCGCTGAATTTCGCAAATCGACGTATTCGAACCCAGTAACTTGTTTTAAATCAATACACAAACACAGCATAGTCACTAAAAAATTTTTACACAATTTTTTTAAACACTACCCTCACTCACTTATATTCCGATACTGACAAAGTTATTTCGTAGAGCCGTCGCAGCGTTTGAGCGTAACGTGCGTAGCGCTCGGTGTAGCACGTCTGACTGCTACGCTAGTCTACGAAACGCGCAAGTCCAAACTACCGATGGCTTACTTGGTCTGTGTAAAACTTAAAATTTTGTCACATTAATTTATATATTATGTGTGTGTTTATACAAAAAAATAACTTCAAACTTACTTATGCTACTTGTATTCATTTTAATACATTCTTTGCAAGTTAATGATTATTTTTTATATTACTCTTATATATCCTTGTTTAAGTTAGAAAACTGTTAATATTTTTTTTCTTATTTAAGTAAATCATCATACTTTACAAGCAAAACAAATGCTGTTAAAAGATTTTTCAAAAAAACTAGACCCGATAATATTTTCAAGGGAAAGTTTTCGTAGGGATGAAAAACGGTCCAATTATAAAGATATCCCAGCTTAATTGTCTTTTCTTTATAGAAAGTTTAACATAAGTTTTTTTTTCAGATTGCTACGGGTTTTCTCAGTATTGTTATATTAAATATAGAGCAAAAAATCATGTTACGAGGCTAACGGGAAACGTAAAGTAGATTTATTAATACTTACAGTTATTTATCCTCAAAGTTGTTTATAGCGGAAATCACAATCCTAATGTTTTCAAAATTGTTTATAATAGAAGGAAAAACTTGTATATACGAGAAAAATACCACAATATTTCGAATAATATTTGTGCGTGTGTATTTATTTTGCATAAAAAAAGGTTTAAATTGTACGAATTTACAAAATAAAACTATATAAAAATATAAAATGAAAAAAAATATAAAAAGATAAAATAAATAAATAATTGAAACACTTTTAACCGGATTAATTGAGTATATTGATTGTTAAGCATATTTTTTGGAAACCCGACGTTTCGAACACTTTACAGTAGTCTGGGTATACTGAGGTGGTCTGTCATTTGATATAATTATTATATCAAACTACCGCCAAAGATTCTTTAATTGACTTGCTTACTGCCCTGGATTCTTGCAGAATGAGCTAACTGTATCTGGTCTTCTAGTGTGGTGTACTTGAGACTTTAAATTTTTTAAGAGCGGGCCCCAGGTGGTTGAAAGTTTCCAACCATCTTCTCCATTGAAATTAGGATATTTTTGTATTTCAATAGTCTCGCGGATCATTCTAGGGATATATCTATTCTCTCTAGCGGGTATCTGGGGTTTATCAAACTTGGTGTAATGGTTGGATTTGTTCGATGTATGCTCACACACAGCTGACTTCGATACATGCCCATTCTTGAGATCGGAGATGTGTTCCTTCACCCCTAACACCGATGCTTCTCTTTGTTTCTAAAATATCGAAAATAATTCCGTAACATATACATTCCGATTTAATTTTCTTTTTTGCTTTTTTGCCAGAAACAATACGTGAAAGAAATTAAAAAGTCACTTCATATGCAGTAGTGTATATTTTAAATATTGTAATATCAACATTCGTGTAAATATAAATTAAACTAAAGAACTCATCAATGTATAAGCGTTTCTCATCCATAATATCTTTTGCAAAACTTAAAGTTTTTCAAAAATAGTATATGATTATTTTATAAGATAATTATAATTGTTCATAATATTTATATTCCCGTAAAAAGTACAGGCCTGTCGAGGCGCAGTGCCACAAGCGTGTGACTGTAACCGACAGGTTCTGGGTTCGATCCCCACTCGAGGAAATGAAATATTTAACATTTTCAATTAAAATGTTTAATGTTTTCATTTCTTCGCTCTGGTATAAGGAAAAACACGGCGTTGAGTTCCGCTACTCAACACGCAATGCCTCAAATTCGGCAAAAAGTGGGGAATGAAGTGGAACGGAGTGTCTTAACACTAGATTCCTAAGTTCCCTCTGCCTACCCTGCCATGTGCGGGATACAGCGTGAAGCTGAGTGAGTCAGTAAAAAGAAGAAAAAACAAGCGAGAGTAAACTATTAATGTTTCATTCTCGATACGCAAGTGTTGCAGATACTTAAAGATAATGCTCAAATTAATTACAATAAAAATTATATTTACTAACTATGAAAAAATGAAATATATATTTTTATAACAATTCTTTTTTATATTTATAATTGTTTGAGAAGGATTTAATAGTTTACGTGGCAGAAGGTTGATCGCATCTGTCTCAGAACCGATGCACTTTTTACAAATTTTACTGTATTACTTTAAACATTTTTGAAAACCCGATGTTTCGAACACTTTACAGTTATCTGTGGCCATAGTTTTATGTAAAATATGTTATAATTACTATGATTGAATATCTTATTAAATACATTTTTTAAAAAGTTTTCAACAAATTATCTTTGATATAAGTGTATGTAAATATGTACGTAAAGTGAGGAACAAAAATGAGTGAATGAATATGATCTTTTGCTCTTTGCGCGATAACGACTTCCTGTTTTCAAGTATACAGGATATCGACGACGATGATCGTATAGAACATAATTATAATGAAGCAGGAAAAGAATATTATTAGAATAATTATTATATACTAGCGTGTGTGATAGTGATGTATTTAAAAAGCACACCAGTAAGCGATCTGAAGATTGCATGATCAAGTCGTATTACCAAAATATTTAAATTAATCTTGTGGAATATCTACGATCATGGATATCAACAAATAATAAGTAAAAAATGGAAGTCGAAGAATAAATTAATTTATAAAACGATATGGTGAGTTAAATATGATTAATTAATTGATCAATTATCTCTTACAAATTTTGCTCACAATGTTTCAGACAATTTACAAAAAACAACAAGTTAATTTTCACGCTAAACGTGGCTGGGTAGGCAGAGGGAACTTGGGAATGTAATATTAAGAATGAGTCACCGCGTAAGTAGTGGGGTATCAAGTCAACACCGCAATATTAATACTAAAAAGATTTCGAACGTACAGCAGTACGTATTGAGTCGTTCAAGTTCTATTTCTACAGATACTCCTTTATCGCTTTATACATAAATCATATTTTAAAATATTTTACGTACATATATCGTACGTACATAGATTTTATTTTTTTATCCTCTATCGACTGACTCAATATTTGACTAAACTGTTTTTTTCCTTGAAAAGTTTTGATAACCTACGAATATATTTTTTATAATATACTTTTGATCTCAAGAACCACTATATTATAAAATGTACACTAGCAAAAACTTAATTTTATTTAAGTATTTGAAAGGAACGTTGTGATAATTATTTTATAATTATTTAAATTATTTTACTTTCTAATATTGTTTGTCCTAAATTATTCCGTATAGGAGCTATATGGCTATCGGGTAAGGGGAAAGAATCCAGTATCAAGACAGTTTGGTAGTTTTTATCATTTAATAAAGCCAGAAGACAAGATTAATTTATTCATCCGAACAGGGTGATGTAATGTACAAATACTTCATCTATACCACTGAGCCAAAATATCCCAAAAAAATATAAATTTAGTAAAGATAACTAGAATTCATTGTAAAATATCAATATTTAAGATAATATTTAAGAGTCGTCATAAGACTATGTTCAATAACTCTTTGAACTTGATTCAACTTTCCTTTTGGCTTAGAGGCTTTTACCGTGAATATTTCAGAAATAAGCTGTATCATCTAAAACGGAACGTGGCGTTGTATTTTCAGGGTTACCAAGCGTTTACATTGAATTGAGCACGTTCTTATCTGTAAAGATCTTTTTAAAAGTGTATGTACGTATTTTCATTACAGATATACTTTTAAAAAATAATGGATTTTTTTTGGTAGACTTTTGATCAGTTTGTTATAATTAAGTATTTAATAAATAAGCAAATTAAAAATACCACTTTGTATGTTTCGAAAATTTCTATGTAATTAAAGTTATTTAGATTGAAAGAAATGCTTGAAACTTACATAGTGATATTTTTTTTTAGCTTCACGCTGTATCCCGCACGGGGCAGGGTAGGCAGAAGGAACCCGGGAACATAGTGTTAAGACACTCCGTTCCACTTACGTACTCCACTTTCCACCGAATTTGAGGCATTGCGTGTTGAGTGGCGGAACTCAACGCCGCGCTTTGCCTTATTACTAGAGCGAAGAAATGAAACATTAAATATTTAAATCGAAAATATTAAATATTTCATTTCCTACGACTGGAGATCGAACCCAGAACCTGTCGGTAACAGTCACACGCTTGTGCCGCTGCGCCACGACAGACCTCACATAGTGATATTACATATTTTTTTAGCCACTAACCATATTTTTAATATTCTGAGCTACTGTAAACTATAAAAGCGATAATGGGTTCGATCCCCACTCGAAGAAACTAATACTCAATAAAAAATAATTCATTTAATCTGGTAACAAGGCATAACGCGGCGTTGAACTCCGTTAACTCGACACGCAATGATTTGAATTCGGCAGATAATCAAGAATGGAATTAAATATCTTAACATTATGTTCCCAAGTTCCCTCTGCCTACCATGCCATGTGCGGAATACAGAGTAAAGTATTATTCATATTTTGTGACATCGTTAGTTTTAAATTAATGCAAAATAAGTATTGACTTGACATATTATTTTCTTTTGAACGTGGGCACCCTTACTACAGTGCAGCAGATGGCAGTTCCAATTTCGTTGCCATTGCATTTTAAAGACAAAATTTGTGCCTAACAGACATATTTAAATGTAATAACGGCATCGTGAAAGCAACTTGTACCGCCTATTGTCACTTTCATTTTGTTTTTAAAAGCAAATATCTCTTTAATTATTTTTTTTTATTTGCTGTCCATTTTCTGGCTATAAATGGAGGGAAAGGGAACCTGTTCTTAAGATTAATCTATTGTAAAGGAACCCAGCAGGTTCCCCAGCAAGTTTCGAAATATTTATTTTTATGGACTAATAAATGTATTAAAAATGTGTGTATTAAAAAAAATGTTATTTCATAAGTTATATAGTTTAAAATATTTTAGTTACTGAGTGACTGTCGCACAGTCAAAACTTCTGGACTTACATAATAGAAATTGGAGTGTTAATTACTCAGAGTTGGCGGAGCTCAACGCCGCGCTTTGCTTTGTTACCAGAGCAAAAAAATGGAAATATTAAATATATACTATATAGCCTACATATATATATACTATATAGCCTTAAAGGCATAAATAAAAAAAAAATATTAAAAAAAGCCGAAATCGAGCCGATTACGAGGCCTGACGTGGCGCAGCGGCCCAAGCGTGTGACTGTAACCGACAGGTTGTGGGTTCGATCCCCGCTCGAGGAGATGAAATATTTAATATTTTCTATTTAAATATTAAATGTTTTCATTTCTTCGCTCCGGTACAAGGCAAAACGCGGCGTTGATATCCGCCACTGCACTGATGCAATGTCTCAAATTTAATGGAAAGTGGAGAATGGAAGTGGAACAGAGTTTCTTAACACTAGGGACCTGAATTCCCTCTGCCTACCCTGTCATGTGCAGAATACAGAGTGAAGCTGAGTATATAACCTACACATATATACTATATAGCCTAAAAGGCATAAATAGAAATATATAAAAAAAAACCAAAATTATTGCAAATCACCGTCTATTCATAAATTCAAAGGAGTCTATAAGTTTGCTACAATTATCCCTCAAACCCTTAGGGCCCGCTTAATTACCCGTCAGGATGAACAGACAAATTCCTTTGGGTGCAAACTATTCTACTTATGGCTTGAAATAATATTGTACTATATTTTTTTATACACAGATTGCATTAAGCAAGAAATAGCTAACTAGTATTTTCATTTTCTCTACTTATTGTTGTTTAGAAACTGTTATATCTTAACATGAGGTTTTATATAGCAGGATGAACAAAAAGAACCTAATGAGCCTTTCTTTATGGTAGAGTGAACAGAAGGAACTTAGTGTGATGGCACTCCATAACCAGACTTCCGCTAAAATCAAGACATTGAGTGGCACTATTCGCCACTCAATGTCTTAAAATTTTATTTTTATCAATAACAATTAAACACTATGACACGATAGCCTTTATTAAAAAAAAAAGTTTTGGAATTATTATAATTATTTGTGAATTATATACATACTAATAACTTATACGCTGTTTTGTATGCGTTAGCTTATTGTTATACCATAGTCCAATTGTAGTACTTTTGTAAAGCAAAAGTGTAAGCAATATCATTCTGATTTGTAGATGGATATATGAATATATATTGTATTGATTTAATTTTTTAATCTAAATTTATTCACTACTTTTTACGTGAGGCCTGTCGTGTCGCAGGAGCTGTGACGTGTGGCTGTTTTGTTGAATTTTCAAATTGAATATTTAATATTTTCCTTTTTACCTCTGGTAATCAAAGCGCAGCGTGGAGTTACGCCACGTTATATGCAATGCCTCAAATTTTGCAAAAACTGGCGAATGAAACGAAGTGTCTTAACACTAGGTTCCCAATTTGCCTCTGCCTACCTTACCATGATCGGGAGAGATACAGCGAGAAGCTGAGCGAATACGTGAAGTTTTACGCGAAAGTAAATCAAATATCTACACAAGTTTCCACATTTATAATATTAAGAGAAAGTAATTAACTGTAATAATCAGCGGAACGCCGTGTTCTAACGCTTCGTTCCTTTCATCCTACTTTATGACACAAAACAGAAGGATTTCCATTCTTTTTCTGTTTTGTTTTTTCCTATTACCACGAAAAACCAGCTTTAAGTAGTTCAAGTATGTGTCAGTCACTAAGTGAACAATCAGTTTAATTTAATAGATATGTAAATTATACATTGAGGCCTGTCGTGGCGCAGCGGCACAAGAGTGTGACTGTAACCGACAGGTTCTGGGTTCGATCCCCAGTCGAGGAAATGAAATATTTAATATTTTCAATTTAAATATTTAATGTTTTATTTCTTCGCTCTGGTAATAAGGCAAAGCGCGGCGTTGAGTTCCGCCACTCAACACGCAATGCCTCAAAATTCGGCGGAAAGTGGGGAACGGAAGTGGAACGGAGTGTCATAACACTAGGTTTCACTTCCCTTCCCCCTGCCTACCCTGCCTAGTGCGGGATACAGCGTGAAGCTGAAAAAAAAAACATATATACAAATTTCATACGTTGCCGTTGGTTTACTACTTATATTAATGTGGTGTTTCAAAAGTAAATAGAAATTAAAATACGCAAAAAAAATCAAAGTAATTAAAGTATTAAGGATGTAATTAATATTTGCAATTTTTCGGCTTACAAAAATATCATTGCTAAGAAATTTTTTTATTAATTTTCTTGTTATCAACAAGAAATCCTATACGAGTATATACTCGTAAGACAACAGACACCTACAATATAATTTTATCCCAATTGTATAATTATATACTAAGAGTATAAATTTATAATGGCATCCAACTTAGCAAACACTTAGACAATTTTGCCCAACTTCCGGAAGCGATTACAGCAAAATTAATAACCTATTGGCAAATGAATAGGGTATTTAAGGAGGAAACTATGGTCGGCTTGCTAAAGTTTTGAATGTGACACTGAATAGATAACTTACAATCTGTTTCGAATTATATATATTTAATGTACTAAGTAATGTTATGTGGACGAAGTGTTTTAAAGTCTAATTTTAGTTTAAAATATAAAAAATATAATATTTATTTAGGTATAGATCTAATTTTAATAACTTTAATATCCATATATTTTTTTAATCTTTTAATTTATTGGATTAAATTATTAGTGCATTAAAGTAAAATTCGTAATTCCAGACAGACAGATTTTTAAGATTTATGTGCACATTGGGGTCACACGAAAAAAACCATTTGTAGTATCACTAGTTTTAGGAAACACTACTTTTAAAACCGCGCCATGTATCAGCACTTTGGACCTTAGCTTTTCGAGTGACTGTAAGTAAGGAGGTCACCTGGAAAGCAAGGCCATGTTGGCCTCAAATAAATTGAGAGTCATTAGCAAAGCGAGACAGTACTTGGTACTCTGACGTTTTATAGAGACGTATCCGTATAGCTGTACGTTCTCTACCGCAACTATCACGAAAAGTATTCTGGTACTAGACGCCAAATTTTCTAACAGTATTTCCAGGTCGATACGACATAGATATCTCCAAAAATTTCCACCCGAAAGGTCGGCAATGCCTGGTGCGTTAGCTCCTGTGGTGTTATAACGGAGCCGTGGACGGCGGAGATCTCTAATCATCAGGTGACTGGTACGCTCGTTGGCCTTATCTTTTACATTAAAATAAAACGACTTTATATGATACAATTTTTATGCAACTTTTTTTTTATAAACACTGAATTCACGCATCAAAAATTTAATATTCTTTTAATGACTTTCACATAAAAATAATGTAAATGCAAGTTGAGTTTGTTGCTTGAGTTTAAGTTCCTAATTATTATGTTCTTTGTTACTGGCTGTTTCCTTTGATAAATTAAAGTTTCGAAATTTCTGTTTAAGCTGTTTTATGTACTAAAGTTGCATAATAACTGCTCCGTATACTATTGAAGATCTTTTTACAGCTACATTCTATTGTTTATATGTAGCTGGTTAGGCAGAAAAACAAAATGTCAAAACACTAAAAAATTTTCGAGCAGACTCTTGAGAGAGAGAGAGAACTCTACACTCTACACTTTAACTTGTAAACGTAGAGAAATGATAATATTTATTTTGCCTAATAAGGGATTAAACATATAATGATCACATGTTTACATCTTAATTTAATAACATCTATATGAAAACATCACATTATTAACCTTAATTTGTATACTGTACTATTTTTTAAGGATCTGCACGCGAGAAAATAAAATATTTAGTAATATCATTTATTTACCATCATTAGCTCTGATAACAAGGCAAAGGTGAGTTTGACCACTCAATATGTAATACTTCAAATTCGACGAAAAGCCTAACTTGCAGTGTGTGCAATTTATTTTCATTAAGCTAAAAAATATTTTTAACTGCTCCTTTTGCTTATCAATTATCATTTCAGCGTTTAAATACACAGTTTCCGAGAACTTGACTTAATTTAAAATACATATATTATCAAAAAGCCTCGAAGTGACAAATCCAAAGCTGCAAAAAGCGTAAATTTGGAAGCACGTATCCGTCACGTTACATTTATATGTATAATATATAGCATAGGTTTGTGATTAATCGCCGGATTGCAGAATGATAAGGGGATGCTTAATCCCGCCCCAGTTTCACCTAAAGTGTGATTTATTTACTTATTTTTTAAGGGATGTTAAATAGACTCATTTCGAATGCGACAAGGCCTCTCTGTGTAACCATTGAATAATTAATGAAATGATTTCGTTCTAATATATTTTTCAATGGTTAAATTATACCGTTTGTATAACGTTTCAAATTATTGCTTTTTTTGTTCGACATAAATTGTTATTTTTGGAGGTTTTTTTATGGTGATTTAAATCGGTATTCAATTGAACAATTTAATGTGAATATTTTCTAAGAGGATATTTTAAGTATTCTTTTTTTTTACTTTTTTTGCACATGACAGAGTAGGCAGAGGTAACATGGGAACTTAGTGTTTAGACATTCGTCTATCATCCTTTCCTTTTTCCACCAACTTGAAGCATTTCGTGTTGAGTGGCGCAACTCAACACCGTGCTGTGCCTTGGTACCAAAGCGAAGAACTGAAATATTTAATAGAAAAAGAAAGAAATATGTTATAAAGGAAAATGTCTACATTTACTAAAAAAATACAGCTTAAGCTGTTCTTTGCATTTGTATAAGTAGACTTAAAACACTCAAATGCAAAACTTATAAATCTACCGCATTCTGCGAATTATACTTCTAATATTTTTTTTTCTTTTCAGCTTCACGCTGTATCCCGCATGAGGCGGGGTAGGCAGAGGAAACCCGGGAACCTAGTGTTAAGACACTCCGTTCCACTTCGGTTCCCCTCTTTCCGCCGAATTTGAGGCATTGCGTGTTGAGTGCCGGAACTCAACGCCGCGCTATGCCTTATTACCAATACTTCTAATATAACAGCTTCTCTCTCTGCTATCTGCTTAATTTGCGTAGTTTTTAATTTGACTATAAAAAAGAGAAATTAAGGCAATTCATTTCCTTAAAGTCACACTCTGTACCTCTGCGCAGTGGCAACTTCAATGTAAAAACCCTTTTAAGGTTAAACGACGTTTAACATTAACATTTAACTTCATAAACTTTCACAAAGTCGAGCAAATATTACTCATAAGTTACACATCAAATAGTAAAAAGTAAGTGTTTCATAAAATCACAGGAAAGAAATCTAGAGTTAGGGTACTTCAATGATCCTATGTTAGGTATTTTATTATGAGCCTAACAGGCCGGTTACGTGCTGGAATATGTGACCATAAAAAAGAGCCAAGTCCATTCGAGCGAATATGTGCAAAATGTACGTAGTGTAATTTGAAAAGACAGAATGGTTGCGCAGTTTAAAGTATATCTCATTATATAAATGTAAAATCTGTCATACGCAATATTATTAGATATTTCCGACATAACGTAGCTTTGTAGAGCAAAGCTTCACGTTGTATCTTGCACACGACAGGGTAGGCAGAGGGAACTTGGGATCCTAGTTTTAAGACACTCCGTTTCACTTCAGTTCCCCAGTCAGTCTGTTTTAAATGTGAAATTAATGCTATTAAAATAGTTAAAATATTAGTTTGATATTGTTTCAGTAAGCAAATGGCATCTAGTGTTTAAATACTCTAAAAGATAAGAGAAGTTAAATAGACTGACTGAACGATGCTTGCTGGTCTACTAAAGCAGTCATATTAGTTCATACTTTAAGTGAAGGCTGAATCCACGACCGTTGCATCAACTGTTAGACCTTGTTCACTTTCAGCACGTATTATAATATAAAGTATTTTGTTTTGGAATATTTTTGCATAATTGTCACAAAACACAAACATAACTAAAAAAAAAAATAGATTAGTAAACAAGTAATAGTGTCCAATCCAAGCGGGCGAAGCCGCGAGCGGGTCGATGGTCAACAATAAATATACATAAAATGTAATGTCATTTTCAATCGGTCACTGAGAAGTAGTTCAAATGTTGCTTGCAAAATTTTACATATACTCACCAACTAGATACAATCTCCAAGAGCTCGCCTCGCTGAAGCACGAAATTCCTTTTGTGATAATAGTGTTGAGTGTTGTCATCATCGGCGTAAGAATGCGTAGTTGCAATTTGCGAAATCATTAATCGTTATAAATTATATCGAGTAGGTAAAATTATCTTTTTAGTATTTTTTTTTCCAGCTTCACGCTGTATCCCGCACTAGGCAGGGTAGGCAGAGGGAACGGAAGTGAAACCTAGTGTAATGACACTCCATTCCACTTCCGTTCCCCACTTTCCGCCGAATTTGAGGCATTGCGTGTTGAGTGGCGGAACTCAACGCCGCGCTTTGCCTTATTACCAGAGCGAAGAAATGAAACATTAAATATTTAAATTGAAAATATTAAATATTTCATTTCCTCGACTGGGGATCGAACCCAGAACCTGTCGGTTACAGTCACACTCTTGTGCCGCTGCGCCACGACAGGCCTTTTTTAGTAATTATATGTAATTAAATAAATTAGTTTACAACAGTTACGAGTTTCTTTATCGACCTTCTGATGGTAGCTAACTAACTAATATGACAAGCTATATAAACGCTTGTAAAATAATCAAAATCTATTACTTAAAATGAAACGTTAGAAGTACATTTAAATATTTTTTTGTCTGGATACAAAAAGAGAAACATTTCAGCGGCAGTATCTCAGGTTGTCAACTACACATCCGACCGTGAAAAGCTTTTGCTAATAAAATTAGGCACTGTTCCAAATGTATTTTCATTATAGTATAAAGTATGTTGATTCGTATTATCCTGTGACGCCTTTGTGTCGCAGTGGTACATCGTCTGATTTGAAATTTAGTTGGAGAATGTGAGCAGAGTGCGGTGTTGAGTTGCGTCATGCAACGCGCGATATCTCGTTTTTTTTAGCTTCACGCTGTATCCCGCACGATGCAGGGCAGGCAGAGGGAACCCAGGAACCTAGTGTTAAGACACTCCGTTCCACTTCTGTTCCCTAACCTAACCTAATCAGCAGGTATACCGATTAAATCTAAAAAATATTAAGTGAGAGAGAGTGAGTAAACATTTTCATTTCCTCGTTCTTGTAAAGAGGCTAAGCGCGACGTTGAGTTCTGCCATTCTACACGCAACAACCCTGCTTTGCGCAGTAAACAGCATAAAAAATACTGAACACTTACCTATGAAATAAGACAAAATTCGCGCATATGTAGTGATGTTGTAGGCCCAAGCGTGTGACTGTAAGCGCGGCAGGCGGTGTGTTCAATCACCACTCAAGGAAATTAAATACTTAATATTTTCAAACGAATATATAAATAAAAAAAAAAAAAATAGAAATAAAAAACAACAATTTTATTCCTTCACTCTGGTAACAAGGCAAAACGCAGCGTTGAGTTCCACCACTCAATACGCAATGCCTCAAATTCGGTGGAAAGTGGTGGACAGAACAGAGTGTCTTAACACTAGGTTCCCAAATTCCCTCCTACCCTGTAATTTGTGGGATAGCGTGAAGCTATGCTGAGTTATTTAATTGAAAAATGGAAATATAAAATGATAAAATCCATATAAATATTACAGGGTTTCATAGAAAAACGTGTTTCACCAATCACAAAGAAAGGACTATTAGTTCTCATATTTTGCAAAACGTGAAACGAAGTGACTTAACACTAGGTTCCCAGGTTCCCTCTGCCTGCCGTGCCATATGCGGGATACAGCGTGTAGTTGAGTGAGTGATTTATATATACACATACTGGTAAAAACTTTTAACCTTCTTTTCATTACGCTGTCGTTCAATAATTAACTAGCAATATCAAAAATAAATTGCCTCAAAACTAAATGTCCTTTGCTGTTAAAAATAAGAAGAATATAAAAAGATATCGATTCTTTTTCTTATCGCATACTCGCAAAACGCTGGTAGGATAGGATGGATTCAACTTTACTTATTGTGTCGTAAATATTTCAACAACGGCAACAAGGCGCAGCCTAACGTGGGGGCTTTTTAAAAAATTGGACTATTTATTTACTTTTTTATTGTTGACATTTCTTATATGGTTTGTAATGTGAAGATATTTTATTTATATATACATATATTTGTATTTTTTTTTTTATCTTTTGCCTTTTAAGGACGTATAAAAGCTATAAGTATAAACATTTTATCAACATCCGTTAAATAGATTTATCTTTTTAGGTGTTGCTTGTATACTAATATACAAAATAAAGACTTCTAGCAGTTTTGTTTTTTATATTTAAATTATTCAATGTACAATATTGACCTTTTTAGTAAAGTTCTTAATTTGTAAGTGTAGTGTAGTAAGATTTAGTATAATTAGCTAAAATATTTGAGTTTTATAATATCTTTATTTATGATTGAAGTAATCATAAATCTTTAGACTTTCGCAATAGAATACTAAAGAAGAATTTTTTTTATTGACATTCGTTTTATGTCTTTGAATCGCTGTAATAAAATTTCAATAACTTTATTTTTTTAAATTGATTAGTAAGTTTTTTAACATGAAATGCTGGAAAGTGGGAAAACGGAATCTTTACACAAGGTTCCCAGGTTCCTTCTGCCTTCACTACCTTGTACAGGATATTTTATTTATCTTACGTATTTAAGCACCGCACATGATCCTTATGGTATTGCAATGAGCAAGGTCTTTAATGACTTGTGAATAAAAAAATGTTATACCATCTAATTCTCTTGCTTCTCAATTTCAAAACATGGCTTTTTAAATGATAAAACTCAATATATTTCAACAACTACAACTTTATATATATATTTAAAAAGTAAAAGTAAGAACGTTTGGTATTCGGCTCTACCTGCTTTCTTATATGGTCGTAGTGAGTGACAGACGATGCAAATGTAGAAAAGATTCCTTGAATTTTATTTTCAAAGACAGTCGTGATGCAGGGTTACAGCCTTGCGACTGTAAGCACGATAGGTTGTGGATTCGACTCCCACTTTAGGAATTATTTTTTTAATATTAGCTATAATATTGTGTTATATGGTTTTTTCTGGGTGGTTATAGTGCCGCAGGAGCTTTAAATAATAAGCATAATGGTGAGATCAACCCCTCGTGCGATCAATTATTTTATATTTGAACCCTATTAAAACAAAGTGCGGCGTTGAGTTACGCCATTTGAAAAGTTAAGATTGATTTTATATCTTTTTTTTATGGACAAGACTCAGCAAACGAGCGTACGGGTCACCTGATGATAAGTGATCACCGTCATCCACTACACTGTGTAATTCCAGAGGAGCTACAGGAGCGTTTTAAGCTAGACGGGCACAGGGGCCCGGCATTACCCAATGCGAAACGCAGTGGCCGAAGCCGCTACTTAACGCCGGTTTCAAATGCCGGAGGTGGTAATAATCCGATCAAGTCTGCCCATGTGTGTTGTCATTGCTGACTATCTATTGTACGTTTACGACGTTTAAACATTATAAATATTATACTTTAATACTTTTTTAATATTTTAAAGTGTTATTCCACTAGAAAGATAAATACATTTTTAGAAAATGTTTAAAACTACGAACGGGCATAGGGGCGAAATTTGAGCCCGCGTCTCTTGGAAACCGTCCAACCATCCAACTTGGACAGTTACCAAGAGGCGCGGGTTCAAATACCACAATGCATTTTCTTTTGTTTTCTCTAAAAGTAATCATAATAGATAGATCATTTTTAAAATTACTTTTATACAGAACTTAGGACCTACTGTTACTGCGGTCCGTTACCCACTATCCGCCAAAATTGAGGCATTGGTTAAGTGGCGCAACTCAACGCCGCGCTTTGTTTAATATTCTCATACTAATATATATATATATATATATATATATATATATATATATATATATATATATATATATATATATATATATATATATATATATATATATATATATATATATATATATATATATATACATATATATATATATATATTTTTTCATTTTGACTAGTAACAATATTTAGACACTCTAATGACACGCTACGGTGATCCGATATAACTGATTCTCAATCAGCTTTCAATTTAAATTCTGACATATCGACATTGCATGAAAAACTAGTTTGTTTTGATTTAAATATAAATATTTATACGAGTATGTTGTTTAAAAACTTGAAATAGTAAAAAAAATATTTTTCATTTCAGTAATGGAAGCCAGTTCAGAAAATTATATAGAAAAAGTTGTAAGTAAAGTCTAAGTCAGAGTATATAATAGAGAAAACTTTGAGCTTGGCAAGTAAAAATGTATAGAATTTATAAATGGAAGATGCCAAATTGGTACATAACAATATACTTGTACCTCACTTCACTTCAACCCAACACGTACACGAAAATTAGTTTTTTGCTCAACATGTCTTAGTAAAAGTAAAACTTAATTAACTCTGTACACTTTGTAAAGATAATTTCATGTAATACATAGTGAATAATATATGCCACTTTCTTATTTAGTATGCGGTCCCTAGTTTGTTTAATACTAGCCTACGCCAGTACTTGTTTATGTGGGTTTTGGAAGTTTCTTTTTTCGCTTCACGCTGTATGAATGTATCGTAAGGCAAATCCGCATAGCAGGGTGGATGGGCAGAGGGAACTTAGGAATTTAGTGTTAAGATACTGTATTTCGTTCCTCATTGCCTGCCACAGTTGTGGCGTAACTCAACACTGCGCTTTGCCTTGTTACTGGAACGACGAAATGAAAATATAATATTCAATATTAAAATTATATGAAATATTTAAATTTTCCGACTGGAGATCGAACCCACAACCTGTAGCTTTTACAGTCACACGCTTGTGCCGATGCGTCACGACATTCCTAAATAGAGTTAAATAAATTCTCAATTTAAAAAGTAAAAGGGATAATTCTAGTTTCCATAATTAATTGCATCGAGCGGGAATCGAACAACCAACCACTACACACTCACACTTGCAGTGCAGCGCTATACCACTGTGACACTATCGCCACCAAGAAAAATATCGTTTAACTTAATATAATATTTATTCTCTCATGAGAATATAAATTAGTATATAATATTATATATGAAACTAAACATAGCTTAGTCAAGAGACCGTATACTGTATATATAGTATATCTATCAGAATCCATAAATATATCCAATTTTTTCATCAAAAGCCATACAAAATGTTACCCATAATAACCTCATTTTCCATTCAGTTCACTTTTCCTCTAAGAAGAATCATAAAGAAAAGAGATAATGAAGGTCGGTTATGAAATTCGTTTCTGATTTAGAGCTCTGTAAACAATCACGGTGTTTGCCATGGATATGTATATATTGTGATTTCTACGACTATTCCGTACATATATATTTTGGTGCAAGTTATAAGACTATCAAGCTGTTTTGTCAAACTGCAAGCAAGTCGATTGTGGATTCGATCCCTTTCAAGTATAGAATTATTTTCATTTTTCTGCTTCGGCTAGACAAAGCGCGGCGTTGAGTTCCGCTTAAGTACGCAGAATGTCTAGAGTAAGCGTGAGAAGAGATGGATAGAGAGAGTGTTTAGTGTGTCTTTTTTTAGCAAAACTACGATTTTTTTTTATATATATTCATGCGAATTTCTGTAATTTAATTGTCAAGTCGTCGTTGTAAATCAAAATACGGCTAAAATATAAGCCGTGATCTTAACTAAGGTAATATCTTATATAATTATTATTATTTTTAAATTATTTAATAATTTACGCACTCTGTTAATAAAACAAAATGCAGCGTTGAGTTCCGCCACTCGACAAGCATCGCCTTAGACATTCGTAGGTAAAGAACGGAATTGTAGCAACAAAAACGGATCGCAAGTTCCAGTTAAGTTAAAGTCCAGTCCAGTCTATTTCAAAGTTATCGTCACTAATAAATAGCATGTACCTATCTGTAAATAATTGATTTTAAAATAACAGCCCCGCTGAGTTTAAGTCTGATACAGTAACTTTAGTGAACCAGTAGTAAATTGTTGATACCTACTATACGAGGGAAGAAAAAATTTGATATTGCTAAATTAAATATTTTAATTTCATTACTCAGGGAAGAAGACAAAGCGCAGCGTTGAGTCCCGCCACTTAACACGCCATGCCTCAAGGGGCGAAAGTACGAAAAAGATCGGAGTGTCTTTACACTAAGTTCCCAAGTTTCCTCTGTCTACCCTGTCATGTGCAGGATGCAGCGTGAAGCTGAGAAAAACTCAACACGCAATGCCTCGAGAATTCGATGGAAAATATTGATAGTCGTGTGTTCCACGCATAGCACGGTTATATTTTTTTTTTTCAATAAAATGTTGCTAAATTTCCTAAGTAAATATTTCCTAATTTTCTAAGTACATACATTGGAATATGCTCTATTTGATATAGAAAATAACAAAAAGCGATAAATCCGCTGATTTAGCTATTGGCTGTTCCAGCCTATTCTGGCATTGGTACAAAGTACTCTAGCCTCGGCGCTCTCTTACAACCTATTTACCTACTTGGCAAAAGATTACACTTGTATAAAACATATATAAAAAGTTAAACCATTTTTTTGTTTTTTATTATTTGATAGAAATAAACTAATTTTAGTTGGTAAGAATTAATGTGTTATAAAAATTTACAAAAACGAATACCTTATTTGTAACAGCTTTAAAGCAGTGACAATTGTTCAACGTCAAAATAAAAGATATAAAATAAATAAATAAAAAATAACAATAAAAAATAAATATAAAGATATAAAATGAAGATAAGAATGTAGACATATTATTTCATTTTCCCGGTGTATACGCATTGTGTATGGGCACAAGCATGTGACTTTAAACGCGATGAGTGGTGGGTCCGATCCCCACTTGAAGAAATTAAATGTTTAATATTTTCACATTAAATATTAAATGTTTTCATTTCTCCGCTATGGCAAGAAGGCAAAGCGCGTCGTTGAGTTCCGCCATTCAGCACACAATGCATATATATATTTAGATTTATTTTTAAATTTTATATATATATATATATATATATATATATATATATATATATATATATATATATATATATATATATATATATATATATATATATATATATATATATATATATATATATATATATATATATATATATATACATATATATATATATATATATATATATATATATATATATATATATATATATATATATATATATATATATATATATATATATATATATAAATAAATCTAACATAATTGTAGAATCGAAACTTTAATATTAAAAACACGAACCACTACACTAGAAACGCTTTAAACATACCTGCACCATTTACTTCACAGAAATATAAAAATATGTGAAAAGGCGAAATACATATTACATATATAAAAATCAATACGCTCTCACGTTTGGACCACTCGCAATATCATCGGCGCGGAAGTGCCTCCTGGCTTTATTTCCGACACGCCATAAAAAGGTCGCGATGCCAAGAGGCTGGTATTTGTACGTTTGTTTATAACTGTGCTGATTTTTCCCACACATATAGTAATATGTATGACTCATTCAATTTATATGTACTATTGTGCAGTGATATTTTGCTATAATCGCGTTAGACGTAAGTTCGATTTCCATTTGAGTAATAATTTTATTTTTAACTAGTGACACCCGTAGCTTCGCCTCCTTGAATTATACTATCTTATTTAATTTCTTCTCATTATAACATTATGTACTTAATTTTTTTTTCAGCTTCACGCTGTATCCCGCACGAGGCAGGGTAGGCAGAGGGAGCCCGGGAACCTAGTGTTAAGACACTCCGTTCCACTTCCGTTCCCCACTTTCCGCCGAATTTGAGGCATTGCGTGTTGAGTGGCGGAACTCAACGCCGCGCTTTTTGCCTTATTACCAGAGCGAAGAAATGAAACATTAAATATTTAAATTGAAAATATTAATATTTCATTTCCTCTTGTGCCGCTGCGCCACGACAGGCCTCTGTCCTTTAAATACATACAATATCGTAACATAAAAATTTAAATTACAGTAAAATTAATAAAAATTTAGTATCAATTTTGTAGAACTACGTATTTTATATGGACGTAACTAATATCTAAAACAAATACTACATGTTAAAGAATTAAATTGTCAAAACATAATCATAAAAATTTGGTTGGCCGTTTCTGAGATTAGTGCGTACAATCGCACAGACAGATCAACAGATAAAAAAATCTTTTATATAGAACTAGTGAACGTTTCAAATTTATTAAAAGCATAGATTATTTTTATTTTTTCGCGAAACATCTTACTTAGCACTAGGTTCTTTATGCCCACTTTACCATGCAGAAATCTTTAATCTGCTTTTTAAAATGTAAGTAAGCAAACGATATTAATTACAAATATATAGAGTGTTTTAAATAGGTTTTTTTTTTCAGTTTCACACTGTATTCTGCAGCACATGGCAGGGTAGGCAGAGGGAACTTGGGAACCTGATATTAAAACACTCCCTTCCATTCCCTACTTTATACAGAATTCGAGGCGATGAGTGTTGATTGGTAGAATTCAACGTTACTGATTTCTTCGAATGGGGATCGAACCCACGATCTCTCGCGTTTACAGTCACACACTGCCTCTGCGCCACGACAGGCCTCAAACATGTAGATAACACGATATAAGAGCATATGTAACTACTCAATATTTGTTGTCCGCGGAATATATAACATAGTGACTCAACACTATGCTCCATCGATTTTGGTACGAATTTCTAATTTGCTCAGGGAAGCATAAATATTTTTTGTCCATTTTGTACAAGAATACCTGCAAAAAGATTTATGTATCATAAAATGGTCTAATAATGTCTTTTTGTAGCGAAAACGAGCCCTTTATTAGAAGTTATCTCATTTATTTCACATGTTGATTCGATTTTTCTTTGCAAATACATGAGTTTGTGGTATATTATACGTTATGTGTGTATGAAATTGGTATTTTGTTTTTATTAAATGGTTATTATATTTTTTTGGAGATCGTCTTGCAGAATATATATTTCAATTTATAGAGTAATAAGAAACTATAAAAACAATATTTTAAACGTGAGGCTGGTGGTGGGGCTGGGGTACAAACACGTGACGGTCAAGCTGTTTTGCGACACTCAAGGAAATTATATATGTATTTAGTATTATAATTTCTTTACTCTCGTAATAAGATAAAGCGCAACTTTGAGTTCCATCGTTAGGTCGTAATGTCATAGCATGACTTGTAACGGTAACGGTAAACGGGTAACGGTAACGGTAAACGGTAAATGACAGGTAAACGGGTTGTACATTCGATTATCGCTCGAAATAATTATTTTCGTTTTGATTCTCGCTCTGGTAACAAGACAAGGCGTGGCGTTCCGCACATGGGTGGCGTTGAGTTCCGCACATAACATACATTGGTGGAAGGTGGAGAACAAGGTTCCCTTTTCTTTACCTACAAAATGTCGGCCTAAAGTAATTTTTGTTATATGACTTAATCAACGTTTTCAGTATAAGGGATTCCCGTAGCCTTACATTACCTCATTTTGTTACATGTCACACCTTTGTCATTTTATTACTATGTTATAGAGAGGTCTGGTCTAGAAGAAATCATATAATTATAATTTGAAAAAAAAAAATATGATTATAGCTTAAAACTGCAATGGTTGTTGGTTCAATACCCATACATACCCTTTATGAATTATTTTCCAACTCTCACTCCAAATTCTAACTCGGGAATTTAGAATTATTTTATTCCATGGTCCAGTAACAAGTCACAGCTCAGTCAACCTTGCGAGATACAGCGGGAAGTTAAAGAAAAATATTATAACTAACTATATACTTTTTAGTATTGTTTAAATTTTAACAGTTACAAAAGAAAAAAAAACATTCAGGACACATATAAAAATTAAAACGCATCGTGATTTGAACCCGCGTCTTTTGGAATCCCTCCAAGCTTAAACGAATCGATACGTTTTCTAAATAAGTATTTAACTTTGTTTTGTCCGTGGTTATATTTGCGTGAACTAGGTGACTATAGAAATCTTCGTTATATTTTTTTTAATTGGTGGGTAAGCACACGAAATTATGTTTTAATTATATTACTCAGCTTCTCATTCTCTTCTAATTATATTGCACTTTTTGCCGTGTGATTCCGGCTTAGAATAGGATAGGTCGTAAGAGGCGACTAAACTGCGTGTGGTGAAGTCACGTTGCCTGCAATGGCAACACGCATGGGCAGACTCGACCGGATTGTTACCACCCCTGGCATTTAAGACCGGCGTTAGGTAGTAGCTTTGGCCACAGCGTTTCCAATTAGGTAATACCGGGCGCCGATGTCCATCCACATTAAAGGACGGCAACGCTCCTATAGCTCTTCTGGAGTTACACGGGGCCGTGGGCGAAGGTGGTCACTTACCATCAGGTGACCCGTACGCTCGTTTGCCGTCTCTTCCATAAAAAAAAAGCGCGCGCTATATCCTGCACATGGCAGGGTAGGCAGAGGGAAGTTGGGAACCTAGTGGGAAGACACTACGGTCCACTTCCCCACTTATTAATAATTTATATACAACCGTAATTCATATTTATTAAATTTGATATCTTGCATACAATAGGGTTTTTTGTATTCTTGACTTCGTTATTATTCTTATATACATAATGCAATGTAAAGTAAATTGCACCAATAAAAGTAAAATTTCGTCTTCAATCACTCTATGCCTATGAGACAATAGTCAATATAATTATTAAGTAAAGTTTTTTTCAGTTTCACGCTATATCCCGCACATGGCAGAAAAGGCCGGCTACGCCCTTGTAGCTCCCCTGGTGAAACACGGGGCCGTGGGCGACGGTGATCACTCACCATCAGGTGACCCGTACGCTCGTTTGCCTTGTCTTTTCCATAAAAAAAAAAAAAGGCAAGGGGAAGTTGGATGCCTAGTACTAAGACACTCTATTCGGTTCCCTTCTTTTCGTCAAATTTAAGACATTGCGTAATGATATGCACAACTCAACGCCGCGATTTGATAGGAATAGACATAAAGAAGAAACAAACTAAACACTTATTTATATATAACCTATTTGCCGTAGTCTGAATAATCACATTAATACTATATTTACTTAATTACAAAAGAAAAGTGACAATGTATATTCATGAAACAAAAGTTTAAAAATGATATTGGGGTACCTGCGGGCGGATTTTTGATGTTTCCGATTTTAGTAATGTTAAAATATGTTATTGATATATATGTCCTCAAGCTAGATATACAATATTTTTGATATACTATGTATAGTTATAGGACATTTAAGTTTTAACTAACTATAGCGTATTTATTATTTCAAACGCAAAAACTAAGTTTTAAAAATTTATAATCGAATAAACTAACTAATTACATATGTACTCGACTTAATGAGCTATCTAATAGTATTTTTGAAAATTAAAACAAATATATTTTTTTATAAAAAAATGCTTTTTGTTATTTAAATTGTTTTTTTTTTTAAAGTTGGACCCGTTTATTTTTTTATTTTTTTCTTACAAATAGATCTTAGTATACAGATAATCTATACCAAGTTTCATAATGGGCCCCAAAGCAATTTAGGAGCTAGAGCAGTTATAATGCCGGAAGGCGGCGACCGCGTCGGGCAGCGGCCAGCCATCCTCGGCCTCGCGCGGCGACCCGTTTCTGATACTCAATGGCATTTTTTTTATTGAAATAATCTGATATTTTGCCACTTTCTTGATATCAGAACACAAAATATTAAAATTTGTAACACTGAAACATCGCTATATGTATCAGATATTACAATACCCTTATCTATGTATACCATAGTACCTGCTAGTCCTCAACAATGTTTTTATACGAACGTAAAAGGAGGTAATGTATGATATTATATTTAAGTTTTGTAGAAAGAGTGAAGCGGATTTGTAAGCTGTGCTTCGTCCAAGGCGATTAAATGACAGTCATTCTCTCGCTCGAGTTAGGATCGTAACAACAATCGTTGCGCTGATTGCAATATGCTGTACCACTGCTCTAAGATTGCATTTTTTAAAGCTTCACGCTGTATCCCGCCAGGCAGGGTAGGCAGGGTAGGCAGAGGGAACCCGGGAACCTAGTGTTAAGACATTCCGTTCCACTTCCATTCTCCACTTTCCGCCAAATTTGAGGTATTGCGTGCTGAGTGGCGGAACTCGACGCCGCGCTTTGCCATATTACCAGAGCGAAGAAATGAAACATTAAATATTTAATTTGAAAATATTAAATATTTTATTTCCTCGAGTGGGGATCGAACCCACAACCTGTCGTTTACAGTCACAAGCTTGTGCCGCCGCGCCACGACAGGTATTAATCGCAATGTTTAAAAATATTAACAAAACAGAAAATCCCTATATAATTAAAACTAATTTTAGATAAACACTAAGATAAGTATCGAATATGAAAATGATATCGTAAACAAGGCCCGTAGTTACTATGCAGTTGATTTATTAAAGCAAATTGCGGCGATATACGGCGGAAGTGACGTCATTACCCTCTACTGCCTCTACCGCACGTTCCTGAGAGGATCTATGAATTGATATAGAATTTAAGGCGACAAAATATGTTATTTAATAAAATACAAATTAATATAATAAACAGTAAAGTTAGTTATGTAAGTTTTTAATAGTTTTTTTTAGCCATGAGTGTGTAGGCGATGTTTGAAGATTATAATTGTGGAACCAAATCTTTATTGGAAATAAATAAAATTATAGTTTTTTTTAGTTAATTTATAATATGTAAAAAATTACTTTGTCCAAAACATTTTAAAAATGTTGATAAGGTCCTGAAGTTAATCGGGTCCGTGGGCGACGGTGATCACATACCACCAAGTGACCTCTACGCTCGTTTGCCGTCTTTTCATTAAAAAAAATATCTGACCGTAAACGTAAATATTGTGTGTTTTATCTTCTCTCTAGCAACAAAACAAAGTGAGACTCTTTACTTAACACGAAATGTCTTAAAACTTAGGAAGACCGTGAGGAGCAAAATATCTCACCATCATTTTTCTTCCCTACTCTGCTATATTCAGGATAAAGCGTGAAAAAAAATACCATATCCATCTATAGTTTGCTCTATGTTGACCGACCATCGTATACGGCTTCCGCAACTCGGCTACATGCTATTACTGGCCCTCGTGAAAGTAAAGTCGGACTTTATTCTCGCAAAAACGAAAATAAAATATGTTATGGTAAAATTTTCTAGCTAAACTTCACAGACAGCCACAAAAAATAGGCATATAACTCAATTATTGAAAAATATGACGTAGAGCCTTTTCCATTCACTTGCACATGCAAGATGTGCATTTTTTTTTTATTTTTCATACTTTTTTACATTACTTCTATGACATAACTACATTTTGTCCGTCTGCTGGATAGGGCAAATCATTTTCTTTAGTTTCGCGATTTAAGGTACTATTAAATAAAAAACGTAGCAAAAGAAGCACGGGGAACTTAGTGTTAAGACCCTTCGTTCTCATTAAGATACTTCCGTTTCCTATTTTCCGCCGAATTATTGAAAAACTAGAAACTTGACGCCGCGCTTTGCCTCGTTTTCTGACTAAGTAAAATATTTATTTTACAACAACACAAAAAATATTTTATTTTTTTTTATAACTATAATACACTCAAATAATATTCACATTTAACTTAAAAACTGAACCTGTCGTCCTAAATCATTTCAGGTGTTAGTGATTTAACGCATTTTTTTTATTAAAAGTGTTAATATTAGCTTCACGCTCTATCCTGCACATGGCAGGCTAGGCAGAGGGAACTTGGGAACCTAGCGTAAAGCACTCCATTCCGTTCCCCACTTTCCGTTTGTTTTTGAGACATTGCGTTTGGAGTAAGGATACTGAACGCCACGCTTTGTCGTGTTGGTATAAGGAAGAAAATAAAAATATCAAATAATTTCATTGAAATAATTAATAATTCACTACTTCTAATGGACATCAAACCAACAACATGTCGGTTGTAGTCACACGTTTATACTCCTGTGCCACGAGGCTAAATAAACATAAATATAGTTCATATACACAAAGAACACATAAACTGGAAGTATTATAATTTGGTCATAAATATATAGTTGTGGTTGTGATTTTGAACGCCACTTGAGATTATGAAATGTTAAACATTTTCATTTTGTCACTTTCGTAAAAAGGCAAAGTGCGGCATTGAGCTGAATCCAGGGAACATAAGTGTTTTAATTGAAACGGAGTGTCTTAACACTAGATTACTACCTTACCAAGAGCTACAAGAGGATACAGTGTGAAGCTGAAAAAAAAAATTTATTTAACTTTCCTTATATCTAATTGATATTACATGAATTGATTCAAAAGCCAAAGTCAAAAACTAATTCATTCATTAATTGTAATTAAGCAAATACACTTATCAACTCAAAATACCATCACTCAATTCCAATAAAATGATAACCATAAGTTGAATGAAATAATACACAGAGGAAATATAATGGTAAATGGTATCTGTACCACTCAGTCACTCAGCTTCACGCTGTATCCCGCACATGGGCGGGGTAGACAGAGAGAACTTGGAAATCTAGTGTTAAGATACTCTGTTCCGGTCCCCATTTTCCGCTGAAATTAAGGTTGCTAGACATTTAATCATATTTTAAGGTCAGTCCTGGTCCTGGTACAACAATCGTGCAGGTCGTTAAATGCCAGTGGTTGTGGGTTTGATTTTAACACGAATCATTGAAACATTTAAAATTATATATTTATTTATTATTCTCATTTTCTTTTTGGTCTGGTAAAAAGGCAAAGCGAGTTCCGCGACGCAAATTCTATATAATTCGGTAAAAATTTGGAATTGAACTAGTTTACGTTGAACGTGAAGATAAAAAATAATACATTAGACATTTATATATTCTTTATTATACAATATTAAAAAGTTGAAGAATTTCACATAAAATTTGTTAGTTCTAAAGCCATTCCGAACGTTGAGGAATTAATCTATTTAATACTTTCACTACTTTCTTTGCTATGGCGGCACAAACGTGTGACTGTAACCGACAGGTTCTGGATTCGATTCCCAGTCGAGGAAATGAAATATTTAAAATTTAAATATTTAATGTTTCATTTCTTCGCTCTGGTAAGGAGGCAAAACGCGGCGTTGAGTTCCGCCACTCAACACGCAATGCCTCAAATTCAGCGGAAAGTGGAGAACGGAAGTGGAACGAAGTATCTTAACACTAGGTTCCCCGGTTCCCTCTGCCTACCCCGCCTCGCGCGGGATACAGCGTGAAGCTATGAAATTTCTTTGCTATGGTAACAAAGTAAAGCGAGGCGTTGCGTTCCGCCAATCAACTTACAATACCTGAAAATTCAGCAGAAAATTAATTAATCGAGTGTCTTAACTCTAGGTTCCCAAGTTCCTTTTGCCTTCTCTGTACAGAATGATAGATTTCTCATATACCATCTCTACAGCATCCTCATCTCGCTAAAACATCACTGTCAGCAACGGGAATCAAATCAATCGGTAATGATTCTTTGCTCGCAAACGACAGATTTATTACGATCGTAAAATATAACAATGGAGATTTACACTTTATCACAAAACGGTCTGTTTCTATTCCTTTAGTAGGTATATTACATAGAATAGAAATGGTTATATTGAAATATTTCACCAAAGAGGCTCTTTTCTTATGTCTAGTCTGAAAGTTTTTTGTTGTGAAACTATTTGAGAATGTATTTTTAGATATTATGGTTTTTTATTAAAGCTTGTACCTGTCGTGGAATAGCGGCACAAGCGTGTCACTGTAATCGACAGGTCGTGTGTTCGATCTCGAATATATATGTATTTACAATTTAAATATTTAATGTTTTCATTTCTTCCTTCTGGTACAGGGCAAAACGCGGCATTGAGTTCCGCCACTCAACACGCAATGTCTCAAATTCTGCGGAAAGCGGAGAACAGAAGTGGAATGGAATGTCTTCACACTAGGTTCCCAAGAGCCCTCCTTCTACCCTGCCATGTCCGGGATATAGCGTGAAGCTGAGAATGAATAAAAAAATCCAAATGAGAGCAATTCAAATTGATTACAACAAAGAGCAGTTTCTTGATATGTAATTTGTCTTTTTATGTAAAGAAGGTTACAATTTCCCCGATTTGATGTTACATATAGTTCATGCCCTTCGGACTCCTCCTTATAAAAAAATAACAAAAGCTTCATCCATTATAGACAGACTTAACTTCTTCAAAAATACTGGACGTATACATGTAAATGAAACTTTATAGTGATATAACTTACATATTAAATCAGATTTTTTTATCAAATTTGATATTAATATGACAATAAGCTAAAGCAGACGAAGCGGCATTTAAATCACTAATCTTTAATAAAATTCATAAATATATATTAAAAGCTGTAATGAAAAATTCAAATGACGAAACTGACGTCCAAAAATTATTACGAGAACACAAGTTCGCCTGTCGTGTAAAACTTTTAGCAATTAGACGAGTCTCTCGAGCCCCTGGAGTAATATTAAAAAGCGTCCCGTACTTTACTGGGTCATGAAAATAAAACTATCAACAATATACAAGTACTTAGTCAAATTACATTACTAACTAAACTTATTTCAACGTATTTTTCACCTTGGAAATTAAGCAATGGAGAGGCTATAAATGAAAAAGTTCGTTATTATAACTTTTCCTTTGGAATTCGTATACATTGACACCCGGCCCGTCGCAAAATGAAATAAAATTGTTCTGTCGTCAATCTTTTTCGTATTATTTAATGCTGAGAAGTGTTAAAATTAAATAAGATATACGACAAGATTAATCATTTGATGCTATGATTGATATGAAACTAAATATTTTAAAAGGTAGCTTTTTACATATAAAACCTTATCTTTTAACCTTTAACTATTCTAAGAGTAGCGTTAACAATAAACTATCGAGAATCTTGATAATAAAATAAAATATGAGAGAACGAATAATTCAAAACCTTCTGTTATTTTAATTAATAATAATATTTGGATTTAGAATATAATCTAATAATGCAAAAAATATTTTGGCAGTTTACGTATTTTTTTTTCTTCTCATTTTTATCACTTTGACTAATCAAGATGCATAAATTTTAAATGAAACAAATTTAACCAGATTAACCACATGTATTGGTCACAGGAAGACTCATGGACCCACGAATTACTGCAAAGTGTTCGACACGTCGGGCTTCAAAAAATGTATAGTAAACAATATACGCGACTCACCTGGTTAAGTTTGTTTCATTTAAAATAAGTAATAACATAAATATTATAATTTTTTTCTTGATATTGGTTAGAACAAGCAATGTTGAATTGTGTAACTGCTTAAGGAACTTTCTCAAATCGTTATTTTTGTTAATAATAAAATTAATTGACGCTACAAAATTCCAATATACTGTGAATGTAACTTGTGAATCATAAGATCATCAACTATGTTCATAATAAAGTTAAATTAATAATTTTCTTCATTCAGCTAATGATTCATCATTTAGTCTCAGTTGTGTTTTTCATCGTATATTTGTTTTTATTAACGATATTTCATTATTTATCTACTTTCGAGGTACTGAAAGTCGAGACATTTAAAAAATAAAGAAATAAGCCAAATTTAAAAAAGAAAAAGTGATGAATGTAATCATAAAAATAAAATAAACTGTAATCAACTTAACATATTTATAAATAAATAATAAAACAGCAACATAATATGTGCTCAAAGGTTACGTCAAGGCTAAACTATCGTAAATTTTACGGCTCTCTAGCTATTTCACATTACACAAATGATGCCCAGCAACGATTACAGCTTGACCTACACTGATGACAAGAATAAAGATGATTCTTTAAGGCTCGGAGCTTTGGAACGAGGAGGACAATCTTTTATTGCGAGCTTTATTGTTTGCGGTCGTAAATTTTACTTTAGTATTCTAGAAATTCACATCAACTATTAACTAACCGAATATCTAAAAAGATAACAGATAAAAATAACGACATATTAAGTTATTTTAAAATTTTCATAAATGTGAACATTACGAAGGAGAAACGGTTCTTTTTAAATTTAACCTATGAACGGTTACGTTACCAACGTGATATGTGAATACTACAGGTGAATAAAGTGTTGCTTTATGTACTAAGTGTATTTTTTCTTATTTTTCTTACATATTTCAGAAAAATAAAATCTAGTGTAAAGGTTTTGGTTAGATTTCTATAATGTTTTTGGTTGGATTTCTATGATGCTTTATGTAAACAATTTGTACTCAAATATTAAAATCCTAAACATTATATATTGTTTTTATTCTCTAAAACACTGAAAATTATATAACTTAATATCTCTGAATCACAACGACTTTTTTAAAAAAAATTGAATTTTATTATTTTCATCCCGCCCATTAATTTGAAGAATATATTTTTTGAGAAGCAAAACAATATATTTTCTATTTACTTTGAGCATTCTTAACATTGAACTTACAATTGGCTTTAACATAATTTAACATATCCTGCAATATTTTTCGATATTAAGGACCTAATATCAAAACACAGTGTTATATTAACCCTCTTAATTCTTACTTTCTAAAGAGATTACCAAAGTAGTAATCCCCCAAGTGGGATTTGAAACCATAATCATCACGTTTGAGTCACTCCTACTGCACTACAATAGCCTCAATAAAGATATATGTAGGCTTAGCAAAACCAATATTACTATTATAGGATCGAAAACCACCAAGTACCGATAAAAGAATGAAGATAATAAACGTTGAGATAGATTCATGAATTATTGAATAACGGACGAACGTTATAAATCTTGGAATAGAGTTTATACAAAGAAATGGTTTGTGCGCAAATTAATACAAGGTATTTTTTCTGTAATACATAACATAACATAGCTTCACGCTGTATCCCGCACGAGGCCGAGTAGGCAGAGGGAACCCGGGAACCTAGTGTTAAGACACTCTGTTCCACTTCTGTTCTCAACTTTCCGCCAAATTTGAGGCATTGCGTGTTGAGTGGCGGAATTCAACGCCGCGCTTTGCCTTATTACCAGAGCGAAGAAATGAAACATTAAATATTGGTAAAATCACGTCAACTGGACCCCCTATTTACCACTTGATCATAAAAATTTAATCTATATATATTTTTTATTAGTACTTATGATGGAAAATTGATCCCCCAAACAATTTTTCAAAATTTCGATTTTAACAATTTTTTTTTTATATTGAAAATTTTAAGCACTTTTAATTGAAAAATGGATTAAAAATCAACCGCAAGAGATAAATTTGTGAAATTTTCAGGATCCATGGTCAAATGTCTATATTTTAAGAATATCTTTATGACTTAAAATTATTTATTTATTTTCATATTGTTAATTAACTTTTAAGTTAACAAATGAAAATTTAACTGACTTCTCGGGCAGAAAATGCAGTTTTTTTTCATCGGTCACATGCTTTATCCATTTAAGTTTAAAATTCCGGAAGAGAATTTCACTGCTCGCCATTAGTTTAAATAAAATTAATTTATTTATGACAGCGCGCCAGGCGCCGAGCGCTGTGAGAATGCCGCGCTGCCAAGCGTCTTGAACTACACTAACGCTTTTATCAATGATAATTTATAATAACATTACAAAATATTATTATAAAACAAATTTTATTATTATTTATCTTATAATTCATTATAATTATTATTAATAAGATTTTTTTTTTTTTAACATTGTTATAAAGAATACAATGATAATATACTGAATAGAAGAAACAAGCTTAAATTATTAAATAATAAATTATGTAGTCAGTTATTTTTATTTTTTTTTTTAAACTCTGTTAATAAACACTGTTTCATCTTCTGAAAGGAGCCTACATTGTAGTGAAAAATTTTCCAATGGTTTGTAATAATGGAATTGGCGAGTATTTTTTATTGTAGTTAAGTGTGTAAATTTAAAATTGATTATTTTTTTTTTAATTTCCGCTGTTTGGTAAAAATAAGAAGAAATTTTAATTACATTCCTTATAACATTGTTAAAAAAAAATTTATTAATAATAATTATAATAAATTATAAGATAAATAATAATAAAATTTGTTTTATAATAATATTTTGTAATGTTATTATAAATTATCATTGATAAAAGCGTTAGTGTAGTTCAAAACGCTCGGCAGCGCGGCATTTCCACAGCGCTCGGCGCCTGGCGCGCTGTCATAAATAAATTAATTTTATTTAAACTAATGGCGAGCAGTGAAATTCTCTTCCGGAATTTTAAACTTAAATGGATAAAGCATGTGACCGATGAAAAAAAACTGCATTTTCTGCCCGAGAAGTCAGTTAAATTTTCATTTGTTAACTTAAAAGTTAATTAACAATATGAAAATAAATAAATAATTTTAAGTCATAAAGATATTCTTAAAATATAGACATTTGACCATGGATCCTGAAAATTTCACAAATTTATCTCTTGCGGTTGATTTTTAATCCATTTTTCAATTAAAAGTGCTTAAAATTTTCATTATAAAAAAAAAATTGTTAAAATCGAAATTTTGAAAAATTGTTTGGGGGATCAATTTTCCATCATAAGTACTAATAAAAAATATATATAGATGAAATTTTTATGATCAAGTGGTAAATAGGGGGTCCAGTTGACGTGATTTTACCAATATTTAAATTGAAAATATTAAATATTTCATTTCCTCGACTGGGGATCGAACCCAGAACCTGTCGGTTACAGTCACACTCTTGTGCCGCTGTGCCAAGACAGGCCTCAATTTTTTTCTGTAATATTCTATTAATTTGACAATAATTACTTTTTTTTCTGTACTCTAATGAGATGTTGTATATAGGAAGGTATAATTATTAAATAAAAAATATAACACGTATCATGACTTCAATGATATTTTAGTATCGCCACCTCTATGCAACTTTGTTCCTACAGGTCTTTTTTTGGTAATTGTATACAATTCATATGTTACTACACAACATTTTGTTTAAGTCAGTAAATAAAAATGGAAATTCTCATGTAAATCCAATAACGATTTCAACAATTTAAAAGTTCTTCTAATTTCAATATTCCCAAACATAAGTATGCCAATTTTGAGACAAAGGTTACGTGAAACGTGAAAAAATAGTACGTCCAGTGTAGGAAATTACGATTGGCTATGACGTGATTTGGTCGTTATTCTCTCAGAGTCCCAGAGTCATGCAATGGTAAAAATAAATTTGCTCATTCCTTTATACAATCTGATCTAATGTTATTTGATATTTTTTTTCAGCTTTACGCTGTATTCTATACATGGTAAGGTAATTAGAAAGAACTTAGGAACCTAGTGTTAAGACACTTCGTTTTGTTTCCCACTTTCTGCCGCACTCTAACTATTCATTAATAGTACTATATATTTATAGAATTTTCAACATTACATATTATAAAATAAATGAAGAGCGCCTTTCTAAATGTCCCTGTTCTGAGATCTGAGTATAAATCAAGTCAGTTAGCCATGCATGTATCGTCCATTTTATTTATCGACTGTTTATAAAGTTACGTACACATTGGCTTAAAGATTTTTTAAATTATGACAATATTATACAAAATAGATAAAATGTGTATTTAAACTTAAATTTAAAAAGCTTATAAAAATTTTGAACGAAGCAGGATTTGAACCCGCGCCTCTTGAAAACTGTTCAAGCGCTCTGACTAATTAAGCCATTCGTTCTCACTAAGCTCCGTCGAAATTCTTATTCGTTTATTACACTTTATTTATGCTGTAAGCATCTGTGTAGGGAGGTTTTTACAAATTTCCGCTACCCAAAGACAACTCGTAAGAATAATCGTTTGGTAAGAGAGAATACTATTTATTTAATATTTTTACTATGTTTTAAAGGGTTATTCCATACTTAGGACAGAAAATACTAAACTTAAATTTAAAAAGCGTATAAAAATTTTGATCGAAGCGGGATTCGAACCCGCTTTTTAAATTTAAGCTAAGTATTTTCTGTCTTAAGTGTAGAATAACACTTTAAGAAATAGTAAAAAAAAATCAACATGTGTATTTATTTTTTTAAAAAAAATGGTATAAAATATATAACGCCGCGACGACAACGTTAATGAAGAAATAGTGATTTCTAGTTTATAAATTACGAATTAATAATGTCAGTTATCAATCTTACAAATGTTTTCATGATTTATCAGTTATAAAACCTAAATTAATCAGAGCTAAATTAAAATAATTTGCTATTATTAAAATATTAGTAGATAAACGATTAATGATAACTATTTTTGTAAAATTCATTGTGAGGGGTAGTGGTATAAATATGAGTGATTTTTGATACTCGTAGCATTCTCACTGGCATTCTCACATTAGCACAAGCAAAGACTGAGAAGTTGTTATTGTTATAAATAAAACTGTTTGAAGTAATCTTCAGTCCTATTTATTGTCATGGAGTCACACTTTTAAAAATATTGACGCCAGTATTACTGGCGTCAATATTTTTAAAAGCAACTCGGCACCGCCTGCTTTGACCTATATAATTGGATAGATCGTCAAAGTTTTCAGGAAAATTACAAAAAAAAAGAATACAAAATTTTGACACAACAATATTTTAGTCAAAACGAAAAGAAAAATGACATAGTGGAGCGGCCAATTGATTATGAATTCACTAAACGAGGGTGCCCTCACAAACTAAAGGAATGATTATAACAAAATTATTTAGCTTTTTCTGCTCTTAAATATTAATGTGTAATTTTATTGTACATTAAACGTCTAAAACTAATAATCGAATATTTCTTTAGCAAAATAATTGATAATAATAATGACATTGACATTAGATTGTAATGAAATGTGTGATATGTAATTAAATATGTGGATCTGTGCTCATGAAATTGTGTGATGACACATCTTATCAAAGATCGTCGTGATTAAACGTCCACACACATGTGTGTGTGTGGACATTTAATCACCCAAATCACGAGTAAATCTGTAATCAGATGTATAGATTTGTAATCAAATATAACAATTATAATTTTATTCAAAATCCTATCCCAAAAGTATTTTATATAGGATTGACAAAATATTATATTTATCCGCTTATACTTTTTTAAGATCCAAAAGTGTAAGCGCTAAATAACCAAAATATAAGCAAAGCCCATTTTGGTTATGGTACGGGCTCTAAAATAATTAATTATTTCGTAGGCTCACAATTTTATGCTTGCCATTTAAAATGAAGACATTAACCCTTTAGCAAGCGGAAGCAGGTGCACTTTGAAATATAGCCCCACAAACTTTCTTTATTTGTTTCTTATTCTCGTTATTTTTTAAAAAAAAATACATAAATAAAAAGTTACCTTTTATATAAACATATAAAATTGTTTTAAATATTATTTTGAAGGTTTCGTAATATTTGTCTTTTTGTATGTAATTTAACTGTAGAATTTTTTACGTTCTCTGACGAAGGACCTGATGGTAGCTTAGGGTTCATATGACGTTTTAAATGTGCTTACATACTATAGTATTTAAATACGCAATATACTTTAAAAGGCACCTCGTTCTCATTAAGACACAGATCTTCTCCAATATTTCACAAAATTCTGAAGGCATTACGTATTTAGTGGCGGAACTAAACGCTGCGTTTATAACTATTGTAGATAAATAGATAGATAAAACTCTTTGTTGCATGCATAAAGCAAATATAGCATTTATATGAAATGAAAAAATACAAAATACGTAATAAATAGGAAATAAAATAAATTATAAAGCAAAAGAAATATTTTACGTATAGAGATAATATGCAAAGCCAATCTTCTAAACACTATTAGTGATCTCTTGTAGGTAAATTTTAACATAAACACGTCACGAGAGTCACGTTGTCAGCAATGACTACACGCATGGGCAGACTCGACCGGATTATTATCACCCCTGGCATTTAAGACCGGCGTTAAGTAGTGGATTCGGCCACTGCGTTTCGCATTGGGTAATGCCGGGCCCCGGTGGCAGTCCACCTTAAAGGCCGGCAACACTCCTGTAGCTCTTTTGGAGTTACACGGGGCCGTGGGCGGCGGTGATCACTTACCATCAGGTGACCCGAACGCTCGTTTGCCGTATCTTATCCATAAAAAAAAGTAATAGAATAAATTTTAGGACACAATTATATAATAAAGAGTGAAAACAAACAAAAGAAATAATCAGAGTTATTTTAAAATATTAATATATGTGCTATGCATATTATATACATATTATGTTAAATATATAATAAACATACTAAGTAAACAAATAAATAAGTAAAGTAGATATATAATAAATATATAATATTTATAGATGATAAAATAGCATATTAAAAATATTTATTTAATTTCCGAATATAAGTGGGCAAATCATTTCACTAAATGATGCTTCTTAACTGTTAAAGATTCTTCATAAACTACTGTGTTGCAAATTCTCTTCAATTTGTTATCAGTCTTTAAGTTTGTTATTCATTTTATAGATATTTTTTCTTAGCTTCACGCTGTATCCCGCACGAGGCAGGGTAGGCAGAGGGAACCCGGGAACCTAGTGTAAAGACACTCCGCTCCACTTCCGTTCCCCACTTTCCGCCAAATTTGAGACATTGCGTGTTGAGTGGCGGAATTTAACGCGGCGCCTTTGCCTTATTTCCAGAGCGAGGAAATGAAACATTAAATATTTAAATTGAAAATATTAAACATTTCATTTCCTCGACTGGGAACCCAGAACCTGTCGGTTACAGTCACATGCTTGTGCCGCTGCGCCACGACAGGCCTCAATATTTTTTTTTTATATATACAATGTTAATAAACATTGTACATATTAAATCAATACAAAATCTTACCTTAAATCTTAATCACAAACCCAAAATCATGATGAAGGCAGATATTTTGGATTCAAAGAGACAACAATGCAGGAACTTGCAAACAATTTGCAATAGTTAAGCACACTGTTGTTTTGAACTGACGGAGTTTTGGTGAAATCCTCTGGTGCCGATCAACGCCCAACTTACTCTGAACTCAGGAAACTGCTTAATAGGGTGGAAATATCTATGTATTTATCAATATTTGCTTACGGATAGAGAATGCAATTCTGATTTTATGTAAAAAGGTTCTGAAATCGATTGCCAAATGGAAGAAAGTGAAAGCTTAAAATATTTTTATTTTGTCAGTCTAAATACATTCTGTGTGATATTCCTCATCGCCCATATGTAGTGTTGAAAAATTAAGTGGAGAAAGAGTAACTATAAATGATATTCTAGTAGGTACTACACTGTTTTCTTCTCTTTTTTTTTGTAGCTTCACGCTGTGTCCCGCTCGTGCCAGACAGAGGCAACTTGAACCCCACTTCTGTTCCGTGCTGTTAAACTATTTTATTTACTTATTTCTAATACCTATTGGTTCTAGCGATATTATCACTTTTAAGACAATATTTATACATTGAAAACTATTTTTTTTTTTTTTTTTTTTTTGAATATTTTATTTAAATATATAAGTGTGAAAGATTAAGAACGAGGTTACATACCGGTATTGCCTCAATGCCATTAAAAAGCTCAACTATACACGCAACTCTGCTCTGAATCTCTTGCTAATTTTAAATTTCACTTAGCACGAATAAGTTTGCGGTAGAGTTTATATTGATATAATAGATAAATTTACTTGGCTTTATGATTCTTCTAAAATATATTATTATGCAAATATAACCACAACTTAGCTTTAATTAGTAACATTAAAATAAAGTCTAAGACCAGTTTAAAAGTTTATACATACTACTTACACTTCTATTCTTCCTCAGTTCTCAGGAACTGTAATTGAAAATAGCTAAAAAAAAACAATATTGAAAGTATTTTTTTCTTTTTTCTTCTTTAATACCTAATAAACATTAACATTTTTGGGGTCAGCCGTAGCGCAGAGTTACGAGCGTGCACTATTATCACGATTGGTTGGTGGCGTTTAATTGTAGGAAATAAAATATTTGATTTCTTAGTTACCTTCATCTAACGAATTGTAACGAAGCAACGCCACAGTGCGTTGAATTCAGATACTCAACACCCAATGCTCTAAAAAAATTGATCATTGACGAATTGACCCTGCGTGAGCAAAAAGTAATCCTTTTCATACATTTTGGGGTCAATCACTCTTAACTTCAATCAATTACGCTATTATTAATTTGTTTTGTAACACATTACGTTAAATAATATTCATAAAAGTCCTTAAAGTATAAAAATGTAACATTCTTATTCATTTTAATTTTAATTAAAATTTAAAAGTAAAAGCAAACAAAAATCTAAATTAAAGTAAATCTACTACAACGACGAAATTAAATATTATTAATTATTAAAATAAAACACTACCAAGTAATTGAAAGAAAATAAAATAGCCATTTACTACGCAAAATAAATTTGAACGCAAAAGTGATTAAAATGTTATTTATGTTCACACGCACACGCACACGCACACGCACACGCACACGCACACGCACACGCACACGCACACGCACACGCACACGCACGCGCACACGCTCACGCACACGCACACGCACACGCACACGCACACGCACACGCACACGCACACGCACACGCACACGCACACGCACACGCACACGCACACGCACACGCACACGCACACGCACACGCACACGCACACGCACACGCACACGCACACGCACACGCACACGCACACGCACACGCACACGCACACGCACACGCACACGCACACGCACACGCACACGCACACGCGCACGCGCACGCACACGCGCACGCGCACGCGCACGCACACGCACACGCACACGCACACACACTAACACACACACGTACACACTAACACACGATTGTTATCAGTTCTTTTCAAGGCAAGCAATGTACATTATCGTAAGAAAATGAAATAGCAAATAACCACTAAAACATAAATGAAATACAGATATTTCATTTATGTTTTAGGGGTATATAACATTAGTATTACTTTTCAGTCACTGAAATCTTCTCAAAAACAAACAAAACGCACTAAGCACCCCATACAATGATCTTTTTACCAATTTTTATAACTCAATAGAGGTTATAGGGCGTGTGGTAAAAAAATATTTCCGATGAGGCAACCCGACGTGAATACGAATGAGCCTCATCTGTATAGGATAATAAAATTCAAAAAATGTCACCGTTCAACGTTAAAACGGATTTTGTTTAAAAATACGATTATAGGTTGAAAGTGTTAGATTTTGCAAATGGGATGCCTTGTATAAAAGGAAATTTAGTTTTTCCACAGGCGGAAATCATTGTGGCGTGCGATTCTCTAATTGGAACCTACGAAATGTTTACTGTTGCACTCGTAGCCAAGTTGAAAAATAGACTATGTACGAGTCGCTTATATTTCGACTAGTATGTTGTTATTTGTTGTTTTCAAGGTATTGTTAAATCAGATTATATTTCATGTACTATTGATTCTGATGGAGTGGAGTATTCAAGAAATATATTTAATATTAACACATTTACATTTCAATTTGTTTCTGAAAAAGATGAGGCAAAAGGTATACGTTACATTATGGTAGTTATCACGAGTCTGTATTACACCAGAAGGCGAACGCAATAAATGCCTTTGACAGGGTAGGCAGAAGTAACCAGTGAAGTTAATGGAACGGAACGGCTACGAAACTATAAATATACAATGAAATATAAATATTAATTACTTCGTTTCCAAGAACGGGAAACGAACCCACAACTCGTTTACAGCCCCATGCTTGTTACACTGTGCGACAACAAATTCTAACGTTGTCAATTTTATTTGTAAACTTAATATACATGTAATAAAATAACACCATGTCCATGCATACGAAATGTACTATACACGCGCTAAATTCCCTATGGATTTGAGCCAAAGGTGACCCTGACCTTATCAGGGTACATTAGGAATAACATAGGGAAGCCTATATTATATAATTTAACTAAATAGATGTTTTTAAACTGTATCCAACACAAAGTAGGATAAACAGAGAGATCATAGTGTCAAGACACTCTGTTGCCTACCTTCCACCAAGTTCAACACCACGATTTCCCTTGTTATAGTAAAATATATAGATATGCATGTACAATATACATGTATATCTATATATTTTACTACGTCGGTAAATCCTTTAAACCTGCAGCGAAAAATGCAAATTTTAGCAATTAAATTTTATAATTAATTTCTGAATAAAAAGTTTTATTTAATGTATCTCTACTTTTAAAAGAGTCTAGAGTAGTTTCAGATTTGGACGGTAGTACAATAAAGCACGATTTTTTTATTTTTACTATGTTTTAAAGTGTTATTTCACACTGAGGACAGAAAATACTAAACTTAAATTTAAAAAGCGTATAAAAATTTTGAACGAAACAGGATTTGAACCCGCGCCTCTGGAATACCGTTCCAGCGCTCTGACCAACTAAGCCATTCGTTCTCACCGAGCTCCGTCGAAATTCTTATACGCTTGTTACAACTTATTTATGTTGTTAGCATCTCTGTAGGGAGATTTTTACAAATTTCCGCTACCCAAAGACAACTCGTAAGAATTATCGTTTGGCAAGAGAGAATACTATTTATTTTTAATATTTTTACTATGTTTTAAAGTGTTATTCCACACTGAGGACAGAAAATACTAAACTTAAATTTAAAAAGCGTATAAAAATTTTGAACGAAGCAGGATTTGAACCCGCGCCTCTGGAATACCGTTCCAGCGCTCTGACCAACTAAGCCATTCGTTCTCACCGAGCTGCGTCGAAATTCTTATACGCTTGTTACAACTTATTTATGTTGTTAGCATCTCTGTAGGGAGATGTTTAAATTTAAGTTTAATATTTTCTGTGTGGTAGCGGAAATTTGTAAAAATCTCCCTACAGAGATCACACTCACAACTATCACTTCAAAAATAGACGCTACCGCACTGCGCTACGACGGACTCATGTAAAACATTTACAAAAATTACTAGGTATCTCAAATACAAATATCTATGTCAAAGCTTGATAACGCCACGACAACGTGTCGCCGTGGTTATACTTAGCTCAAGAAATATACATGAAATATGCCTTCTATGGGACGACAGCCAAATCGACCGTCACAAATAAAAAGAAACAAAATATTTAGCTTGCTTATATTGTAATGGTACAGGATTGATTGCTCTGAGATATGGCTGTTCATCCAAATGCCTTTCTATGTCCATGTAGACTAAGTTTATAGCTTTTCAAAGGCCATATTATATTTTCCCTTACGTTTTTACGAACGTTCTGTCATAAAAAATAATGTGGAATATGATAAATTATTCATTATATTATGCTTTTTGCAAGAGTATGTGGTAATACAGTTGGGGTATACCTTATCTAACCTTTGAGAACACAGTAACTATGATACTGGAGGTATCAATACTACTGGTCAGTATTGATATATCATTGCTCTTCGACAGTATCGATGATAATGGACTGATCATATAAACGACATGCGGACCGGCCGGAGGGAATATATGAAAAGGGTGATGAAAATATGCTTTTATAGGGTCTTTTATGTTATTTTTATAATAGCAGAATTAATATTATTGCTGAAATCACTTTCAATACTCTGCAATAGTACTTGAAAACTTCACCGAATCATACCTACATATTTTTGTATATATATAATTGAATAGTTGTAATAATATTTTTTTTTCTTTTCAGCTTCACGCTGCTTCACGCTGTATCCCGCAAGAGGCAGTGTAGGTAGAGGGAACCTGGGAACCTAGTGTTATGACACTCCGTTCCACTTCTGTTCCCCACTTTCCGCTGAATTTTGAAGCATACCGTGTTGAGTGGCGGAACTCAACGACGCATTTAGCCTTGTACCAGAGCGAAGAATTTAAACATTAAATATTTAAATTGAAAATATTAAATACTTCATTTCCTCGACTGGGGATCGAACCCACAACCTATCGGTTATAGGCACACGCTTGTGCCGCTGCGCCACGATAGGCAATAAAAAACAACCTTTAATATCTTAGAATCTCTTGAAAAATACATAATTAAAAATTATTACCTTGGTGTAAGTTTCTGTATTCCATACTGTAGGTAGGTGGTAATATATGATTTACCTAACGTAGTACAAATGAGGCAAAAACGATCTCATTAAAGTAGCAAATTTTGATGCTTAGAGGTTTACGTGTGGCGGCCACTGTCATCACATTCGGTACGTAAGCTCCTCACGAGGTGGACCAAGGATCTAATCAAGGTCTCCGATTCCGGTCTCAGAGTTATTTATGTCTGACGTTTAATAACAAAAGCCGATGATGAATGATGAAATTAAACTTAAGTGGCATTAGAAAAATAAACAAATAAATGGAGATATCTTTAAAAAAAGAACAACAGTTACCAAGTTTTAATCCAAATGCAAGATTCAAATTTAGTTAGTAAGTAGAATAAATGTACTTATCCTTTATAAATAATTTACTTGCGATCTTAATTTCGAGGCAGCGGTAGTAAACTGTTTTATGGGATTTAGTATGACATCAGCTCATTGGTATTCGGTCTGCGAATATTTTGAACTTCATGGTATCTTTTAATCAATGAAAGAATATACTATACAAATATACAATATATAACAAAAATCTGGTCAAACTTAATATATATTCAAATGTTCCAGTATACTTCCAGCTTATAGTTTATTTTTAACATTCTATTCAGTAATTCTTTTTAACTATGCCATGGTGAAATTATTGATCTATTTATATTTTAATATTTTTTACCTCGTGGCTCCACTCGAATAGATAGAAGCGTGACAGCATAATATGTTTTTAGAGCATTACATTAGAAATCCACGATAATCTGGGCTTTTGTTTATGCGATACGAAACAGCTATGTATCATAAAAATGTCGATAAAGAAGAGAGTTTTATATCTTTTTTTTGTAATCAATAGCTGCACTAAACAGGAGAACAAAAGAATAATATATTACCCTTCACATTTATAGGCATTCATCGTAAAATAGACAGAAAGTAATTTGACTTGTTGACTTGGTCCGGTCTTAACATAATCAGGGCACGTCCTCGACAGCCCGCCCTCGATCCTCGATACAAGCCCGACAAATTGATTGCTTCGGAATAAACTTAGCCTTAATTATTATTTAAGAATAAGTAATTGTTAATCAGACAAAAATATTGTTTATATATAATTTTCATTTAGTTTCATAGAAATTTATAAGCAACATTTATTATGTAATATTGAGTCTCTACGATAACTTAACGACTATAATACATATAATTTGTATCAAAGGATATAAATATTCTAATTAGTAGGTAATTAGACTCCATGAATTAATAGTTTTATTTTTTAACTTTCTCCTACATCTCCGGATAAATAATGACAGGAAGGAAATGAAAATAATTCTTACCCCCGAATTGCTCGCTGCGCCATAATGGCTTCAATTTTACATGAAAATTAAATAACCCTTTCGGTTTAAAAATACAAAAAGATGACAACGGTACACGTAATAAAATAATAAAAATCAAAAAGAATAAAAACTTACTACAAAAATTAAATCTCACAAAATTATATCCAGCCAATTAAAACATTTGAATGGCTCAGCTTCTAGGTCAGATGTTGACTTTGGAATAACGGGGCAAAACTTTTCTAATTTTTAGTCCTTCACGGCGTTACTCGGTACGGGTACGGTAATGGTGGCCGACTTTCTTATTTAAAATTTGCAGCTTTTGATCAATTATAACGAGATCACCATTGAGTTCATTAGAAAGTTCTTCAAATGTACTTTCAATGCAATAGCTCTGAGATTTATAAGGTTCTTTTTTTTTTCTTTTTTTTTCAGCTTCACGATGTATCCCGCATAAGGCAGGGTAGGCAGAGGGAACGGAAGTGGAACCTAGTGTTATGACACTCCGTTCCACTTCCGTTCCCCACTTTCCGCCGAATTTTTGAGGCATTTTATAATTACATTATCTGCAAATAGAGGCATATGAAAAAAGTTATTAATAAGAATAACTGAGATAGGTATTTGGACCAAAATCCGATAATATTTTTTATCATTTTGATAGTAATTTGTCAATCACCCACTCAAGAAAGTAAAATATTGAATATTTTTATTTCTACGCTCTGGTAGCAAAGATAAAAAATGCGATGAGTTCCACCACTCAACACGCAATGACTCCAGAATTCGACGTAAAAGTGGGAAAACAGTGTCTTATTGAAAACGGAGAGTTTTAATATTAGGTTTCCAGGTTTCCATCAATTTCCCTTTGCCTACCCTTCCATGTGCGGGATACAGCGTGAATCTGTCAAAAAATTGTTACAATAGGTATTTATATTCTTATAATAAAAAGGGATCAAAAAAAGATGGGCACCTAAAGTCCTCTTAAATTAGCGCTACTATTGCTCAGGGGATTGCGAATGCGTTGGCCGGCAGAATTGTCCAAATCACAACACTCTGGAGTACTGAAATAGACTACCTCAAGTAATAGACTGTTCCAGTTTGCATGCAGGCGACGAAAACGATCTCGATTTACGCAATATGGTCACATTCATCCAGGTAGTGCATCTGGTATCTACGTCTGAGTGGAGGTCAAATATTTCCACATATCACTCTTTTTACTGATCCATACTTCGAAAGTTAAGAAGAAATCCTCATAGGATAATTTTATTGACCGTCTGTCCGTGTGTCCAGACCATCTTGAGAATATGTAGCAGTTTCAAGAGAAAATTTATATTGAATATACAAATTTACGGTCCCTTTAGAATAGAGAAAAATCAAACTTCTATGTCAACGTAATCAAAAGAAACGAGCATTTTTGTACCGTTATAACTACATTTCATATGAAATTTGCCACATAATAAAAATGTATAGGGCGCTTTCCATTACCTGTTAGTGAGTTTTGTAATTTAGTAACAAATATAACTAAAGGAGAAAATCTTAAAAGTGAAAACGTATATGTATATTACAGAAAAAAAAAATTTTACAAACTTATAATTGTAGTTAATTTCATACAAAATTAATGGCGTATCCATCCAAACTTAAGCTTGTTAAGCTAACTTAAGCTTGCAACTTTATTCGCCGCGTAATTATTATATAGAGTATTTCTTGTACTAATTTCATAATTGTGAGTCTGCAATTAAAAAAATGGAAAGAAGTGACTTGCAGTACAAGTCGGTGGGCGGCATTACATTTCGACAGTTACAGCTATTTAGTCTAAACTCCTTTTTGTAAAATTTAAATTTACAACTTCACGATGTATCCCGCACATGGCAGAGTAGCCAGAGGGAACTTGGGAACCTAGTGCTAAGACACTCCGTTCCACTTCCGTTGTCCACTTTCCGCCGAAAAGGCATGCGTGTTGAGTAGCGGAACTCAACGCCGCGTGTTGCCTTGTACCAAACAAAGAAATTAAATATTAAATATTTAAAATTGAAAATATTAAATATTTCATTTCCTCGAGTGGGGATCGAACCCGGAACCTGTCGGTTACAATCACACGCTTGTGCCGCTGCGCCACGACAGGCCTCAAAATTTAAATTTAAAGTACAAACTATTAAGACCGACATCGACCAAATTTATACTCTATATTTATTATTTATTTCTGCATATTTTTAATTTATTTACATAATTATATGAATATTTTCTTGCAAATAACATAATATATCTCAAATTCTTTTTTTAAGTCAGACAAAGAAGTCTAAACGCCAACATTAATAATTATAAGTAAAGGCAAAGAAAGTTGTGTAAGTCCCGGTACGTATTATTCCCCTGGTCACATGGTTAAATGGACACGTCAAATTGCTTTTCGCGAAGTACAGGATAGAAATCGGATATATAAACGATAATCAACATATTAATGAAACGAAGCCAAATTAACTTTTATCAACAGATATCTAAACTAAGGTACATAAGCCACTTACTTTATATAACGTAATAGTATATATATTACATGTAACAGTGATTAATCGGATGTAAATTATCAATTTTAATGATCTTTTTATACAGTGTTAGTTTTTCAGAAGAACTATACAAACGGGAAACATAATAATGTTAGAGTGATAAGCCTAAACGACACAGAAAAATCCGCTAATTCCAAATATGCAAATAACTGGATATCGCAAGAAATGCCAGACTGAAGAAATAATCTTTTAACTGTCGATATTTGGCATTATAAATGCTGTTATAGACAAGTGTTTATTTCCCATAAATATGAACACTGGCTATTGAGTAGGTTTAAAGTAAATCTAATATTTGCTTTTGCATTGATACAGTCAGTGTATGGCTGCCGCGAATCTTGTCAGTTCGACCCTCACTGGGGAGAATAATAAATATTTTTTTTATTACTAATTTTTAAAGTGTTATTTCATACTTAGAAAAGAAAAATACAAATAGCGTATAAGCATTTAGGCGTAGCTTGATGAGAACGTATGGTGTAGTGACGTGGTTTAGTTAAGAGTCGTGGGTTCAAATTCTTCGTTCAAATTTTTATACGTTTATAAAATTAATATCATAAAAAAAATATTTTAAGTAAATACCTTTATTTATAGGACAAAGTGCGGCTTTGAATCACGCCAGTCTACATACAATGTCGTCTAAATTGGAAGGAAAAACGGAGTGTTCTTACTCTTAAGATTTAGTTCCTTTTGTCTATCCTGTGATATGGGAGATGGAGTATAAAGCTAAGAGAAATTGCTTTCTTTTAATTTTAGTCAGTCATTATAACTATGAAACAAGAAAAATATAAAAAAACTGCAAACTACTTAAAGCATTATTAAGTCCATTCAAGAACTACGAGTAAATTAACATAATGATCTAAAGTTACAAGCATACTGTGATGCAATTGACTTGGACAAGATTTTAAATATAAAATGTTAAATGTATTTATTTTATATAACATTAAAGTTGGGAACGGAAGTGAATTGGAGTGTCTTACACTAGGTTCCCAAGTTCCTTTTGCCTACCCTGCCATGTCCTGGATACAGAGTGAAGCTGACTAATTTTTACGCTGATTTTTCAAATGAAATAACTGACTATTTATAACGAACTGACTATTTATTAACGAGAAGACGACAACGACGTAAAGACGATAGAGAGAAGATACATAAATATAGAAAAAGACATTTTTCTATATTTATATATCGTCTCTCTATTCCGCGAAACGAAAGCAGCTTTTCTAACTATCTACATAAAGCAGTAAATCTATTGTTAAGACACTCCGTTCTCATTAGGGCACTTCCGTTCCCCGCTTTCCACTAAATTCTTGAGGCACTGTAGTGTGTGACACGCATCACACGCAATACCTCAGTAATATCATTTCATTTTCATTTGAAATCATCCCTTGACTGGGAATTGAACCAAAGATGCAAAAAATTAGATGCTGCCACTTAACAAGAAGAGATTGCTTTACTATGAGTCTTTCTTTAATTTTGCTATCAAATAAAAAAGATTGAACCTAACAAAACATCACGATACTATAAAATATACAATACGAGGTAATATGATGATAAATCGATTGTTAAAAAAATATATTATAATATTTCATAATTTCGCGCAAGGAACAAACAGAGAATATGTTTCATAGAAAATTCGAAAATTTATATATATTTACGAATAGAGCCTGAAAAAATCAGGACATAACTGATATTTTTACAGATGTTTCTGTTCGTTTTCCTCAATATCTTATATAAGCATTGACAAAATGTTATTTTTATGCTACTTTTTCATGGACTTATAGAAATAATAACGAAATAAATGAAAATATGTAATAGATAACTTATTATTCATAGCACCATCCGTGTACAGTCGTTAGGCTTACAGGGCACTACAATTTATGGTTATTTAAAAACTCGCACCCTTAGAATCCGTCGAAGTGTTCCGATCATACATACGTCGCTTCCTAATGAAAACATATGGCTCTTAAGCCATACCAGCCCACATCACGCTACATCACTTTATCGAGTAGAGATCGAATCCACTACCCTTCGCATTAACAGTCGTTTGCATCACAACCGGCTTTATAATACAATTAAATAAGAATCACACGATTGTGTAAAAAATAAAATATGTCTGTGACCTACTTTGTTGAAAGTTATGGGATTTTCGGGGTAAATTGGGTAATAATCACTGCAATTTAAATTTAAATTAATGCATTACTTTAAACTTAAGTTATTTCAGAAATGTCGTTTACTTTGTTTTATAACCTCATATGACATAGTAAACTGAAAGAAACGTTGGAAACTATTATTAAGGTATTCCGTTCCTTTCTCTACTTTCCGCCTAATTGACATTGCGTCTTTAGTGGTGGAACTACTCAACATCTAGTGACAAAACCAATTTCTTGATTGTATGTCAATATGAAGTACAAACAATATAAATTAACAAACTAAAATTTGTAGGCGAATGTACTCATTTGCATAAAATAAAGTTAAAATATTACTTTATATTAGTTATTAAGCCAAATTTGAGTGATTACAGAAATCACTCTATAGATTTTGATAACCCGGTGAATAATTTTGACAAACTTAAGTTGGCGGGCATATCCATTCATTTTATATGAAATGTAATACAAATGTAAGTATGTGATGTTTTTTAGTTTGTCGTCGCATCAGGCAAGTTTACCAAGGGTATTTTTAACGCAAGACAAACATCATGCATGGAAGCCTTTCGATTCGTCCTGTCGAAAAGATGATAGTTGCCTAACTAGCTTTTTTCGGAGAGGTCATATACAACAGGATTTACCCAAAAACATAATTTTACTCACGATAATAGACTTACACATAAAATATGTATAATGAGGTATGTCTCATATAAGTATAATATGTCAGCCGCGATGCCAAGAAACTAACGCCGCCGCTGTTCCAATGATATTTGAACATAAATGATCCTAAAGAAAATATTGTTATAGACCGTGTAATCTAAAACTGAACTTATAAATACATTTAATTATGATTTATCACAATGACACAAAAAAGTATCCGCTGATTTGTGTTTAGATATTTTTATTTAGAAGCAGATCATTGCAGTGCATCATTGCAATGCAGTTTAAAAATCAAGCCAAAATTAATCAATTATCAATGTTTAAATGAAATTAAACGAACGGAACGGAAGTGGAACGGAGTGTCTTAACACTAGGTTCCCAAGTTCCCTCTGCTTACCCTGCCATGTGCGGGATACAGCGTGAAGCTAAGTAGTAAATGAAAATAAATATTATAACCCTTGACTTGTGTGCGTCTTGCAATTTACCTGAAATCTTGGGATGTGTGGTACACTAATAAGTCAGCTTATCGAGCGATCAGTAAGTACACCAAAATAATAATATTTTGACAATGCGATCATCACCAGACGTTGTGTATTAAAATTATTTTAATAACATGTTGTGGGTTCGATACGCACTCGAGGAAATGAAATATTTAATATTTATAAATTAAGTATTTAATATTTTAATTGCTCTGGTAGCGCGTCGTTGAATTCCGCCACTCAATACGCAATGCCTCAAATTCGGCAGAAAGTGGGGAACGGAGTGTCTTAACACTAGGTTTCCAAGTTTCCTCTGCCTACCCTGTCATGTGCGGGATACGGCGTGAGGCTGAGTAATTTTTTTCCTAATACTATTTTTTGCAGTGGCGTTTACTAAGTGACAAATCTCAAACTGTGTGTTATTTTAGTTATAATGATATGTATGTATGTTTTAAGTCCAATTTTTTTTTTTTTTTTTTTTTTATGGAAAAGACAAGGCAAACGAGCGTACGGGTCACCTGATGGTGAGTGATCACCGTCGCCCACGGCCCCGTGTAACACCAGGGGAGCTACAAGGGCGTTGCCGGCCTTTAAGGTGGAGGTAGACGCGCTTTTTGAAGGTACCCATGTCGTATCGACCTGGAAATACTGCCGCGGGTAGGTCGTTCCACAGATGTGTGGCGCGTGGAAGAAAATTCCTACGAAACCGCACAGTAGTCGAATGCCACGTGTCCAAATGATGTGGATGGTACTTTAGTTTGTGACGTACTGTGCGGTTGGAAAATTCGGCGGCAGGTATCAAGTCAAACAGTTCTCCAGAACACTCCCCGTGATAAATGCAGTAGAAAACGCACAGGGAGGATACGTCTCTACGCAAAGCCAAAGTATCAAGCCCCACACAGATCACTGGGTTCCCAACGATTCGAACGGCTCTACGTTGTATGCGATCAAATGGTTCAAGCTGATACTGGGGTGCACCAGCCCAAAGGTGAGAACAGTATTCCATATGTGGCCGCACCTGGGCCCTATACAGGGCTAAACGGTGTTTTGGCGTGAAATACTGTCTCGCTCTGCTGATGACCCCCAGTTTCTTCGAGGCCAACTTGGCCTTGCTTTCCAGATGATCGCGATACTGGCAGTCGTTCGAAAAGCTGAGACCCAATATACTGATACAGGGCGCGGCTTTAAGGGGAGTGTTCTCGAAAACTGGTGATACGACAAATGGGGTTTTTTTAGCGGTTAACGCGCAGACTTGTGTCTTCTGGGGGTTGAAGTGAACAAAGTTCTTTTCACCCCATGCGGAGACATTCTCGAGGGATGCCTCAACGCAGGACACAAGTTGATTTCGGCACTGGTCGACGTTTTCCCGAGAAAGACTTGCATGGCCGGAGTATACAGCGTCCACAGTGCTATCATCTGCATAACAATGTATGTTAGAGTCCTCTAACATGTCATTGATATGCAGAAGAAATAGCGTAGGGGACAGCACGCAGCCTTGGGGGACGCCGGCGTTCACGGGCATGTATTTGGAGCAAAAACCGTCGACAGCGACCTTGATGCTGCGCCCAGTGAGAAAGCTAGCAATCCACTTGCATAAATTCTCGGGAAGCCCGTAAGATGGAAGTTTCGCAAGGAGCGCCCCGTGCCACACACGATCGAAGGCCTTTGCCATGTCCAAACTAACTGCCAGGCCCTCTCCCTTGCTATCAATAGCCGCAGCCCAGCGGTGGGTTAGGTAAACCAGAAGATCACCGGTTGAGCGACCCCGACGAAAGCCATATTGGCGGTCGTTAATCAATCGGTGATCCTCCAGGTAAACCAAGAGCTGGCTATTAATTATGCTCTCCATAATTTTTGAGAGCAGGGAGGTAATAGCAATAGGCCTGTAGTTAGTTGGATCGGCACCATCGCCTTTTTTCGGAATCGGGTGGATAAGAGCGCTCTTCCACGAATCTGGGACTACGCCAACTGAGTAAGAGTGCCGAAATAGACGCGTTAGCACCGGTGTCAGCTCAGGAGCACACGAACGGAGCACAAGAGGAGAAATGCCATCTGGCCCACTCGACTTGTGGATGTCCAAGGAAGACAGAGCTCGCCTAATGGCTTTCTGACTAAATTTAATGTCAGGCATTGAGCTCTGACACCGCGGGATGGTCGGCGGCGTTGTTCCTCGGTCATCCATAGTCGAGTTTGAGACAAAGAGAGCGCCCAGGAGATCGGCTTTCTCTTTCGCCGTATGGACAGTTTCAGAATTTCAGAGTGTTCTTTAAAAAAGGCTTCAGCGACGACGAAATAGATTTTTTTTATAATATAATAATGATTTGACATCCGCCAGTAAAATTAAGTGGCCATTTTAATAAATTGTACTTCCTGTTAACATATTTTCTACTCGATTCATAACATTACCATTTTTAATTGTCCCATGACCTACTTACTATAAGAGATACTTTTAGTATCTCTTAAGTAATATATATAGAAAGTATGTCTTAAATAATTCAGTATTTCGTGAATCTACCGTACCCATTCAGATACAAGTTGGAGAGTTTAAAGCAATATCAAGGTTTTGTAATCCAAGTGTGCATTTGAAGGGGCCCTTTGTCTTTGTCCCTAAAACATTAATATCCGAGCTCTTCACTTCAGTAATTAGATATGATCAAAATTCCAAAATTATTATTTTTAAATTACGTATTACTTATTAAGACCGGGCCCCTCTCTCTTTCGAATATAACAGGTTCATGTTATACTGTCCCTATCGGGCGTTACCCCGGTAGCAGGGACCAGATGTACATTCATAGACCAGCCGCGACGCAAAGGCACAAGCATGCGACTGTAAGCGTGACAGACTATGTTATATAAATATTTTACATTATTTTTTTATCTTCATATCTTACTCTCACTCAGCTTCACGCATACAGAGTGCCGTACGTGGAAGATAGGCTGAGGGAACCGGGGAACCTTAACACGTTAAGACACTCCATCCCACTGCCGTTTCCCACTTTCCGCCGTATTTGGAGTATTGCGTGTTGAGTGGCGGAACTCAACGCCGTGCTCTGCCTTGTTACCAGAGCGAAACAATGAAAACATTAAATATTTCATTTGAAAATATGAAATATTTCATTTCCTCAAGTGGAGATCGAACCCAAAACCTGTCATTTCCAGTCACATGCTTGTGCCGCTGGGCCACGACAGACCTCTTCTTAAAGTCGTAGTTCAAATATAGCAAGTTATAGGGAATCTAGTCTTAAACAATATGACGTTTACTTTCTGCCTAATTTTGGTGCTATTTGGAATATTGAGTGGCGGAAACTCGACTCGACTTTTTGTTGTTCTAATGCGAAAAAACGAAAATATTTAATCCAACATACTGTATATCGTTAAATAGATTTATATACATAAAATATAATTGTACATTACGTTCCTTGTCTTGAAATGTCGACCATACTGTCATTCGCCTCCACCACAAATCACATATCTCATAATTAATGTATTGATCAATATTCAATAGTAATTCGGGAAACTTTAGTGTCCTAATAGGACGGAGAGTTTTAACACAAGGTTCCCAGGTTCCCTCTCTCAGTCTCGGTCTACGTTGGTATGTGCGGGATACAGTGAAACTAACAATACTAACAATATAAGCATAATATTTATAGCGTTAATAATTATCATACTATAGTAGACAATTTCATTACTATACTTACAAACTTTCTATCCCAGCCTAAACTTTGTATATGATTTATATTTTTATGTTACATTATATAAAAAATGAAACATTTGAGAGTCGTTTAAATTATATGAGATTGTCTATAAAATGGGGTTCGATCTTTTTATGTAAGAATGGAATAGATATATGATATGGTTCTTTGACTATGACGTGCCAGTTGAGTACATATCACTTCACCAATGTCTCGTTGAATGGAGAAAATACGGAGGAGGTCGTACGGTAAAAAAAGAATAATATTACACAATGCATAATAAAATGCATATTTAAAAAGAAAAACTAGTTAAAAATTGAACAGGGTTAGTAATCATATTTTTTTTATGGATAAAACAAGGCAAACGACCGTACGAGTCACCTGATGGTGAGTGACCACCGTCGCCTACGGCCCCGTGTAACACCAAGGGAGCTACACATAAACGTTAAGAAACATTGAACATTAAGGGGACTTTCTGAAGAAGGACATCATATAAGGGATGAATTAACTTGGGGCATGTAAAAAGGATATAAGAATTCACACAGTGAGTTGTCCCTGACCCTGGTCTTAGCTAAATATACGAGTGTGCATTCATGTCCAAGGCGCAAGCGACCAATGGTCGATATTATCCTCCGTTTAATATTTTTTTGATAACAAAACCATAGCCGTCTGGGGATAATAGGGTGGAAACTTAGCTTTCTAAGATTTTGACAATTTCCAAAATTCAGACCGTGACACATCCAGATGAGTTAAAGCAAGGAATAACAGATCCTGGGCCAAAATAAAAAAATGATCAAACACTGGATGTATATTTTTCTCCAAGAATCTGAAGATTCATTCCCACTGATTCCAGAATGCTCTGAAATTCATGCCAAAGTAACAGCCAAACCCTTTAAATAACATAAGTACAGTTCTTCACGAATCCTTAAAATAATTGAAGACCTTAATTTACTATAGAAGGGATTTCTCTTTACAGCTAATTTGCAATTTACTTAATGAGTCAGTACAAATTATGGTCTGCTTAAATTCATGGGAGAGAGTGTACCGAATTGTTAGTATTTACTAGTGAGGCAGTTGCTAACAAAGCAACTGCCTCACTAGTAAACACTGATGATTCGGGAAAACATTTAAATTGTAATTTAATTTTAAAATTTGGTATCCGGCATGCTGCACCAACACAACTTTCCTTTGAAAGCTTTGACGAATCTGTAAAGACAGGGATATGATTTAACCAATTTTTAATTACTATGGTGTAATAAATATAAATAAAATGTTTTAAAAATAGAAAATTTCATTGTCTTGTACTGACAAGTTTTGTAGTAATTATTTATTTTCTCTGTTGTCTATAAGACAATGTGAGTTACACAATTTAACGCGCAATATTTCTAACTTAGATAATTAAGAATGGAGGATGGAGTTTCTTAATAATATTAATAATTAAGCCACTTAAATGCAAAGAAATCATTCACTGAGGGTTCCGTACAGCTTTCAAGTTTATAGTACAAGTAATAAAAAAACACCATTTCCAAGCGTATACACTCACATTGTAGGAAGCGATATTTATTTTTTATTATTACATCTTAATATCTATATAGGTTTTGGTTATGCGGTGAATTCCATTCACAAAATATAGCAAAAACAATTCATTAATGTTGGTGTCATTCGATTATTTTAACCCATTTTCGGCCAAAGGTTGAAAATAAAGAAGAAGCGAAAATAAAAACAGTTTTATGTAATATAAAACAATTACCAAAATTCGAGGTCGTATACGACCTTTTGGCCGAAAATGGGTTAACTAAATTTTATTAATTCTCTACTTATATAGATACTTACCTCATTACGAGATTAATAGTCTTGACAGACAGACTAACACATTACAATAAAGTTATCCTATAAGGGTTCCGGTTTTCCTTTCCAGGCATAGAACCCTAAAAACTGTTGCCTTACCTTATCCAAATACTTTGCCCAAATGTTTATTACATTTGGGCAAAGTATCAACATCAAATAAATAAAGAACTCAGTGACTATTCACTATGTTAAAAACATCCTCTAACTAACCCGAATAAAAACAGACTTCCGCTTTTGATTTAAAAACAAAATTCTAATTAAACAAGAAAAAAAAATATGTTCCACAAAAAATGTAAGAACCCAGACACTTTTGGGATCAAAAGAAATTTTAAATGATCTTCATTTCGTAAGACGAAGATGGGGGTTTAAAAATTCAATACCAATTATCTTATTGGATTTCAGGGATTTTCCTCAATTAGAGTTGTAAAATTTGTTTTAATAATGAGGCTTCTATTTCAAGAGATTTAACATAAAATATTTATAAAAAAAAAAGAAAAACTCGATTTCTTAAAATTCAACTTAAGAAATAAATGAAGAATCAAAACTAAAAGAAAAAGACAGATCCTGTATTTAACAATACAATTAAAATATACAGTTATACTGTAAAATAACAATATTGTTTTAGAATCGATGCACATAAAAAGATGCAAAATAAAAATACGATCAGGATCTATATAATTTTTCATCGAATCGGGCAGGTTGGTAAAAATATTTGTTAATCAAATATATAATGTTAGATGTAAAGATATTAATACAGGCCAACTATAAACACGACGGTTTTAAATTCGAATCCCATTTGGGGAAATAATAAATAATTAATGTTTTCATTTCCTCGAGGAACGAGGAAGAGCAAACTCGAGTTCCGCCACTCAACAAGCAATGCTTCAGAACGAAGTGTTTTAACATCTCTCTGCCAACCTGCTATAGACCTAAAAATACAGCATGAAACTAAAACCGAGAATTTTAATATTTTTCGAAGTAACTACAAAGAATTCATAATGGACCAAATCCGCAGACATTTAAGCTGATTCACGTAAAAATATCATCTCATTTAGTAATGAATCCCAATAAAACTGCGAACAGAGATGGTAACATTGCTTTTATAAGAATAAAAACGCTGTGCTGTTAATTTACTTAATGTTTTGAAACTTAATTAAGGCTTATTTACAAGGGGAGTGTTGCACTAGATACTAGCAGACGGTACTGTAGCGACAACCTATCGCCCATTATCTTTATTTATCTTCTCATTATGGACTGGCTATAACAAGAATTTTACAACTATAGTTATCTTATTATAAATATTAAAGTTAATAATTGAAATTTTACCTTAACATAATTATTTTGCTTTATGCATATTATCATAAAATGTTCTTTGGTAGTATTTATTGGGTAGCTATAGCAATAATATTTAAATGAATCGTATATTACTTTCACCGCCATTGAGTTCCGCCATTCCACAGACTTCACGACCTCCAGGAAGTAAAATCCAAATTTTGAACCCTTTTTCGGGAAGAAGCCGTTATGACACAGCACTGTATTGTCCTTAAGCTCGACGGTGGTGGTATAGTAAATATTGTTTCTCTAATATATACATACCTATGTATAGATTCCCGCCCTAATAGACAAAGTGTAAAGTTTAACTCCGTCATTCATGCGATAAATGCGATGCGATGTCTCAAAATTTGGTGGGTCGAAGAGATAAACAGAGTATCTTTACACTACATTAACGTTAACCCCCTTCTACTACACTCTGTCTACAATAACATTACTACAATGTTCTCAGCTGACAATTTCTTTTCATAAGCTTTCTGTCACGTTTTGTTCGTAATTTTTTTGTGTTGTTTCAGCTTTACACTGTTTACTATGGTAGGGTAGACAAAGGAAACTTGGTAATCTTAAATAATACTGGTAAGACACTCCGTTCAGTTCCCAACTCTCCACCACATTTAAGGCTTGTGTGTCAAGTGGCAGGTTCGCCACTGTTTCGCTTGCTACTAGGTTGGCGTTGAGGTTTCAACGCCTACCTTCAACTATATGTTACATAAAACTGAAAAAAATCATTTCACATTCTGTTTCAAACCGCCTAAACATTGTGAGCATATATAATTCAATTTTTATCAGTGATATAACTTCTTGGATTCATTGTAATAGAAGGAATAAATTCAGCATGCATCTCTTTGATCTTTGCAGTTCAGCGCGTTATTTTTATAAATGAGAACTGTAAAGTTTCCTCCAACTATCTGCTTTTTAATTGTACCTATTAATTTAGTCTATGTAAAACTATTTTTAATTTTTTTTATTAATTGTAACATGGTTGTGGATATCATAATGTCTATCCACAACTGTTTTATAAATACATTTTTTTTGTCAGTGTCGGTTTCCAAAACACAATACCTCAAGAGTTCAGTGGAAATTGAGGAACGGTAGTGTCTTAATGGGAACAGAGACTCTTAACACTAAGTTCCTAAATTATAAAAGTAAATTTATATTTTTATAAAATATAAACAAATATATATAATTGAATTATTTTAACTTCAATATATTATTCATTATATTGTAGTGATTGTAATATTCCTAACTTTAAAACAATTAACTGTTTTTAATTCTCTTATATCAGTTCAGTTATAAAAACTTGAGTTATAAGTAAATAATGTGTCGAGATTTCTCTCTAAGAACAGACAACAGATTGACGTTATTACACCGCTCAAAGTAAAGTTGCGGTGCTCATTTAAATAAACAAGGGCTAAAAGGGTACGAATACATCTTTACTATACTTTTGGGGTAACCAGCATTGTGTGTATGTTGGTGTGTTGCATTGTCCATACAAAGGTTATAATAATGATTGATGACGCTTTCAGATACGGACCCTTCAACGTCTTGCATTTGTTATCAGTTTTTTCGTGAGCAGATATATCGATGTTGTAGTTTTACACTATAATATTATGAAGTTTTAAATGTTATGTTCGTAAAGAGATAACTCTTTTATTTACTTACTTAGCTTCACGCTGTATCCCGCACAAGGTAAGGTAGGCAACGGGAATTTGGGAATCTAGGGTTAAGACAGTCCGTTCCACTTTGCGACGAATATGAAGCACGGGCGTGTTGAGTGGCGAAACTCAACGCCGCGTTTTTTTTTTCTCTTATATATGTTTTTAAATATTAAATTTTTCATTTCCTCAAGTGAGGATCGAACCCATAATCTGTCGTTTAAAGTCACACATTTGTGTTCTTGCACCATGACTGGCCTCTAAAACTAATTGCGTAATGAAAGCCAGTAATGTTAGCCTTACTCCTTCTTTGATAGACCAGTTCAGTTATCCAATTAGAATTATTAGGTTTCTTTTTAGCTTTCAGATTTACGATGTCCGTGCACATAGGATTGAACCTGATGTTAAGAAATATCGTTTTCTTATTTAATATAATTATTTAATTTTTTGAACAATTTTATTTCTTTAATAATTTAAACCTTAGAGGCCTGTCGTGGCGCAGTGGCACAAGCGTGTGACTGTAAATGACTAGTTGTGTTTATTTCCCACTCGAGGAAATCATATTTTTTATTTAATATTTTCATATTAAATATTTAATATTTTGAAATTAAATATTTAATATTTTCATTTCTTCGCTCTGGTTACCACTCAACACGCAATACCTCAAAATCGGCAAAAAGTGTGGAATAGAGTATCTTAACACTAGTTACACAAGTTCCTTCTACCTACCCTGCCGTGTGCTGGATTCAGCGAGAAGCGTGTGTACCTAAGGCTAAATTAGTTGTAAAATTCATAAAAATAGATAGTAAAAAGCGGTATTGAGATTGAATTGAATCTCTTGCCAGGATAATCACTATTTTATAACTATAATAAACAAAAAAAACGTTACATGTGAATACATAAGAATAAATGTAAAATTTCTAGCCAACTTTTCTAAACAAAACTGTCTTTTGACTGTGTTTTTGTCTGTCAACACAAGGTTTTCTCTGCCATCCTCGTTCTCTTCTCTTCTTCCCTCTACATCCCTCTAGGCCACTCTGCTTTACACAGAAAAGATAGAAGTTGAATATATTGAATCTATAATTAAAATAACACACAACAATAATTGCGAACAGCTGTTCCACTTACATGATAAAATAATATTTTCGTTTGTCATTCAAATGTCTTTTAGATATCATAATTTATTGTCAGATTTATTTCTCTTTGACGAGGGTCTGAAGGTTGATTGTCGCTGATATTAATTAAATATTAAGACAATACTCTGGAACATGATCGCTCGAGAGTAATGAAAAAAAGGCCATATCTTAAACAATTTATAATTATTTAATTTAGTTTCTATAAGTAAGTAGTTCACTGATATTATTTTTGTTAAAACACAATTATCAATTTCGAGGCCTGTCGCGGCGAGGGGGCACAAGCGTGTGAATGAACACTGGCTCAGGCAACACGTCAAAATTTTAGCTCTATAGAATTTATTCGGAAATTACATTAAAAATTGTAATAAAATACTAAATCTATGTGTGTATATGTGAATATAGTGTGTATAAATATATCTAAGTGTCAATTTTGTAAATTATATGATCATATAAGGTGAAACTATCACTTAGTGCCTACGTGCCTGCTGTCAGTTGATCAACGAACTGTTTTTCAAATTTTTACAAACCCGGGGAGTATATTGTTTTAGTTTAACTGACGAACATACAAATATTTACTCAACAGAACTCACATATTTAGTGAGTAACGTCACTTCTCACGTCCAGGCATTGTTAATGTCTCAATTTGCTTGACAAGTTGGAAGCAAAGTTGCAGACTAATATATATATATATATACCACTTAAAGCCTAAGACACATCAATACAAACACTTTACTGACCATACACAATTATTCTTTTTATTTATTATATACTCGTTATATAACTCCTGTTAATTTCAGGGCCATATATTAAAATTTCTTAATTGCTTTCATTAAAGCACTGAAATAAACATAAAATAAATAGTTAAAACAGTGTTATTAATGTTACATTTTAACTGTACTTAAAATATTCTAAATTAATATTTATTTATTTATTATTATTTTTTTTATTTCTACCTTACTTATTTTGTATATTTGTAATAATTCTTCTAAATTCAAAATTTATCTCTAATTCCCTTCTATTTTCTTGTACCTCTTCCCTTCTCAGCTGTTTTCATTTTAATTACAGTTGTATATTAACAAAATGGAAAAGCAAATTATGACCCGACAAAGCCTCAACTAAAGATCTGGAAAGCAAATTAAAACAAGCAATTCAAGATTTAAAATCTTCACAAGAATTGTGTAAGCAGCTTCTCCAGGAGCGAGAGGACAGTGAGGAGGAAAGTACAAAAATTGTTAAAAAAAATTCAGAATTAAAAAATGAGCTCTCTGACTTGCACACTAAGTACATAGATATTGTAGCTCAGAGAGATCAATTACAAAGTATTGTGGATACATTCGACCAGTGCAGCAATGAGCATGAGAGGGCTCTGAGATATATCACAGAGCTGGAAATTCAATTAGAGGAGTCCAAAATGTTAATAGAAAAAATAAAAATAAAAAAAGACTCCACAGAATTACATACCACATGTTTGTATGATGAGCTGGTTGGATGTAACCTACAAGCAAATTCTGCTCTGGAACCTGTTTGTATAGATCTTACTAAAGATGAATCTCGGGCTGAATTTATTCATTTTACAAAAAAAAATAAATTAAACAAATATATTAATATAAATAAATTTATTAAAAAAACTAATAAGAAATTAAAGTTAAAATACTCAGCAAAACAAATAATATCTTTAAAAAAGGAACATTCTAAATTATATCATAAAATTAAACACTACAGTATTAAATTAAGTCAAAGTAGATCTATATATGACAGAGACACTCAACAACTTCAGGCTGAAATAGATAAATTGTATTGCTCTCTTAAAGATATAAATGAAAAATATGAAATGTCTCAAAAACAAATACATGAGCACATACTGGCAACAAGTGACTTAGTTGATATGTGTAACTATAACTTAGAAAGATTTGAATCCTTGACTAACAAACATAGTTGTAGTTGTTCTAACACTGAATCAGCCGAGTCATCGATGCCTCAAAATCAAAGTTTAAAAACCCCTGAGGTCTTGGGTGTCACAACCAGACAAAATATTAAATTGCTTGACAATTCCTCTACTACCTCAACATACACCTTAAAGAAAACATTTATCATTTCTGATGGATTAGGAAAAGGCTTTGGGTCTCTTCTTAGTAATCATACTAGTAATGTTTTATATATATGTTCGCCTGTAGCCAGTTACCAGCATAATATTAAAAAGATTAATTCAATGACATTGAATAAAAATAGTACAGTTGTACTACTACATGGAGACAGTCTGTCTGTAACAAAACAAGATGTCATTAGAAGTATGGAAAAGCTAATTGAAATTAATAAGGAAACTAAATGTAAGTTTATAATTTGTTCATTTCCATATTCTTGTTCTCTTACAGACAAACAAATAGACACATATTTAATTTAAATATGACAATATATAACACGACATACCGTCATAGCGACGCGATATTTTATTTAGATATAAATAAATTTATATCATCAAGTTGTAAGCTGACACGAGATACATTGTATCTGCCATTAGTTTATAAGAAACAAATTGCTACTTTAGTAGCATACAATTTACAAAAACCCGTTATACATGGTATAACTAAAAATTATAACTTATTAAATATTGACACATCCAGTTCTAGTTTAAACTAAATATAAAGACAAAGCCTAAGCAATATAAATTTAATATAATACATCAAAATATTCAAGGCTTAGGTGGCAAAGAATTAGAACTGGAGTTGTTTCTTAAAAATGTAATATACATATCATATGTCTCACGGAGCATTGGTTGACAAATGTATCAAACAGTGTTAACATAGAAAATTATAAAGTGTCAAGTGCGTTCGTTAGAGAGAAAACCATCCGCGGTGGCTCCTTAATACTGACAAGGAAGGATATTGTGTGCAAGTCGCGCCCCGACATTGTGGCTCTCTCCATCGAACGTACTATTGAATTGTCCTGCATGGAGTTTCAACAGTATGTTATAGTGTGCGTGTACCGACCGCCATTAAGTAATTATGAGTTATTTGAGGACAAAATGGAGGATGTATTAAGAAAACTTTGTAACTTAAGAAAAAATATTATCGTTTGCGGAGATTTTAATATTGATATTTTACATAACACAACACAAAGAAGCCGTTTTCTAAATTTATTTAAATCATTTAATTTAACTAATATGTTTCGCGAACCTACTCGTATTACAACAAATTCAGCAACCTGTATAGATAACGTGTTCTGTCACTGTAACGTCGAAGATAAGCTAGTTATAAATAATATAAGCTCCGACCATTGTGGATTAAAGTTTTCAATGGTTGGCAACCAGGTAAATGGTACACGGAAAATTACATGGAGGCCAATCACTGATAACAGACAAAATTTGTTTCAAGAGAACATTAAAAGAAAATTTTAAAAATAGACACTTCTCAAGAAAATCCGAATAAGTCTTATAATAATATGTTTAATTTAATGTTAAATGAGTTTAATTCAATATTTACAACAAAAACTGTTTCTAAAAATTTTAAAATAAATTTTAGTGACTGGGCAACCGTGGGTATATACCGCAGTAGAGATAAATTATACGAACTGTACAGTATGAAGCAGTGGAATCGCGACCCAAGCTTACTAAAGCGGATCAGTGTTTTCTCTAAGATATTTAAAAAGGTCTGCATTCAAGCTAAATCTATATATATAAAAAATAAAATTATAAACTCTGAAAATAAAATAGGTACTACCTGGGACATAATATCTAGAACAACCGGTAGATCTAAAAATTATAATGAGTCGGTAGAGTTAAAAGTAGATAATAAATTAATTAATGCAGATCTTGAAGTTGCAAATATTTTTGAGAATTTTTTTGCAGAAATACCGACTAAAGTAACTTCTTCCTTAAAATCATCTCCATCAGGTGCTGTTAAATTATTGCAAAGTAACACTGATAAATATACCACTAATTTTACGTTTGTACATGTAACACCAGAGGAAATTATTAAATCTTTTAAAAGTCTTAATTTAAAAAAAACTGGTGATCTATGGGGTATATCTATTAGATTACTAAGCTCTATTATACCAATCATTGCACCTCATTTATCATTGATATTTATTAAATGTGTTGACAAAGGGAGTTTTCCCGACCTCATGAAAAACAGTAAAGTAGTACCATTGTTTAAGAACGGAGAGAATAGTGATCCTAGCAATTATAGACCTGTATCAGTATTGCCATCGTTGAGTAAAATTTTTGAAAAAATAATTTTTAATCAATTATCTTTGTATTTCAATAGAAATAGTATTTTAAATAAAGCACGGTATGGTTTTACTAGATGCAGATTTACAACAGATGCGGGAGTTGCCCTCCTTAATTGCATATATAGTGCTTGGGAAAACTCATAAAATGCGGTTGGAGTGTTTTGTGATCTGTCTAAGGCTTTTGACTGCGTAGACCACGATACGTTATTACGCAAACTTAGCCATTATGTAGTCAAAGGCAGTGCTCGTGATCTCATTGCTTCGTACCTTAGAAACAGGATTCAGCACGTTACCTTAAATAATGTTAAGTCTTCCGGTAGCGTTCTGCGGATGGGTGTCCCACAGGGATCGATTCTAGGGCCTCTTTTGTTTTTAATTTATATAAATGACCTCCCCTTTTGCATTAATAATTTATGCGATGTGGTATTATTTGCCGATGATACGATTCATTAATTTTTAAGTAGATCGTTATAAAAAAAACTATGACGAAGTGAATAGTGCGCTGTCGCAAATACTTCACTGGTTTAATACTAATAATTTAGTATTAAACGCACAAAAAACAAAATGTATAGAATTTACTATGCCGAATGTTAGGAAAGAGAAGCTTAATTTAAGCGTGGATAATAAAATTCTCAATTTTTGTGATACCGCAGTATTCCTGGGAGTAACCCTAGATTCGAAACTACAATGGGGCCCCCATCTGTCTTCTCTTGCGGGCAGACTGAGCTCTGCTGCATATGCTGTTAGAAAAGTGAGGCAGCTTACGGACGTTGATACTGCACGCCTAGTCTACTTTAGCTATTTTCATAGCATATTGTCCTACGGAATATTACTATGGGGCAATGCTGCAGATATCGAATCTTTATTCGTAATTCAAAAAAAAGCAGTCCGAGCCATTTACGGCATGGGAGCTCGGGAATCCCTGAGAGATTTTTTTAAAGAAACGGGTATTCTTACGGTAGCATCACAGTACATATATGATAATATAATACTTGTTCGGAAAAATAGCCACAATTTATTAAAAAACAGTGACCGACATGATATTAATACAAGAAGTAAAAACAAGCTGATAACTCCTAGTTTTCGTCTTCAAAAAGTTAGTAAATCTTTTATGGGACATGGTACACGTATGTATAATAAAATTCCACAAGTAATTTTAAATTTGAACCACTTCAAAAATTTAAAGTGAATGTTAAAAATATATTTTTAGGCAAAGCATATTATTCTATTCAAGAATACTACAACGATAAGAGTGCGTGGGATTAAATGCTGTTGGTACTCACTCAGGAAGCTATGTTATATATTTACTTTAATTGATATTTTGAAAAGAGCAACTGTTGAGTTTCTTGCCGGCTCTTCTCAGCAGACCCGCCTTCCGAGCCGGTGGTTCCGAGCTTCCTGTAAGGACTGACACCACAGACACTTATATGTAACTTGACGATTCAAAAGTGCTTAAATGGCCTAATTGAATAAAGAATATTTTGATTTTGATTTTGAATGTCAAGGACAGGTTCAGGGTTCGATCCCGGTCGAGGAAATAAAATATTTAATATTTTCAATTTAAATATTTAATGTTTCATTTCTTCGCTCTGGTAATAAGGCAAAGCGCGGCGTTGAGATCCGCTACTCAACACGCAATGCCTCAAATTCGGCGGAAAGTGGAGAAGAACGGAAGTGGAACAACGTGTCTTAACACTAAGTTCCCGGGTTCCTTCTGCCTACCCTGCCTCGTGCGGCAGGATACAGCGTGAAGCTGAGAAAACATAATTATCGTACTATGAACAAAAAATATTACCTTAGCAAAAGATATTTGACAAGGTAGGCGTTTTCTATTGTAATAAATTTTACAAATTTTTGCTCTGAAATATGTTAATAAAAAAAAATTAAAATGGATCATTATTTATTTTTCTAAAACTTCACGTTGTATCAGCAATGTAGTAAGTAGAGGGAACCAGATTGGGGAACCTATTTTGAAAACACTCTGTTTCTCACTTTCTGATTATTTCTTGAGACATTACAAGTTAAATGGTAAAACTGAACGCTAACTTTCTTGTGTTTAAGAACAAGGGAATAAAAATAATTTATTGAATTTTGAGGCACTGCGTATTGACTGGCGGAACTCAACGCCGCGTTTTGCCTTGTACCACAGCGAAGATACGAAAACATAAAATATTTCAATTAAAAATATTAAATATTGCAGTTCCTTGAGTAGGGATCGAACCCACAACCTGTCGGTTACAGTCACACGTTTGTGCTGCACGACAAGCTTCTGTGTTACTACGATAAACATCTAAATTCGAAGAGGGAACCTAGGAACCTATTGTTAAGACATTCCATTCTCATCAACATATTTCCATTCTACAAACATAATTACTAGGCATCACCATAATTATATATAGAATGTTATATAAAAGCAAAGTAAAAGCCTTTTGAAACTTTAGCAAACTTAAGTTAGTATAATAAGTCGTTAAAAGGTATTAATTGAAGTATTATATATTTTAATTAAAATTTTTGAATATAATTAGAAATATAACATTTATAAGTTTTCAGATGTATTATTATATAAAATAATAAATCTTAAAACTTATGCACAACTCATATATGTATAATATCTTCTATTATGGCTTTTAATTTTAATTACCTTAGTTACGTTGCCTCAAATTTCGGCGGAAAGTGGGGAACGGAACGGAGGGTCTTAACACTAGGCTCTCACGTTCCTCCTGCTTATCCTGCCATGTGCGGAATACAGAGTGAAGCGGAGAGAGAGTTACGTTGCATTTTTTGCTTTGTATTTTTTTCGTTGCATTATTGTGATAAAATGTTAGTCAAATATTCGTCTTCTAACCTTCAAAATGGCAAAGAATCACTGATAAAAACTTCATGTCTTTGTCAATTAGTTTTCGAGGCCTATCGTGGCGCAGTGGAACAAACGTGTAACTGTAACCGACACGTTGTGGGTTCGATCCCCACTGGAGGAAATGAAATACGTATGTATTTAATATTTTCAATGTAAATTTTCATGTTTTCATTTCCTCGCTCTGGTACAAGGCAAAAATGCGGCGTTGAGTTCCGCCACTTAAAATGCAATGCCTTAAATTCGGCAGAAAGTCGGGAACGGAAGTGGAACGGAGTGTCTTTACACTAGGTTCTCAAGTTCCCTCTGCCTATCCTGCTATGTGCGGGAAACAGCGTGAAGCTGGGTGAGTGAGTGAGTCAATTAGAAATTATTATATTTTAAATGAAAACAGATATATTATAATAGAATGATTATTATAGATAAGTGTTTCTTTCTAGATGTGGTGGTATTATACCGACCAAACGGATGAACCAATTTTTCCTGTTTTTGTTGTTTATAAAGACATTTAAACGAGAACGCTCTTAGCCATAATTTAAGAAAAAGCTTAAACCCCTGGAAGATTATTCGAATATTGTGTCAGGGTGTAACCGTGCAGCGCAGTGTTGTGTTCCGCCACTCAACTCGCAGTGCCTCAAGTATTCAGCAAATCATGAGGAACGAAAGACACGGGAATGAAGTGTCTTAAAACTAGGTTGTCAGGTTTCCTTTGCCTACCCTTATATATATATATATATATATATATATATATATATATATATATATATATATATATATATATATATATATATATATATATATATATATATATATATATATATATATATATATATATATATATATATATATATATATATGTATATATATATATATATATATATATATATATATATATATATATATATATATATATATATATATATATATATATATATATATATATATATATATATATATATATATATATATATATATAATATATATATATATATATATATATATATATATATATATATATATATACATATATATATATATATATATATATATATATATATATATATATATATATATATATATATATATATATATATATATATATATATATATATATATATATATATATATATATATATATATAATAGTAAGCACTACCAATACATCAATAAATACTTTAATTTCTTAACTCTTGTAAAAATATAAAATATTCGGTAAGTCAAGAACAACAAATACTGATTATATTCACCTTTCAAAGTACACAAAACTTTCGTACCATAATTTTTCACCATCACAAAAACAATTTAATATATAACAACGTAAAATGCAAATTTTTTATATTAGTCGACCTTATAACAGTAAAACTACGAGCACAAACCGCGACGAATTTAATCTTGTTGGGTTGATTTATTGAAGGCGATCGCAGTCGGTTGTTCGGGAAATTTGCTTACAGAAAACTAGAAAGGAAATTCGATTCGGCCGCTATGACCTGACCTTTGGACTTATTTGATTTGGGGGCTTGTGATATCCTCAGTAAATATTTAAGCTATTTTGTTCATTCAATTTGCTGTTTACGTTATATTCAGGTCTGTTTAGGAATAAATATAGAGAATTAGTGGCTTGTGTACAAATGTATGAGGGCATAGTACTTCATTTATATATATATAGCATAGTACTTGGCTGTGATTTTGAGTTTGATACCTAATCAGAGAGTGATGATATCTTTTTGCGGAGACCAGACGAAAGCGATACTCCATTCCTATTAATCACTTCTGTTGTATACTTACCACCGAATCCCGGAGGCATTGTGTATTGGAGGGAAAAACTCTACGCCACTCTTTGCCTCGATAACATAGTGAAAATAATAGATATTTCATTTACTGGAGTGGTAATGTTCCTCTGTGCCACGATAGGCCTCAAATTAAAAGTATCACCGTTAATTTAACAAATAAAATTAAAATATTAGTATAAAAATGATTTATTAATTGTTTGTTCATAATAACAAAGCTTTTATCAAGTGATATGATACGCCCACTTATCGCCCACTGCATATACTTTAGTCTGACTAGTGGCTAGGTATAGGCTGATGAGCAATTATAAGTTATAAACTTTAATAACAAGATCTGATCGTCAGTACACAATCTGTAATTAAAAAACACAACAACAAACTGATAATAATTTATGTGACTAAATATAAAAAGTTAGTGTAGCTCAGAATGTTTCAAGTATTAATACATTTAAAACAGCTGAAGTTCTTACGGGTATAACAGAGTAGATGAAAGGAGCCTTGTGTCATTCCATTCCCCACTCTCCGGAAAATATGCGTAATAAAACTCCGTTCGATACTTCTTTCCACCTTTTTTCAAGATATGCTTATTGAGAGATGTATCTAAACGCCGCGCTTTGTCTCAATACTAAAGTGAGACAGTGAAAATTATGCCGAGTTATATTTAAACTTCTTTTTGTTTCTAACCGAATCTTTTACGTTTATCAAAGGCGAATATTACTTTCTAGAATTCCTGAATAATAAAAAATCCAAATGACCAACCCACATTATAAGACTAAGGTAACCATCTAGTTCTTTACATAGCGTCCTAGCTGCTTATGATATACAGTACCAAAACTTGTAATGTAAGTGCTCTCGGCGCGGGCGGTCCGGTCGAACTTCGAATGCCGAACTTTAAACAGCTTAGCAAGTTTCCAAATAGTTCTCAACTTTCACATCTGCCTGGATCTGAAACTTTATTTCGTACATTTTGCTTGGGGAACGGTAATTTGTGCTGTAATTTTTATGTAACCCAAAAAAAATATATACAAATGTTGCAAATGGTTTGGAAGAGGATTGTGGCCGATAGTTCTTACTAATATCTGTTATTATGGCATACTGAACGTCTGACTATAATTCGCGATAAGCGCAATCTGTGTCCTTTCTAGCGCCAGCGGCATTGAGTTATGCCACCTGATATAGCATGTTGAGTTTAAATTTAAGTACAAAAAGAAACTAAATTTAGTTACACTTTTTAAAAACTTTTTATAATAACGTTTTAAACTTTCTCAATTACTTATTGAACTTCACGCTGTATCCCACACATGGCAGGATAGGCAGAGGGAACTTAGGAACCTAGTGTTAAGACTCTCCTTTCCACTTCCACTTCCGCTGAATTTGAGCAGGCCTCGAGGCCCAATTTACTAATAATTTTATATTTTAACAGCTAAATTTTAAACGTGCAAAGTAATTTATGAAATAAATATTTTTCCATACTAATCCGTATCTACAGTAAAGTACGTATTTTATTGAGCGTAAAATTGTAAAAATAAATCTTACCTTAGGAGGTTAATAGAGTTCAAATTTATCTTTATTGTTTGCTTTAATCTGCGAAATTAACAGGATGATTATGAGCACAAATTTGACAAATGTGAATTGTTTTTTTAGCTTCACTATATACTTCTTTTTCCACCCTACTATATATATATATATATATATATATATATATATATATATATATATATATATATATATATATATATATATATATATATATATATATATATATAATAACAAAGCATAATAACAAAGCTTTTATCAAGTGATATGATACGCCCACTTATCCCCACTGCATATACTTTAGTCTGACTAGTGGCTAGGTATAGGCTGATGAGCAATTTTAAGTTATAAACTTTAATAACAAGATCTAATCGTCAGTACACATTCTGTAATTAAAAAACACAACAAACTCATAATAATAATTTTTGTGACTAAATATAAGAAAAAGGTTTAGCTCAGAATGTTTCAAGTATTAGTACATTTAAAACAGCTGAAGTTCTTACGGGTATAACAGAGTAGATGAAAGGAGCCTTGTGTCATTCCATTCCCCACTCTCCGGAAAATATGCATAATAAAACTCCGGTCGACACTACTTTCCACCTTTTTTCAAGATATGCTTATTGAGAGATGTATCTAAACGCCGCACTTTGTCTCAATACTAAAGTGAGACAGTGAAAATTATGCCGAGTTATATTTAAACTTCTTTTTGTTTCTAACCGAATCTTTTACGTTTATCATTGGCGAATATTACTTTCTAGAATTCCTGAATAATAAAAAATCCAAGTGACCAACCCACATTATAAGACTAAGGTAACCATCTAGTTCTTTACATAGCGTCCTAGCTGCTTATGATATACAGTACCAAAACTTGTAATGTAAGTGCTCTCGGCGCGGGCGGTCCGGTCGAACTTCGAATGCCGAACTTTAAACAGCTTAGCAAGTTTCCAAATAGTTCTCAACTTTCACATCTGCCTGGATCTGAAACTTTATTTCGTACATTTTGCTTGGGGAACGGTAATTTGTGCTGTAATTTTTATGTAACCCAAAAAAAAATATATAAAAGTGTTGCAAATGGTTTGGAAGAGGATTGTGGCCGATAGTTCTTACTAATATCTGTTATTATGGCATACTGAACTCTCTGACTATAATTCGTGATAAGCGCTGGTCGGCAATCTGTGTCCTTTCGAGCGCCAGCGGCATTGAGTTATCCCACCTGATATAGCATGTTGAGTTTAAATTTAAGTACAAAAAGAAACTAAATTTAGTTAAACTTTTTAAAAACTTATTATAATAACGTTTTAAAATTTCTCAATTACTTATTCAACTTCACGCTGTATCCCACACATGACAGGATAGGCAGAGGGAACTTAGGAACCTAGTGTTAAGACTCTCCTTTCCACTTCCACTTCCGCTGAATTTGAGCAGGCCTCGAAGCCCAATTTACTAATAATTTTATATTTTAACAGCTAAATTCTAAACGTGCAAAGTAATTTATGAAATAAATATTTTTCCATACTAATCCGTATCTACAGTAAAGTACGTATTTTATTGAGCGTAAAATTGTAAAAATAAATCTTACCTTAGGAGGTTAATAGAGTTCAAATTTATCTTTATTGTTTGCTTTAATCTGTGAAATTAATAGGATGATTATAAGTACAAATTTGACAAATGTGAATTGTTTTTTTAGCTTCACGCTATACTTCTTTTTCCACCCTACTATATATATATATATATATATATATATATATATATATATATATATATATATATATATATATATATATATATATTATATATATATATATATATATATATATATATATATATATATATATATATATATATATATATATATATATATATATATATATATATATATATATATATATATATATATATATATATATATATATATATATATAATATATATATATATATATATATATATATATATATATATATATATATATATATATATATATATATATATATATATATATATATATATATATATATATATATATATATATATATATATATATATATATATATATAGTAGGGTGGAAAAAGAAGTAACAGTTAAAACACTCCGTTCCCATTACGTCACTTTTGTTCCTCATTTATCACCGATTTCTGGTTCAATGTTGAGAGGTGGAACTCATCGCCGTGCTTTGCCTAATTACCAGAGTGAAAATTATAAACATTTCATTTCCTCGAGCGAGGACCAAAGACATTCATTCTTTGATAATATTGATATTTTTTGTTGGTATTACTAACTTAAAACTTGGATCGCTGGCTTCACGCACTGTTCTAAGTTTAACAGCCTGCAAGGCGATGGCACGGTAAATATATGTAATCTAATAGGAAAACTTACTAACGAAATTATCATGACGCAACCGCTGCACAGTTTCCCTCTATCGACATAATGGGTGGATGCAGACCTACACAGGAGTAGGAAAGAACCATGACATTTTTCCACCCTAATTTATATATTTTGGGCAACATTTTATAAGCAAATATTAACAAATATTAAATTGTATTATCTAGGGCGAAGAAACAAAAATATTAAATATTTCGTTTCATCTAGTGGACATTGAACACATAACCTCTCGCGTCAATACTCTTACAAAAAGTCAAAAAGTTAAAGCATATAAAAAGTTAATATACTCATTTGTGAATATGTACCAACGTCCCGTGTATCAGAACTTTATACGTTCTCTTTACCAACTTCCCTTAACGATAAAAGCATTCATTTCAAAATACTTGAAGTTTTCTTTCACATAATAATTTACTTCCTAATATGGTTTTGTTTCTGTGGACTTTAAGAAATGAAACTCATTATAAACTCTGTTTTGTTCTTCAACTGAATTTCTAGAAATTGGTGTTACTCATTCTACTAATATTATAAGAGTTAGTAGACCGAGGAATTTTAATTATTTTTTTGTATTTCTCTTTCGTCCAATGCCACCAACTTTAGCATAAATACCCTCTAGACGTTTTCTTACTTTCTTAGGTGATCTTCCAGTATCATCAATAGTATGATTCTGAAGGTCAAAAAGGAACTTCCCATGCTTTTCTTCCATTTTCACAACCACTCAGGCAATGAACACTCTTAGTAACTGCAATTTTTAATTTCTTCTTGTGAATTTGGTCAGCTAAACCGACTCCGCACATGCTACGTAGATTCTGTATTCTTAGCATTCATCTTTCTTTCATTCGAAGACCACTCGCAGTGACCCCTTGTAGCCCTTTCGGAGGATGTAACATTCGATACACCACAACCTGCACAAGACGGAAACGCACTGATAAGGCAACCGCAAAACGGCAGGCAGGCAAATGAGGATAGACCTACAAATTGCTACATGTAGTTGACATGATAAACTTAAAATTTCAATGTCCGATACTTGGATTTTTTTACTACATTTTATACATATAAAAAAAATATGACACATAACTAAGCAGTTATGCTTTATGTACATTCATATGTACATCACATTATTTATCACTAGAGCTTACGTAAGACACTTGACATGATAGTCGATGGTCAAACGCAGTCATCCGCGATGACCTCGATCTGGACGACACATTATGTAGCGGAATGCAGCCTTCATTAACATAATTGCTCAGATCGATTTAGGAACAATTCACAATTTATATTAATATTATATATATAATATGAATATTAATTGTGTGTGTTGTGTAATATAATACATTTAATTAAACTGTTGCATAGTTCAAAATCGGGATTACGTGTGTAGCGAAAAAGAATTTAGATCCTTGAACTTATTTCGATGAAATTTGGTCGATGGTTGCTTAAGATTTTTTTTTATGGAAAAGACAAGGCAAACGAGCGTACAGGTCACCTGATGGTAGGAGATCACCGTCGCTTCACCTTCGCGTCCGTATAACACCAGGGGAGCTACAGGCGCGTTGCCGGCCTTTAAAGTAGAGGTAGACGCGCTTTTTGAAGGTACCCACGTCGTATTGACTTGGAAATACTGCCGCGGGTAGGCCGTTCCACAGATGTGTGGCGCATGTAAGAAAGTTCCTACGAAACCGCACAGTAGTCGAGTGCCACGTGTCCAGACGGTGTGGATGGTACTGTAGTATGTGATGTACTATGCGGTTGGAAAATTCAGCGACAGGAACCAAGTCAAACAGCTCTCCAGAACAACTTAAGATGCTGTGATGCTGTGATATATATGTATGATACATGTTTTTTTTTTATTTTGTAACAAAGAAGTTGGAGAACTAAGTGGTAAGACACTTGTGCTACGTTTTCTATCCGAATTCGCGAGGACTTTGTGTTGGACAATATATTTTGTAGAGAAATGCAGGTGTTATTAAGTATAGTATAGTATATAGTATATAATTTTAACATAATATACTGAGATATCCAAGGAATTATATATTGCCTAGAAATCTATTTGGGAACTATAAACGAATTTAAAAATGTTTTTATTTCAACGTTCTTCTATAAACAACGGAGGATTGAGTTAGGCCACTCAACCTGCAATGTATTATAAAAAAAATCCCTCTCCCTCTCTCTGTCTGCTCTACTTTGCGACAAAAAGCGTACAGTATTTTGAATGACACAACAGAATATTCAACATTATTATCCGTAACAATTCATATTTATATATATGTTAATAATAAATGAATAACAATTTAAATTAAATTGAGCATATTAATTATGTTGCCCAAAATAATAAATATTTGGGTTTCACGAGATAAAATAAATTTGTAAGCTCAACGGCGCATTTTGTTTAACAAGGCCTTCTGAAAATTATTATTATGTACGTTAAACAACAAATATTTTCGAACGTTTACGCATTTTTGACATTAAATAAGGTGAATCTAGACGTGAAAAAACAAAGAGAATATACTTTTAGAATAAAATTTTATATCCTTTATGCTCATCAAAGAAATTGGAACTCAGTGAAATTCAAATCGAAAAATCAACAATGTAGTCAAAAAATATTTTTCTATGGCATTATTACAGCGCATCCAGGAAAGCTTTTAGGGTCTCCCGTTCATAGTTCTCATCTCATTCCCATTGTTGGAACATTGCTTAACAACTCAACTTCTACGACTATGGCCAATAGGAGTGAGTTAACGTTAAGATCCGATCAAGCCAGAATAATTTAATAATTATATAACGACAGGAAGGAATACTGATAAATTTTTATAAATTTGAGTTTGCAGGTAGGTATATTACGGTAAATTTTAATAAGTTTGAGTTTACTCATTTTATATGAATACTGTGTAATTATAAGCTTTTTATAGTTATTAATACCTTTATTTGTATTGCAAATTCTCATATCTTTGTCAAATTAATTACGCGGAGAATTTCCTACAAAATGCAACTAAAATGATTCTCGTATTTTTTATTTTTACGCTGACTAGTAGAGTAGTAGCTTTGTGTTTTCTATCGACGATACGATCTAAGGCAGCGTAGACTAAGATATGTGATATTTACTTATTTGATACCTTTACGCAATCTCGGATTGTTTGACAAACGGCAAAGTGATCACATAACGGAACCCTAAAAATAAACTAACAATATTTTATAAAAATCTTCGAAACAGTGTTAACTGAGAACTGATTAGTGAGCTCTACTAATGCAACTCATCCAACATCATAATTTATCATCAACATTATGTGGATTATTATTATAAATATAGTACTATAGATTAAATTACTAGAATATTTCGTTATTGTACTTGATCATAATATAAAATGGCCAAAAGTTGTTACCAAAGTTATTGACAGTGTTCATCAGCTAACAGGAAGGATATGTTGGACGTTTATCGCCATTACCGGCTGTCAATTCTACCCGCCAATTAGTTTCAGGCGTTCGACTTTAGGTATGGCCATGAAGTCTTTGATTGGTTTTTTTTTCTTATGACTTGCAACAATATATTTTTTTTTGAGGCTATCTTGGTGTAGACGTAAATGCGAAGGTTGTGGATTTCAAATCTCATTTATGGCAATAAATTATTTTTATTTCCTTGATCTGATAACAATACAATCAACAGATATCGAAAATAACAAAAGGAGGGCCTGGATTCTTGCAGTTTGAGATGGCTATATTTTATTTCAAACATCAAATTTTACGAGACACAATTTGTACGTCTAAATCTATGGCAACAAGACCCAAAGAATACTCTTTCATTGAAAAAATAAACCATTTTTTTTTTTCATTTGCTAGTAGCTTTCCTGATCCGATCGTTTCTTTTTAATCTTGGACTTAATTGAAAACAATCTTGTAGTTACTACATTTTGCCTTAGAAATTTCAGCAAATTTATGCCTAATCTAAATCGCTCTTTTGCTAGCCTCAGCTATTACCCAAGTAGAGTGCACACGTTCACCTCGTATCTCTCTCTTTATCAGGTGTCTTTTGAACAAAATTATCTTTTAAAAGGCTACTTACTAAAACTGCACTTTAAATTAATGGCTACAAATATTTTACCAAAAAACAATTTACCTTTTTGTTGTTTCTAAAATGTGGTAGGATTATCACATTATTCAATTAATATGGCGTATTTTTTAATGTTACAGGTCGTCTCTTGTTGCAGATATATTTGTGGTTCTGAGGTTTGAAATGATTTTTATCTTTTCCTCTCGGTAATTAATACAACCTGTATATTTGCTAAAATCGTGAAATAATACTAATTTTGTTTTCCATTTTCTATTATACAATGGCGTTAAAAAAATTTCTAGGCTGCAATATAGATTTGCAACCAACATTGCTTAGAGATTTTATTCAATTAATAAAATTATACATCAGTGTATTAATAAAACGACCCAAGATATATCATAGTGTCTGGTACAAGACAACACGAGGCGTGAGTCCGCCACTCAACACGCAATGGGGAACGGATTCCAGAGTGTTTTAACACTAGGTTCCAAGTTCTTTCTGACTACCCTGCCATATGCAAGATACAGCGTGACGCTGAGTATATATCATAGTTACTTTTACACAATTTGTAAATTATCGTTAGATACGAGAAGGGTAGGCAGAGGAAACTGGGAACCTAATTTTAAGACACTCCGTTCCATTCCCCACTTTCCTCTGAACTTGAAGCATTGTGTCATGGTACTTTTAAATGGCATAACTCAACGTCGCACTTTGCCCAGAGCGAAGAAATGAGAATATTAAATATTTAAAAGCTAAATTTTAAATATTTCATTTGAGTTGGGATCGTACGTACCAACAACCTATGGCCACAGTGCTTACAGCCACATGTTTGTGCCTCTTCGTTACGGATGGTCTTAGTGAGCTTATTTTTTTTTATTATTTCAATACCTTATTTTAATATTCTAACAATATACGTAAGCACGTTAAGAAAAAAAAAATGAATAAATATAAGAGATATCATAAAAAATACTAAAAAAAAATTTTTACCTGATGCAAATGTAGTCACATAGAAATTTTAAAATTATTACATTTTTATTTTTAGATATTTTTTTTACTATGTATATTATATTCATTGAACTAATTTGTTTTGATACTTAATAAAATACTTTTAATGATCGCATAAAGTGCTGTACCCTTTATTACAGTACGAAGGGCAGGTACTACATGGTTAATAAATGGGTTAATATAAAAAAAAGCGTTAATAAAAAAAACATGTAAGAAAAGTATAGTAAAAATTTAGAAAAAGACGTTAAATTTAATGCTGAGTTAAAATACTAATTCTTTACCTTAACAGATAAGACCAATATGAAGGGTTATCAGCAGTTTTCTTAGTTCAGGGAATACACATTTTCACTTTCCAACGACAGCGATACAGCCCGGCGTTAAATTTCGCCATCGGCCACGCTATGTCTCGAATTCAGGCGAGCCTAGAAGAGTTTGTGAGTGTGGAAAAATTTAATGTGAATATAGCTGGATAGTGTTTCTCACAAACTAAATAATATTTTATCAAAAAACTAACACAAATAAAATGAAATGAACTGAACTTGTGAAAGCGAACTTTATATTTTGTATATAAGCAATAACCATATATGGTATACAGTTAGTACACAGAATTAGACTTTAATATCGGGAAATAAGATTCTTCATTACATACGTGATGAAGCAAACAAAAAAGTCACGTACATGATCTTAGACCAATTTGTGGAAGTGGTAAAAGTTATAGTTAGGTATATATATATATATATATATATATATATATATATATATATATATATATATATATATATATATATATATATATATATATATATATATATATATATATATATATATATATATATATATATATATATATATTCGTTGAAGATTTAATTACATCATAAAATGGATAATTGTATATACAACATAAATTGAAATGAATATTTTATTAAAATATTATATTATATATTATATATTTTAAGTATGCACCTCATCATCAGCATCTGTAAAACATGACACATTCTAAGTGTCGTGGTGGCTTAACTGTGAAGTACATTCAATTTCGAACAAAACATTCTGGATGATAATATTAATTTTAAATGACTGCTTTTATATATTACAATCGCAAAAAATTTATTCAAATTAGAAAAAAGGAATTGGAATAACTTACAAGACCGAACAAAAATATATAATATCCACTTTTAAAATATTAACTATTTCATTTCCTCGAGTGGGGATCGAACTCACAAATTATTGCGTTTACGGTCGCACACTTGTGTCACTGCGCCACTACAGGCACATGATTAATAAATACACAAATTTAAGTTGCATAAAGCTAAATAATTATTATCATATTTAAATAAAACTACGATGGAATGCAAATATATATGTATTAATACCATGAAATACAAGCGATTTTCCATAAATTTTACTTCAACAAACAGCGAAGGAAATAATTCATGATAACATTGACACAGTGTTGTTTATTTTGTAAACGTTTAAATGTACCCCTGATATTGTTGTACAATAAATTATAATTTATTTTGATTATATAAATACCGTCATTGTCCTTTTTTAAATTATGAATTCACGTAAAGGTAGTGAATTCAAATCCAACTCTTTAATAAATATTTTTTTAATTTTGAACTTTGTCCCTGCGCGTGGCCACTATGTTTCTCTTTATATGGCTTCTGTGAACCAGTTGAAAGAAAAGTGCAAAATTAATTCGGTTGCCGGCAGTAAAACTCTCTAAACGTCTATTTTAGATAAGTAATATATTTTTTCGTAATAGAATTTTGATACTTCTTTCTTTTGTTTTACATAACCTATATTTTTTTAACATAGCGTATGAACCTGCGTACGAAACCGTCCAAGCGCTCTAACCAACTAAGCCATACGTTCTTATCTTGCTTCGTTGAAATTCTCATACGTTTATTACACCTTATTTTCTTTTATCTTATTCAGTAATATACTTAATTTTTTATCACAACCAAAATTTCCTAGTTTCAATTTATAATTTTTAAAATTTCCTGTTATAATTATTGATATAAATAATTCCCGAAATGGTTTTGAAACTACTATACTAGCATAATATATGTACATCGATAAATTTAAACCGTTTTATATATTTTTTATAGGAATCTTATTTAGTATTCATATTTAAAGTAGCACCTGATTGTAAATCACCTTATAGTAAGTGGTTACTGCGGCCTATGAAGACTTGCAACATCGGGGGCATCACATGCGCCTTGCCAACCCTTTAAAAAAATCTATTTATTCCCATCAAGATCCTCATATTGAAGCTCATGGTCAAAACTTTGGCAGGGAGTTCATGATTATATTTAATTATATTTATTTACCCGCTCTGTTAGTTTAGGAAATTCAGCAGGAAGTGGGAAACACTAGGTTTTCTTTGCCTAAAGCGTAAAGTGTTTTTTTTTTATTTATTATAGTATAATATAATAATAAAGCCCGTTTATTTCCAATCTATTTTTTTTTTACATGATTTTTTTGTGTTACATCAAATTAGATAAATTTGTATAAAATAAAATTTAAAGTTTAATTGAATTGAATTTAGTAAGATAAACATTGGTTGAATTATTATTTTTTTTATTTGGGCGATACCAATTCCAATATAATTGAGTCACTTACTCTATGTACGTGACCTAAAGGGAAAATATCTGATGGAACCACAATCACGCCTCTTATTCCTCGACATTCAATTCAAAGGAATCACACGATTTTTTCGGAAAGAAATTTTTGTGTTACCGAAAAAGTACAATGTTCCGGATCAACATCCACATTCACATTGATATCGATACCAAATATAAATTGTAGTCTTTATGTTTTTACCATTTAAGACATCGTGGTGGTGTGGTAGAAAGTGAGACTGTAAACGTGATGGGTGTAAGTTAAATTTAATTTCTGCGTTAAGCTATTATATAAATAAATATATTAATAAACATTATTATTAAGGCCTGTCGTGGCACAGTGGCACAAGCGTGTGACTGTAAACGACATGTTGTGGGTTCGATTCCCACCCGAAAATGTGAAATATTTTATATTTTCAACATTAATAATATTCTAGGTTAGGTCTTGAAAAATTGATAGATAGTGTGAAATAAACTCTATGCCTATGTATGCAAGAAAGCGTAAAAAGATATGTAAAACAATTTTTAGGGCAACATTTTCAATTGACATTGAATACCATTGTATATTTTTTCTCTTATCTATCTCTTAAGGTTTGAGTAGTAAATACAAATATTTTACAGATATGTCAATTAGCGTTTAACAATTTACTGGGCTAAAGATAATGTAGCGTATTATTGAATACAGTTTAGTGAATTCGCCTAAAAACATTTTTTGAAAAAATTATAAGAAAAAATAATTAAAAATAACAAATTTCAAACATTTTCATTAGATATGGCTAACAAAAAGTAGATTTTCAAAGGATCAACATTGTTCAGGAGGTTGCGACAAAAAAACTTCTCATGCGCGGGTACGCATAAAAATTCTATTGAATTCACACATAATAGGCAAGATTTCTGTAGGGTATTTTATGGTGGAAAAGGGACAGACTGTTTTGAGTCCATCCTTGGTTTTATAGGGTGACTGGCGCTATATATTTTTATATTATGGTTCTATCATTTGCACAGTTTTCAAAAAATGTTTTTCTTATTTTTTTTTTTATCACTTAATTAAATCAAAGAAATTGTGAAAAATACCTAAAAAACGAATTATTTTTATTTGTTTGTATTTTTTTTTTTAATTTTGTTTATCACTCACTCAGTTTCACGCTGTATCCCGCACATAGCAGGGTAGGCAGAGGGAACTTGGGAACCTAGTGTTAAGACACTCCGTTCCACTTCCGTTCCCCACTTTCTACCGAATTTGAGACATTGCGTATTGAGTGGCGGAACTCAACGCCGCATTTTGCCTTTTTTCCAGAGCAAAGAAATAAAAACATTAAATATTTCACTTCTTCGAGTGGGGATCGACTTTTAAGACTCGTCATATTTTATTTCACTAATATTTTTTCAGCTTACGCTATATCCTGTACACAGCAGGGTAGCAAACTTAGTAACCTAATGTTAAGATTTATTCCGTTCCCCATGTTCCACCGAATTTGAAGCATCGCGTTTGGAGTGGAATTAGTAAGTAACACATTAGTATATTTATGTAATTGAGGCCTGTCGTGGCGCAGCAGCACAAGAGTGTGACTGTAACCGACAGGTTCTGGGTTCGATCCCCAGTCGAGGAAATAAAATATTAAATATTTTCAATTTAAATATTTAATGTTTCATTTCTTCGCTCTGGTAAGAAGGCAAAGCGCGGCGTTGAATTCCGCCACTCAACACGCAATGCCTCAAATTCGGCGGAAAGTGGGGAACGGAAGTGGAACGGAGTGTCATAACACTAGGTTTCACTTTCGTTCCCTCTGCCTACCCTGCCTAGTGCGGGATACAGCGTGAAGCTGAGAATTAGTAATATATCTGCATCTAAACTTACGGCTTCGATCTCAGTTTCGGCCGAAACGAAACTTTTTAATATAGAACTTCTTAAAGTAAATGCCTCAAAGTCGACAGAAAGTGGGAAACGGAAAGTAGTGTCATAACACTGGGTTCCGGAGTTCCCTCTGCCTACCTGCCTGTGCGGGTTACAGCGTGAAGTTGAGAAAGAGTCATAAATAAAATTGCAATAATCGAGAAAGGAAGTAATTTTCATTTTTTTATGCATTCCTAAATTTTTGTGTTATGTTTAGAGAGGTTAAATAAAGAATAAAAATAAATAAATATTTTTTATGTAATAATGTCGTTAATGTCGTATCGATTTAATTATTTATAAGGGAAAACTATGGGATACAAGAATATCATTTCAGTGTAACTATTGTACGTGCAGTCTAAGTAAATTCCGGCACCTAACATGTTATTTCATATCATACACACCCCTCTTTTTCAGTAAATATTTCAATTGATCACGGAGCTGTTGTTAAAGGCATAGCTTTTTATCCAGCTTTATGCTGACTCCCGCTAATGGCATGCCAGATGCCAATGGGAATTGGCAACCTAGTAGTTAGCTGTGATAAGACACTCCGTTACAATCAAAATATTTCCGTTCTCCACCTGCTGTCACATTTTAAGAATTGCAAGTTGGTGTAGCGGAAGTAGCGTAACTCAACACTGCATTTTGTCTCGTTATCAATGTAAAGAAATGTAAATATTAAATATATCATTTTCTTGAGTGATGATTGAACCTATAGTTTGTCGCTTTTAGTAATTATACTCAAGCGCCACGACAGGTCTCAAGTTATATAATAAATGTTGATATTTACATTATGTCCATTTCATGACACCATGTGTGCTATCATTCACGTCATAGCATAATGGAAGACTTATTATAAAAACACGTCGTTATTCGTGTTTACGTGTCCATCACCGAAAGTTTATATTATGAATGGTTATTTCATTAAATTTAATATGGTCGATGACATTAGGGCTGGAATATCGTGTATATTCCAGCCCTAATGTCATCGACCATATTAAATTGAAAAAAATATTTGATCTGTTACCGTTTCTATAGTTTTTAGGGTTCCGACCCTCAAAGGAAATATACGGACACACACTTTGTTGTATATCTGTCGAACGCGTAGATCTCGAGATTACGTAAAAAGCTGTTAGCTAAAATTAATATCAAATACTCAGATTTACGGTCCCTTCGAGCACAGAAAAAATAGGCTTGCAACTTAAAATAATCAAAAGTTACGATCATTTATGTATGGTTTATCGTAGTTAATTTCATACAAAATTCGAAACTTCAACTTACCATTCATGTACAATTCTAAAATTGGTAAGAGAGTCTTGGTGAGACTTGGTTAGCCTTGGTGAGTGCGATTAGCACTTCGTTTTTTAAGGCTAAAGTGACTGACTTAGGTATTAAGATAAGAGCAGTGTTGAGTACCGCCACTGGGACAGTGTGACAGCGTTATCTTGCATGGAATATAATATATGCAATCCAAAAGTTATGTCACTGTATAACATTATACCATACTACTCTCACATCAGTTCATGAAATACTAGAAATGATTTATTTACTTTAAAACGATGAATTTATTTAGCTTGTTCCATTACAATTAATTTGATAATTACGTAAACAATAACATACGACTGTAAGAGTAATAATCCTTTAGTGTAAATACATCTATCTATATTCCTGGCGTGGTACCCTGAGAGAACGCGACGGCTAACGCAATGATCTCTGCATACCTCTTTCGCCTCGTCCGCTATCATTAACATCTTCATACATGTCCTCCAGGGAATTAGAATTTTTCTTTCGTGTCCTTCCTCCAGTATCTCGACAGTATGTAACGATCACAGTCAAGTGAGGTCTCCTACTGTGTCTTACCTCTAAATCTTTCTACATAAATATTTTTTGCCATTTTTTCAATACACAATTTCATGACGTAAGCACATTCTTCTTAAATCTCATTGTGACGTCCACGCAATTAAAAGTATTAAGCATACCAGCTAGCGGACAAACAAGTAGCTGTGCTGATGTTTCTCTGTCTCACTAATACAGCCAGGTCACTGTCAAATCTGTTACCGCCGTCAATACGCCTTTTCATATTCATTTTAAATTTTCCATTAGAAGAAGAAATATTAGAACAAATGAATTGGGAAGGACCCAATTCATTTGTTCTAATATTTCTTATTAATTCATTTCATTCTTTCTGAGGAGATCAATGCTTGTGTCACATTCTAATGATGCAATGAGCACTGCATATTCTACATACTTGGCAATTTATTTACAAGAAATACTGATTCAATTTGAGAAAAAAAAATACTATATATAATATTAAAATTATTTCATCATAATGTACACATGCAAGATATAAAAGTGGGGACTGAAACGTGATTTCAAAATACTATTTCTTATGTCTCCTCTGCCTAACTTGCCATGTGCGGGATACAACGTGAAGCTGAGCTATATTGTAACAAGTGAATATAACTTTGTTGTTGCGAGCTTTTCCAGCGACTCTACCATATAGTCGTCAACTTGTTATCTGTTTGAAGCAGATCGTGTCACGAGTCACGTTGCATGTTATAATTAATTCCTTCTAAGACACGTTCAACCAATCAAGTTCAACGGATCAGCATAATTTAGTCGAAGCTGAGGAAGGATCTCCGTAAATCCGTAAATTATAAATTTTAACTTTGCGAATACTTTCTTAAATGTATTTTAATGAGGATAATAATTAAAATATATATGAACAAAGCATCTTAAATTAATATTTATTAGAAATAACTAACAAATTGAAATGATTATATCTTAACATTAGGTCCTCTAGATCCTCTTTGACAACCCTGACTTGTTTAGTTTAGGGTAATGCTTAAATAAAATAAAAAAAAAAATAGCTTTACGATGTATCCTACACATGACAGTGTAGGCAAAGGAAACTTGTAAACCTAGTGTTAATACTTTCCGTTCCGTTCACGGGTTTCCGGTGAATTTGAGGCATTGCGTGTTGAGTGGTAAAACTCAACGCCGCTCTTTGCTTAACAAGGCAACTCCCAGAGCGAAGAAATTTAAGCATTAAATATCTTATTTGAAAATTTTAAGTACTTAATTTGATAACTTATTATTAAGTACCTCGAGTGAGGGTCGAACACACAATCTGTCACGTTTACAGTCAAATACTTGTGGCTCTTTCTCGGCAATCAAGTGGAAGACACTCTTTTCTCTACTTTCCGCCGATTTTCATCAGATATTAAATGTTTTTTTACTATTTTTAAAGTCTTAATCCACACTTTGGAATGAATGATACTTACATATAAAAGGTATGAAAATTTGAACGCTTGGACGGTTTCCATGAAGCGCGGGTTCAACTCTCGCTATGTTTTTATAGGTTTTTTTAAATAAGTATTTTACTGGTAATGGTATTTTACTATCAGAACAAGATAATAATAATGATTAATTCCCAAAAATGCCCAACCCACAACCATCGTGTTTACAATCAGACGTTGTGCCACTCAAATATTATAATAATATATATAATTAATCTATTTAAATAACAAAATAATTAACTTACCAATTCAAATACTACAACGGATTACATATAATATGTTTGTCAGAGACCTAACATTAGTATCCCTGTAATTTGATCGTAATTATAAAGGGTTCTCGTGGTAGATGAGTCATGAAATTATTTTGAAATTATCTACTACGTCACAGCTTAGGCTTTGGAACTTACATTTAACCTAGCGCCAACCTAAATTTGACGTTACCTGAAGTAGAGATCCCACAAAAAAATATTTTTAGCTTCACGCTATATCTAGTACACATTGAGGTAAGCAGAGGGACCTTTTGTTAAGACACTTTGATCATTATTAAGACATTTCCGTTCCCAAATGTTCATCAAATTTTAAAGGCTTTCATTTAATTCTGTTCACCACCCCGGTAAACCTCATCAGCAGAGTCTCGAAATATAAAACATATATTACTATATTATAATACTATATATTAACGAACTGCCTGCACGTTTCGCACGCTTTATTAAACTATTTTATTCATTTATTTATTTATTAAGGAAGACATACAGTTTTACAAGTACTTCAAATAAAAATCAAATTTACATTCAATTAACCAATGAAGTCTTCACATAAAATAGTGCAAAAAAAAATAGCTACATGTACAGTTAGTCAAAAAAAAATCAAAATAAACAGAAGAAAATCATTCAGAAACAGCTTCCATGACAAGTGATTTGAACTTATTTAAATTTATAGTAAACATGTCAATATCGCCAAACGCACTTTAATTACTTATTGTAACTGTTATTTGGTTCTAATGACATAATCACTTAAGATAATATCTATACATAAAAAAAAATCAGCTAAATGAATATTTTTTGTAGAAATTTAGTCAATCTTAATAATATAAAATGGCGTATTTTTTTTATTACTTGACTAATTTAATTACAAAGAATATTACAAGTAACGTGAAACTTGCCATCTTATCATAGTGAATATGCATTTAAAATTAGCCATTTCTGAGATTAGCGCGTACAAAAGCAGAAACGAATAGACGAAAATGTTAAAAATTACTATTTTGGGTCATTTTATATTAATACACGTCCCCTATAAGATTTTACCATATATTTTCCATCTACAGACATAGATGGATTACGGACTTATTATAAGTAAAGATTTCGTTTCTTTAAACGACAATGGATCGTTCCACCAGGCGAGGCAAGTTAAAGTTTTATATAATTTTAATTATTATACATTACTTTATCAGTTATATTGAAATTTTCCAGAAATAGTATGCATTATTTTATTTTCTAGTCCATCTACGAGTATCATCACCATCATCCATCTAGTAGGTATACTTTAAATCAAATATCAACAGTTATGTCCCGAATGTTCTCCTTATTTTCAAGAAATAATATCATGTTTATTTATTAAATTTTATTAATATTTAAAATAAATATCACGCATTGAATATACAGAATTCATTAACGTATGTTAAAATCTAAATATATTGTACACATTCAAACTTTATTCGACTTACTATACTAAAGGTAACCGTTTGGTAAATTCCATTTAAATTAGAATACAAAATTGCATATATTTTTACTATGTTTTAAAGTGTTATTCCACACTTAGGACAGAAAATACTAAACTTAAATTTTAAATTTTAAAATATTTACCAAAATTACTCTTCATTGATATGATTCATGGATAATACCATAGTGATTTATTTGAAAAAGCAATTTCTTTTTTTTATGTTTTAGGCTGTATTAAATAAAGCCGTGCTGATGATTGTTAATTATTTTGACCATGCGGATAGCGATACTATTGATTTAAATTAATATTGTTTCAGCTTTACGCTTTATACAAATTTGAAAAAGGCATTTTATGACGTGTGGCGGAACTCAACGCCGCGCTTTGCCTTGTGCAGTGGGAGCGAAGTAACGAAAATCTCAAAATGTGTCACGATTTCAGTCGCACGCCTCTACATCTGCGCAACGACTGGCCTCGTCAATTATAGCTTCATTTCGCATATCCTGTTAAAAACTAAGCAAACGCTTTGAAGCAATAATAAGCATTAAATGAAGGCAATATAATAATATAATAAAACTTAATATACAATTATCCTGGTCAAATCATATATATATTGTCGTAAAAATAATCTCTCTACCTCTATCTCAATGAACCCAAGGGAAAATATCCCAGGATGTGTAGATAGAATACATTCAGTTTCATTTACATATTATGTGATTATTGTGTGACCGTAACGGCGCATTGACACATTGATTCTTTCGTACAGGTTTGATATTCAGTCAGGGGAAAATGTTTTTTTACTCTACTCAGCTTCACGCTGTATCCCGCACACGGCAGGGTAGGCAGAGGGGACTTGGGATCCTAGTGTTAAGACACTCCGTTCCACTTCTGTTCCCCGCTTTCCGTTGAATTCGACGCTTTGCGTTTTGAGTGGCGGAACTCAACGCCGCGCTTTATCTTGTAACCACAGTGAAGAAATGACAACATTGAATATTTAATTTGAACATATTAAATATTTTATTTACTCGAGTGGGGATCAAACCCACAACCTGTCGTTTACAATCACACCTTTGCGCCGCTGCGCCACGACAATGGAAACATAATATCTTAGTCACTATGTTCCTTCTGCTCTATATTCATTCACTACAAATATTTGTATATGATCACATTTAATGATCATATACAAATAATTATAATTTTATTTTTTGCCCTATTGCAGAATAAAAAGAGAGAGAGAGAGAGAGAGAGAGAGACGGAGAAAGTTTTACATTTATTTATGTTAAATGGCGGGACTCGGAATTGATAATCGAACCCATAACGATCACATTTGCAATTGAACGCTGTCCTACTACGCCGTAAGCCTCTTGGATAAGTGAAACATTTGATAATATAGCTAAATATTCATTTCCCTAACTAAATAAGATTAATTTACTATTCCAAAAGGACACGAGCATGGAATTAAACCAATTGTAAGTTGTTAGGACTTTACGAGGGTCCGTATGAAGTCCATGTGAGCTTCTATAGAATGAACTAATGTAATAGAGAAGTATATTCTATACAAAATGTATGAAAGCTTATTGCTTTGGTGATGTATTTGGAATATGTTTATGTTAGTCTTTTAAGTCTGACTTAATTAAATTATATGATATTTTGTTTTCGATTTCTCTAAGCTTTTTTATTGTAATTGCGAAATTAATACTAATTAAAGCTAATTTGAGGCAATTAATTCATTTTCATTTTTTAATATAAAACAAAGCATGATTTAGATTAGTCGCAGTGTTAAGAACATATAACGTCTCGAAAATTGGAAACTATATACTTATGTCTTAACAGAAGGTTTCCTTTATTCCCGTTTTTTATCTACATATAATTAATTCGTTCTCTTCAATCAGAACCGAAGCTATAATCACCGTGTTTTGTCAGACACTGTGCTGATGTGTCACAACTGAAATTTTTAAGTCTATTTTCTCAGCTTTTACAAAATGTATATACTTTTATTATATTAGTAATAAATTTTGGACGAAAGTATCTGAGAGGAGACTAGAGATTCTATTTTACAATATTTCTTTTATGTCTGATATATACAACTTGTAATACGTTTGGTTTTCGCGATTGTTACACATTTTACATGAAACAATTTTACAGTTCAATAGCTTGTACAAATACCAATATACGCTATTGAATTGTTTTAGGAAACCCGACGTTTCGAACACTTTACTACTTAAGTAGTCCGTGGTCACGGGTAGACCACGTCTACCAATATGAATATACGCGATTAATCCGTTTAAATATAAATGAATTGTATTTTTTATTCTGTAATCACAATGATTTTGGGTTCACTGTCCACACGAGGCAATTAATTATTTTCATTTCTCAGGCACAATGCTGTGTTGAAATCTACTTTTCATCATACAGTCAAAAAATAGCAAACTTATATTGTACTTGCCACTGGTTCGTAATACTGTTAAAAAAAATATACAAATATAATAATATAATTAGGAAATGTCTAGGAGATTTAGTGAAAACGTTGTCTTAAACCTAGTCCTAAAGCTAGAGGCTGAGGTTATTAAAATTGCCTACCCTGCTTTTATCAAAAAAAAACTCTGGATCACTACCGTAATAAGCTTATTTACAATTAAAATAACCATACAATCTACATTTGCATAAAGTACTTGTTCAAATTCAAACAATTAATTATCACAAGTATGTAGTAGCTAAGTTTATGGCAACTCATTCTGAATAACGACGTTACTTTGTTGGAAATGTTATACATATTTTTCATTATCATAGCCGAATTTATATTCTGTTCTTGATGTCTGACAATTTTTTTTGTAAGTGGAATTTGTACGTATTTTTGTACGCATTTAGAAAACATATCAAAATTTGCAAGTAGCGGAAATATTTTTAAAATATATATATATATATATATATATATATATATATATATATATATATATATATATATATATATATATATATATATATATATATATATATATATATATATATATATATATATATGGATTGAATATGTTTGAATTGCACAAAATACAAAATATATATTTTTATAAAAAAAACTATATGTGTTATTCTTTCTCATTATTCTTTTATGGGGTACATATACGCTCCCGCAAGGAGAGCTCTTCTCACCGTCGATATTCTCTTAGGCAACCACATAGTGCTTGTTATTTTTCAGCAATAGTGTGCCTTCTTCCCTCCTCACGCAAAGGGAAAAGAATATGAACTTACAGAATTGATCTCATGTTTGAACAAAAACTGTATAAAACCAATTGAATATTTTGTTACACGATACCTTACATGTTATTTTCTTAACTTTACGCACAAGGCAGAATGGGACATGGCATTTATAAATGTCAGTTATAACTGACAAAAAAATCTAATTTCAGGTTAATTTAAAACAAGTAAATAAGTTCTATCTTTTTTAAAAAACATGAATAGGATCCATACATATACACAATATTTATTGATCAGTCATAAATCACGATCCTCCATTTCATTTGTAAAATCCAACCATGAATATCAAAATCGCGATACATTTCAAGCTCCATCAATTAATCCGGCAAACATTTTTGATACTCGTCATAGAGAAGATGAACGATTTGTAAATAGCTGGATTTGATACCTTTATCCGTATTTTGCTGGATTTGTTGACAGAATATGACTCATTGTATTTTTTTTCTCCAAATGTCAATCGTTAGTTTCAATTCTACATTCTGGCAATAAAGCAGCTCTGACTTGAATTCCGCCACTCAAGACGCAATGCCTCTAAATTTGATGAAAAGTGGGAAATGAAACGCTTATCACTAGGATACTAGGTTATGTCTGTCTATCCTGTTACGTGCAGAAAAAATATAGACACAATAATAATTATATAACGTACTTTTACGTCAAACAGAAAGTTCAACTTTTTAATTTTATCATAGACTTCACAATTTACTAAAGGACCAAAGATAAAAACGTTCCAATATAAGTTCTGGCAAAAACGCTGGTTAGGGTTTACGATGGGCGTAAAGAATGACAGCTGCTTGTAAAAACTTTATACAAATGTAACAGTTTATTGAACAAAATTTACATTTATGACGCGGTCAGCTTGATGTGTAAGTTATATATTGTTCAGCCAATATAACTTTTTGCAGCACCCCGTAGGCTTCACTGCTATTATGGCCTCTGAATAAAAATATGATCATACTGAGATTTGTAAAAACTGTATGTAACGTAACTGTATATATGTAATTTAGCTAATTACATATAAATACAAAAAATGAGAACTAATACATTAACTATACTAGTGCAATATTATTTGTTAAAAGAATAAAAGAAGTCGTTTCTAAATTAATTTTCACTTATTCTTACTAAAATTGAAAAAAGATTTTCACAGCTGATAACGTAATATATAAATATAACTGGAACGCCCGGAAACTGGAACAATCGGATCTCTTGATTTTCTTAATTTTTTTTTCGAAGAATTACTAAAAATAAACGAAACATTGCAAAGGAAATAAAAAGAATCTTTGTAGTAGTCATTAAACATTTCATCGTCCACTACTTACAAAACTAAAACAAAATATCAAACATAACACAAATTATACTTCAGTGTACAAATTAAAAAGAATTTTCTCTTCAATTTTTACCACTTGTCTCACTTTTCAATGGTAAAATTTCTAAAATACAAAAGTCTCTAATTTCATTACTCTCATCATAGTTTTACTGCAATCTTAATTAAACTGCGGACAGTGGATCTTTGTGGTAGCTTTATATTTTTTATTGTATAAAACGTTTCGTCAAGTTCCTCTAATAACTTTTAACGTTATTTAGAATTATATAAAATAAACTAATTAACTCTATGATTCATTGTATTTTTTTTTCTCCAAATGTCATTAACTATTTTCATTTCTACATTCTGGCAATAATCCAGCTCTGACTTGAATTCCGCCACTCAAGACGCAATGCCTCTAAATTTGATGAAAAGTGGGAAATGAAACGCTTATCACTAGGATACTAGGCTGGCTCTGCCTATCTTGCTACGTGCAAGAAAAGATATAAAAATAGTATTAAAATAAGGAACATTTATGTCAAAAAGGAAGTTAAACTCTTTAATTTTATCATAGACTTTACAATTTACTAAAGGACCAAAGATAAAAACGTTCCAATATAAGTTCTGGCAAAAACGCTGGTTAGGGTTTACGATGGGCGTAAAGAATGACAGCTGCTTGTAAAAACTTTATACAAATGTAACAGTTTATTGAACAAAATTTACATTTATGACGCGGTCAGCTTGATGTGCAAAAGTTATATTGTTCAGCCAATATAACTTTTTGCAGCACCCCGTAGGCTTCACTGCTATTATGGCCTCTGAATAAAAATATGATCATACTGAGATTTGTAAAAACTGTGTATATACAAAAAATGAGAACTATTACAATAACTATTTTTTGTTAAAAGAATAAAAAAAATCGATTCTAAATTAAATTTCACTTATTCTTCATAAAATTGAAATAAGATCTTCACAATATAGGTATAGGTCACAGCTGATAACGAAATATATAAATATAACTGGAATGCCCAGAAACTGGAACAACCGGATCTCTTGTTTTCCTTAATTTTTTTTGAAGAATTACTAAAAATAAACAAAACATTGCAAAGGAAATAAAAAGAATCTTTGTAGTAGTCATTAAACATTTCATCGTCCACTACTTACAAAACTAAAACAAAATATCAAACATAACACAAATTATACTTCAGTGTACAAATTAAAAAAAAAATTCTCTTCAATTTTTACCACTTGTCTCACTTTTCAATGGTAAAATTTCTAAAATACAAAAGTCTCTAATTTCATTACTCTCATCATAGTTTTACTGCAATCTTAATTAAACTGCGGACAGTGGTAGCTTTATATTTTTTATTGTATAAAACGTTCCGTCAAGTTCCTCTAATAACTTTTAACGTTATTTAGAATTATATAAAATAAACTAATTAACTCGAATATAATTTATTTGAGTGCTTGTAAAAACTATGCAATTATCATGAATTTACTAAATACATAAGAACGATCTACTTTGAAAAATACAAAAATACTTAAATTTCCTCAAGTAGGGACCGAACAGCAGTCGCAGATGTTGTGACAGTTGTATTTGCAGACAAATCTACTTGTATAAGTATCTTTAGATATTTTTTCCGTTACTAAAGAACTGACAGATGATTAACAAACGGTACTAGACAGCCTAAAACTCCGTCACTACGTACAATTTTTACTTATATCTCATTTTTTTTTTTCGTTACTTAGATGTCATTATAAGATTATAAACATGTTATTATAAGTTTATGAACATCACTTTAAAAAGTGTTAAAATTCATTCATAAAATTTTCTTCGTAAATAACAATCTTTTTTACATCTTAATAAAAAATAATACGATCTAAAAACGTACAACAATCTAAATAACTATTCGAACGAATCGTAAAATCCACATAAAACTATCACGATATTGACGTAAATATTTAACTGCTTCCGGAACTGAATGCATGTTACACTTACCTCTGAATAATTCAAAGGGTACCGGATATTAATATCCTTTCAATAGGATCACTAACATTAATTTAATAGTTATAACATACTTTCATTGCGTTACGATTTAATATGTATTTTAATTTAAAAGATAAAATATATTTGATTTGGCAAAGATAAAAGTCGTTCGTGTCGTTTTTATAGGCTACATAATAATAATTAAAGATTAAAATCAATCTTAGATTTTTTAGCTTTAAAATAATTTACACATAGCATAGGTAGGCAGTGGGAACTTAGTGGTAGCCATCAAGACATCTCCGTTTTTCGCTTTCCGTTCTTCCGCTAGTTCGTGTTAATGTGGTGCAATATAAAAGACCTCATTTTGATGAGATCATAGATTGTCATAATTTACAATGTTTTTAGGCATATACCATTAAATAAAGGCACTGATTTAAAGAGGCAGTTGTAAATAGCAGTTTTGGTACGTCAAAAAATATAAATGGCATGTTTAATAACTAATTCAACAGTTGAAATTAAGCAGTAAAATAAATAATAATAATTAAAAGAAGATAATGTAATGGATCAGTGAATATATAATTGAGCAGGATAATAAGTAATTGGGCGGTCAAAATTATTAAGCGAGCGGTTACGTGTGGACAGTAAGTAATATGTAAGAAATCTCATTTTCAGCAATTATGTAAACATTTTTTTTTTTTCATCTTCACGCTGTATCCCGCACTAGGCAGGGTAGGCAGAGGGAACGGAAGTGGAACCTAGTGTTATGACACTCCGTTCCACTTCCTTTCCCCACTTTCCGCCGAATTTGAGGCATTGCGTGTTGAGTGGCGGAACTCAACGCCGCGCTTTGCCTTATTACCAGAGCGAAGAAATGGAACATTAAATATTTTAATTGAACATATTAAATATTTCATTTCCTCGACTGGGGATCGAACCCAGAACCTGTCGGTTACAGTCACACTCTTGTGCCGCTGCGCCACGACAGGCCTCAAACAATGAGGTGGTAAAATAAAAAAAAAACCGTACTTAAATAGTAATGAAAAAATAAATTACTTTTGCTTTGACTGAAAGAATTAACAAACAAATTGTATAATAATAATCGAAACTTTAATTCGTGATTCAAAACATACTTAAGAAATTAACTAACTAACCTAACCTAACCAACTAATGATCTTCGCCCAACTAACGAACGATTAAGCCTATTTTCAATGAATTTTAGTTCTATCACCACTCGCTATGATCTGCGAACCGCTCATTCCATCATTTTTATCGCTCATTTAGTAATTGGACTATTCAATTATATTTAAAGTTGACATTGCATGATAAAATAACTGACTAATTGTTTTTTTATTACTGTCCATGTTTGCTATCGAAATAATTAATAACTGCCATTAAATTAAATAATTGCTCAATAGGTTTTTCATCTGCTCCTTGTAACATCTCAAAAATTCTAATAACAGCTCAAAAAATTAGTTCCCTTAAATAAATCGTTCAAGCACCTTAAAAGTATGTCTGATCCCACTACTGATTTAGTAGGTATATTATATATAACGGCGCAACGACAGCTTTAATAAAGAAATTGTGATTTCTAGTTTGTAAGTTATGAATTAATAATGATCGTTATCAATTTAAGAAATGTTTTCATGATTTATCAGTTATGAAATTTAAATTAAAAAGAGCTAGATTACAGTAATTCGCTATTGTACAAATATTAGTAGATAAACGATTGATGAACTAGTTTTTGTAAAATTCATAGTGGAAGTGGTGGTGGTAGTGGTATAAATACGAAATGATTACTGATACTCGTGGCATTTCTCACAGTAGCACTAACAAATATTAGAAGTCTAAAGTTAAGAATAAAAGTGTTTGAAGTAATCTATATTTTTTTTTATATTGTCATGGAAAGTTGAGACATTAATGAAGAAAACTACCTACTTTGACATATATGTAGAGCTTAATTGTTTTGAAATAACGTATACATTTTTTTTTTCTTTTTTTTTTCAGCTTCACGCTGTATCCCGCACTAGGCAGGGTATGCAGAGGGAACGAAAGTGAAACCTAGTGTTATGACACTCCGTTCCACTTCCGTTCCCCACTTTCCGCCGAATTTGAGGCATTGCGTGTTGAGTGGCGGAACTCAACGCCGCGCTTTGCCTTATTACCACGTATACATTTTATTTTGTTTATAGTAATCACAAAATTCACTATGTAGACTCTCTTAAAAATATAGTAATTTCATACAAAGTTCACTTCAATTAACACTAACAATAAATCACACTTAACATCTTCAGATTTAAATGTTCTCAATTTATTACTTTTATTACCAGTCTGAGTTGCTTAGATTAAATTTTCCGACAACAAAGGATTCAACATAAACATTGTTTCATCGTTCTGTGGCTTTCAACAAAATAATATTTTGTTAAGAAAAGTTATTTAGACAAAGTTATTTCGGTTTCTCATTATTGAAAAAAATTAATTAGAAAAAAAAATGTTGTCAATCAGTGTCACCAAAACTTAGACCTTTGCAAGCTTCACACAGTATCGCGGACTAAGGAAGGTATATGGATGGAACGATAGGAACCTAGTATTAAAATACTTTGTTAACATTAAAACGCTTCCATTCCCCACTTTCCGCCGTTAGAAGCATCGTGTATTGAGTGCCTGCGCTTTGCCTCATTAACGGAAAGAAATTGAAAATATGAAGTATTGGACGATTGGACGCTTCCAAGGGTTGGATGGTTTCCAAGAGGCGCGGGTTCAAATCCTGCTACGTAAATTTTTAAATTTAGTTTTTTTTTCCTAATTATGGAAAAACATTTTAAACTAATAAACATACTAAATAAAAAGCATTCTCTCTTGCCAAACGATAATTCTAACGAATTATCTTTGGTTAGCGGAAATTTGTAAAAACCTCTCTACAGAGATGCTCTCTACAGAGATCAACATAGATAAATTGTAACAAGCGTATAAGAATTTTGACGTAGCTTGATGAGAACGCATAGGTTTTTTCGAATCACGGTTTCCTAGAGGCGCGGGATCAAATTGCTACGTTTCAATTTTTATACGTTTTTACATTTACTCTACTCTACCCTACTCAGCTTCACGCTGTATCCCGGACGAGGCAGAGTAGGCAGAGGGAACCCGGGAACCTAGTGTAAAGACACTCCGTTCCACTTCTGTTGCCCACTTTCCGCCGAATTTGAGGCATTGCGTGTTGAGTGGCGGAACTCAACACCGCGCTTAGCCTTATTACCAGAGCGAAGAAATGAAACACTAAATATTTTAATTGAAAATAATAAATATCCATTTATCCATCATCCATTATATTAATTTCCTCGACTGGGGATCGAACCCAGAACCTGTCGGTTACAGTCACACACTTGTGCCGCTTTTCCACGACAGGCCTCGTTTTTACATTTAGTGACTATAATATATATAAGTCTGATTCAGAAATTTAACTACATCTGGGTTCCAATATCGAACTTCTCACAACCTGTCAATTACAGTCACACGCTTGTGCCGCTGCGCCACGACAGGCACCAAGAAAATATTTATATAAATTTAAATTAATTATTTATATTTTTTTACGTAATATTCTATTTATATTAATTATTTATACAAATAAAATATTTCACGCTTTACGTATTTCAAAGTATACTCCAAATAAGTACGAAAACGTACGTATACGGCTAACAACCGCAAATATTATTTAAATGGCAACGCTTATAATAAGGGAAAAAAAGTTTTTTTTATAATAAGGCATTTGTTTTTATCTTGTCCCATATCTGTTGGGTCTGAAATAGTTATAAATAAATATTTTATAGCTAGAGACAGTACGGCGTTAAAACTTTGCATATTGCGTGTTGTCGTGCAGAACACAACGCCGCGAATGCTTTCTTAGTAAAAGTAATGAAAATAATATAAGAAAATAATAGAGTTGGAGTTGACTTACCAATCATCATATTTACAAAATTTCAACATAGAGGATTGGAACCCGCGCCTCTTGGAGACCGTCCAGGCGTTCTGATCGACTAAGACATACGTTCTCATCGAGTATACATTTGATACACTTGTTTCGACATATTTATGTTGTTAACATGAATAACTTATTATGTTATTAGCTTGAGCTCGAATTATATTCTGAGTGAAAACAGAAATGGGTTACAAGCTAGCTAGGCACGAGAGATTTAATGTCAAGATCTGATGATTTTTTTTATGGAAAAGACAAGGCAAACGAGCGTAAGGGTCACCTGATGGCGAGTAATCATCGTCGCTCACGGCCCCGTGTACCACCAGGGAAGCTACAGGTACGTTGACGGCCTTTAACGTAGATGTAGACGCGCTTTTTAGGTACCTTACCCATGTCTAATCGACCTGGAAGAAAATTGCTACGAAACTGTAAAGTAGTCGAGTCCCACGTGTCTAGATGATGTGGATGGTACTTTAGTTTGTGACGTACTGTGCGGTTGGTAAATTCGGCGGCAGGTATAAAGTCAAACAGCTCTCCAGAATATTTAGCTCTCCAGAGATTTTGCGTGTTTCTTAATTTAATCGGATGTCTGTTTAATTATTTTTGTTGTCGTCTTTATTAACAATTTTCTAGATTTTTTTTAATTCCATAGTAATAATTAAATTTTAGTATATACTCGTCGGTGTCTATTACAACCCTTGCGTTACCTTTGTCGGCTTTAAAAATTATTATTTTATTGTTTTTCCGCAACTTATTAACACTTTTACAACACTGCCTTATATCTGAATATCTAGAGTTCAATCAAGAATTCTATTTACAAATAGATGGTATTACTATGGGTTCGCCTGTATACCCGATAATAGCATATATATACATGAAAGACTTGGAGGAGATGGCTCTTAGCTCTGCATTATACGGTACGTAGATGACAATATCACAATTTTACCTACGGTCAGTGTTTAAATATTCTTTAAGGACCTCAATTCTATAAATAGTAACATTTAGTTCACATTGGAATTACAGGTAAATAATTCTTCAGCTTTTCTTGATGTTTTAGTCATAAAGCATCCTAATGGCACTATAGGAGACACAGTATATAGGAGACCCACGTACACCAATAGATACCTCAATGGTGAATCTCATCACCACCCTACACAGTTATTTTGTTGGCCATTTTTTTGTTTCAGAGACCCCACCACATCTGTGACGCTGAACACCTAGGGTACGAACTTTGACAAGTGAAGACTGCCCTTCATCAGAACATGCTGCCAGTTCCCCGCCAGCGTTCTCAGAAGACCAACAAACTACTCACAGCTGAGAGGCAGCCGGCATATTTACCATATATGTTACAGACAGGATCCGCAACATCTTAAGAAGAAATTCATCTAGGCTTTTCATACGTATATAGGTAAAGAGATGCATCGGTGTTAGGGTGACGGAACAAATCTTCGATGTCAAAAATGGGCATGTATCGAAGTCAGCTGTGTGTAAGCATAAATCAAACAAATCCAACCATTACGTCCGGTTTGAAACCCCACATACTCGCTAGGGAGAATTAATATATCCCTATATTGATTGGTGAAGCTATTGAAATACAAAAACATCCATTAGTATGTTTTTGTATTTTAATAGCTATCTTAATTATATTGAAGCTATTGAAATACAAAACATCCATTAGGATGTTTGTATTTCAATAGCTATCTTCTCTATTGAAATTATTTCAATAGAGAAGATAGTTGGAAACTTTCTACCACCTGGGACCCACTCTTGCAAAATTTACAGTCTCAAACACACTACACTAGAAAATCAGATAGAGTAAGCTCATTCTGCAAGAATCCCGGGCAGTGCGCGAGGCAATTAAGAAATCGTTGCTAACACTCAATATAATAATTATGTCAAATGATAGACGAATGCTACCTCAGTCTATACGTGACTACAGACTACAGAAAGTGTAACGTATTCGAAACGTCGGGTTTCCAAAATTTTCACTGATTAATTTATGCGATTCATTCATTTAAAATCGTTTTATTTAAAACATGATATGATTTGAAAATCAAATAAAAATATCAAAATTTGGAAACTGGTAAACAATTCAATTACCACCCTTTTTTTTATAAAGAGGAGTAACTGAAAAGACCTATTGATATATTTTACGTATAGAAGGACAAGGTCTCACTATAAATTAGGACTAAATTGCTTTTCCAAGGAGACAGCTAAAAGATTAATATGCTTCATTATATTTTACGCGTTTTTTATAAGATTGATCGGTATAGCGCAGTTAGTCTCAAATGTCTAACGGCACCTAACTAGAATGATTGAAGGTTCAAATATGGACATACATAAATAAAATCCTGAGTCCATTAAAAAACCGTTTGGCTGAAATCTATCGCCAAATAATGTATGACAAAAATATTAAGGAATTGATATTTAAACGAAAATTAATTTAATATTTCAACTTAAGCCTTTTTGGGGCTTCGAACAGAATAATCATGCAATACAATTGCCAAGACGCTGTCGTCGGCTTTCAGAGTTTACAACTCATAATGCTTCTGAAAGCTGACGAACGACGACTGAACGAAACAAAACGCTGCGTATCGTCTTAGCAAAGAGAAGAAATAATATTTATTCACTCTCCGAGTGAGTTTGAACTCATAACCGTTTCATATATATTTAGGATTTTTCCTACGTCACCTCTACGACTAGGCGCAAGGAAAAGTGGGAAAGAAAAAAAAATGACTTGAATATTTTTGTTTAGTCTTTTGATATATAGAAGAAAGCTTTGTGCTGAAATTCTGATATCAAAAACGCATAAATATAATCTGTAATATCTAATAGAATAAAATTATTACTACGTATTTTAGCTTCACACACTTCCTATATTAAATGGAGGATTCACAATATAGTGCCAGTCCTGATTTGTTCTCGGTTCTATACAAGTCTGCTGGTTTCTTTTTGATTTCAATACTCGGAAGCTCCGATTATGTTTTTTCATGATAGTCAAAATTTTCCATAGCCTCAGTCAAATCGCCGTACAAACAAATGAACGAATATTTGGCTAAGGTGAGCGAAAGAAAGCATGTTTTTTGAGTTGGCACAATTTTTAGATTCTTGACAGTTCAGATGGTATTCAAGATGTTTGTTGCATCGGCCGCTTTATATCCCAGATAAAATACAGTTACGGTACTCATTACGAAGATAAAGAAGAGACGAAGTAGGTATAAAATATATGATTAGGTTTTATCTATAATCAGCTTCACGTTGGCTCCCGCACATAGAAAGGAAGGCAGAGGAAACTTGGGAACCGTTCAACTTCAGAAACCCATTTTCCGCCGAATTTGAGGCATTGCGTGTTGAGAGGCGGAACTCAACGCCGCGTGCCTTGAACCAGAGCGAAGAAATGAAAACATTAAATATTTAAATGAAAAATATTAAATATTTAATTTCCTCGAGTGGGGGTCGAACCCAGAATCTGTCGGTTACAGTCACACGCTTGTGGCGCTGCGCCACGACTGGCCTCAATATCTATACCCTGCCATAAAATAAAAATCAATATATTTTAAATCCAAAAATGTAACGCTTGGCAAAAAATATATGCTCAAAAAGGCTAAAGGAATTAATAACCTAAGAAGTCTCTGGAGGCTCACTACTGGCGGCTGAACTGTAAGTGGCTAATTGTGTACCCTTATATCATATCATATTTTTTTCAAGGCCTGTTTTTTTAAAGGCATTATCTCTTTATTAACTATCCATTTAACAAGGCATAGACAGGAGAGCGTCTTAGCACAACATGAAAGCTGCATGGTCCAGTCCCATCCATGACAATGAATTATTTTTATTTACTTCCCCGCGTGAGCACAAAAATACGGCGTTAAGATCCTCAAATCAGCACGCAATGTGTAAAAAGTTGGATGAACAGGGTGTGTTTTCAAGGTGCCCTCAGCGTACCGTGCTCGGTACAGCATGAAACTATAAATCTAAATAACTATAATTATGTATCATATTTTATATTTAAAAATTAAATCATAACAAATAAGAATCGAAGCCACGATTCTCAGTGAGAGGCTATGACTACTGCGCTAGTACAATCTTTATAAAAATACGTTCAACTCAATTTCAATTCCTATATTTCATGACAAAACCAGGAAGAAAGAAAATCAAACTTCACATATTACATACATTTGGAAAAGTGATCAATCTTTTGAAAAACCAATTTGTTCTCTGGTAGAATTGGTTTGTTTTACCAGTACGTATGCATCTCTAAGCAAGCATTTTTTTTACAATATTCTAATATTATATGACTTATATAATATGGTATGGATTTTATTTATTTATAAAATCGACTTAATATATTAGATTCTTACATATGAAATTGGCGCTTGGACTGCCCCATCGGAGTTGATTTTTATCTATTCCAATAAATTATAACCTGTTAGAGCAAGTTCCGAGAAGTATGGTCAATGTCTTACATATTGCAATTGAAACTCTTTTAATTTGGTAGCCGAATGAAGAAGGATTTAGAAGGCTTTAAAGTTTTTCATAGAGAATCTTGTTTTCGTCACAGGTAATGATTTTATTTAAAAAACCTTCTATACTGTGTCTATTAACTAATATAATGCAGTAGTCGACACAATTTAAACAGTCTGCTTCCCTGAATTCATAAAGTACCCATCCTTCAAGCTTTTCAATCAATCCGATTAGCTTATCAATTGCATTTCGTAAACTGAATGAAGCATACAATTAACGAAACACAAATATATGTGTAAATAGCGTATAATTTTGAATTTGGTGATCAAACGACCGGTACGTGCAAACGTTTTCACGCATTGGTTGCACGCATTTCATATGTAGGACCTAATATTATTTATCAATCATAAATCAAAATATATCTTATAAGATACAGCTCAGTACTGAGCACCACCATTTAATGCTAGACATAGAGACTCGAGCCGAAACGACTGAAATTCCGACATTAATGAATATACAGTTTACATTTATATGGTTTTTTGTTACTTAGTTGGCACGCTAAGTGGTGATTATGTAGGGCATTTATTATAGTGTTCGTGAAGGTGTCGAAAATCGAAAATGTCAAATCGTTTCAGTTGACACCACACTAATTATTGCAATAAATTTTACAATTAGAGACACTCGTGTTCATATGAAGACTGATTCTACCTTGTATAGAATATTCTATCTGACTCTTAAGTATTATACAATATATTTTATATTTACTCTTCCATGTAGAACTATAAAAAACTTTTAGCTATTAACCCTTTATAGTCTCTTTTAGCAAAACTCTAACTACAAATCATTTCAGAAAATCACAGCGACTCTTCTACAGATTAACGTGAACATTTATTTTCGGCTTTGGTTAACCATTGTCGTACTTCATTTCGTAGGACTATGAAAGTGCTCTTCTGTGGATTTACTTCCATGAATATTGTAGGCAAATTAATAGTTGATTATTTTTAAAGGCTTTTTACAATTCACTAGCTTTTACATGAGGCTTCGTCTGTGGGTCTATTGGAAATAATAATTAAGTGTTGTGTCTCACATGGGAGAAGAATGCGTATCTCTACCCAACATTTTACCAACTAGGAGAATGAATGGAAAATAATTTATTTCATACCACAAGTCTCGATATTAATAATTCTATCTAAAATCTTGATTATAAAAAAATAATTTAAATAAATCTATTGTAATCAAATAATTTGTGTTTATTTCAAGTTTTCTAAAAAAATATAAAATTAAATATATCAGATCAATTCAGTTGAAACAATTTCATTTAAAATCTAATATTGTGGCTTAGCAAATATCTTTAATAATACTTTAGATAATTATGAAACGTCATAACTTACATTTTCCTTCAATATTTAAAGGCAACTCGTTAAAGTGGAAATATTTAACTGTAAATACAACATGTTCATGGGCTTTCACAGTAGTTTGAAGCATTCAAACTAGAGAGTAATAAAAACAACTATGTTTTGTTTTTATTGCGTAGTAAAAAATTGTGAAAAAATCGTTACGAGTGAGCGGAATATATTTGTCGTCTTTTTCTTCTATTTCCAGGGTAACCTTGAAATTTAAAAATTAAAAAAATGAACATCAAACTCTAGCTACTCTCTTTTATTTCAAAATAAAATAAAATGCAACGTTCAATAATTAATAAATAAAACGGCAACATTTTTAAAGTCTCTCCGCCCACAAAGTGAGGTAATTAGACAAATGTTGCCAGTACAAGTGCATTTCAGTAATTTTTGCTTTTTCGGCCGCCGCTTTACAACGTTTGAATTATTTAACACGCCTAACGACGTGTACATAAGTGTGAAAAAAGTTATTTTTACACTAAATCACGTTACTTTTAATATTTTTTTTCTAACTAAAAACCGGAGACCTATTTGTATTTACAAACAAAAGATTACATTTAAGTCATTTTCTGTTAAAGAAAGGAAACAGTGCTGGAACAGAAACGATAAAATATTATTATATTATATTAAATAAAATATAGATCCTTTTTTATTTAATAAACATAAAAACTGTAAATCCCTCTACCAAATACTTCAACGAAATGGTGAAGGTTTCTTGAATATGAAAGAAGGAATACGTTTATAATCAAATCGAAGGGCTTCAAAGCTCATTAAGATAAATAAAAAACATGTTGACGTATACCTATGACGATAAACCTTACTTACTTTCCATTTTCAATCTACTTCTTGGGCGTTTTTTTGATAAGTAACAATAGAATTTCACTTTTTAACTGTTTTTAAAGTGTTATTCCACACTTAGGACAGAAAATGCTTATTATTAAAACGTATAAAAAATTTAACGAAGCAGGGTTTAGAACGAATTGCTTAGTTGGTCAGAGCGCTTTGAAGGTTTCCAAGGCGCGGGTTCAAATCCTGCTTTATTAATTTTTTACACGTTTCTAAATTTAATAGAATTTCACAATTTATTTAACTAGATGACCATAAAAAATATTATTACTGAAAATTTATTCTACTATCAATATTATTATATAACGTAGACAATTCAATAATATGACAGCATTTACGAAACTATTTTAATCTTACCTTGCTTGAACAATTGTTCAAGATCATTCCACCATACTTGACAAAAGCTTTACGATAAACTATAAGCTATATAAAATATTTAAAATGAAAACTTTGTTTTGTTTAAATATATTTAAATTCTCAGCATATTTCAAAGATTTTTGTCTCAATTGTAGATGACAGATCCGATCAAGAGCCATTTATAAGGACGTCCTATTTCAAAAATATTGTTCACCGGTTAGTGCTAAATTAAAATTAAAAGTATTTATAATCTACTATCGTTACAACTTAATACAATAAAATTATTTTTATATTAAGGGCTAGCGATGGTACAAAATCAAATAAGTCATGCTATTGTTTTTTTTAAAATTGCATCTATTTAATAAGCATGGCGTTCCCCATTATTGATGTTCTCACTGAAATAGTGATAAACTCTAAACACCACTACGCGTGGCCGGGTCTGCTAGTATTCTAATTCAAATTCAAAATATTCTTTATTCAAATAGGCTGTAGCAAACGCTTTTGAATCGTCACAAACATAAAATCATCACCGGTTCTGAATGCAGTTCTGCTGAGAAGAGCTGGCAATATAAATAATATTATTTAGAAGCCATTAAGACAGAAAAAAAGTGTAATATGGTAATCACAACGGTTATTGGTTTCTCGCTGTTTGGATGATGATATTTATGAAGACGTGACGATTGGTTTAAAGTATATAAGAATTGCGCAAAGTATATACTCGTATTATTTAAAAACAACATTTATAAGCATGCATTGTAAATCGGTAAGAGGGCAGTTGGGGGCAGTTTAATTATTTGCTAGTTATTCTATTCTAAAACTAAGTCCCGGGAAGAGGATGCTCTTATTACCGTCGACCTCCTCTCAAGCGACCAGATCGTACTTATTAGTAGTATTACAGGGATAGTATGCCGTCATCCTTCCTTACGGAGATGAAAGAGAGTAATGTAAACTTACAGCATTGATCTCATATTCGAACAAATTTCAATAAAAATAATTGAGTATTTAGTTTCATCATACAATATTTCACGTGCTTTTTTTTTAGCTTTACGCCGATTTCCGCACATGACAGTGTAGGCAGAGGGAACTTGAGAATCTCTTGTTGTTACAGTTACAATCTGTTCCTTTAAAAATAAAAAAAGATATTTCAGAATGAACCAAGTAAATGTGTTCTATCATTTTCATATGCTTATATGTCTCGATAGGATCCCTACACATACAAAATATCTATTAATCAATCTTAAATCACGATCCTCCATTTCATTTGTAAAATCCAACCATCAATATCAAAATCGCGATATATTTCAAGCTCCATCAATTAATCGGGCAAACATTTTTGACACTCGTCAGAAAGAAGATGAACGATTTGTAAATAGCTGGATTTGATACCTTACCCGTACTTTGCTGTATTGGTTGACAGAATAGTATGATTAATTGTATTTTTATTTCAAATGTCAATTTTGCGTCTTATCACATGTTAAACGGTGCTTTGAATTCCGCCACTCAACGAGAAACACCTCTAAATTCGGTGAGTAATGGGTACTAGTATACCAGGCTTGGTCTTTCCCTGCATACAGGAAAAAATAAAGAAATAATAGTAAAATAAGGTATATTTATGTCAAACAGGAAGTTCAACTCTTTAATTTTATTATAGACATCACAATTTACTAAAGGGCCAAAGATAAAAACGTTCCAAAATAAGTTCTGGCAAAAACGCTGTTTAGGGTTTACGATGGGCGTAAAGAATGGCAGCTGCTTGTAGAAACTTTATTCAAATGTAACAGTTTATTGAACAAAATTTACATTTATGACGCGGTCAGCTTGATGTGTAAAAGTTATATTGGCTGAATCTTTTTGAAGCAATACATAAGCTTCGCTGTGATTACAGCTTCTGAATATAAATAAGATCGTTTTAAAATTTCTAAAAAATAACTAACTTATAACAAAAATGGGAACTTAGTCAGTACAACAGTTTCTTTCAATTTGTTAAAATATAAAAAAAACTGTGACCGAAGCTATGTTTAAATATTTTTATACACAAAAGTATTTATAAAGTTGAAAAATATAAATTCAAAATTCATCAGTAACTCTCGTCCAGATACTTTAAAATGCATAATTTCATTAATTTTAATAAATGCGTTATCACCTTTATTGAGATATTATATATTTTTCCGTCAGAAAAATGTCCTTAGCTACTAAGATTTTAGAAATAACTAAATTTAGAAATAATTAATTTATATATTTGTCATGTTTTTAATATTCAAAAAATCAAGGTTATACATATATAAACATTTTTTCTAGCACTTGTCACAATGTTCAATTGTAGAATTACTAAAATACAAAAGACTCTAATTTCATTACTCTCGTCATAGTTTAACTGCAATCTTGACATTATTTCCCAGACGGCTCTTCATCGGGCTCGCAATTTAATCTTGGTAAAAAAATATGTTTAATCAAACTGTGGACAGTGGAGCTTTATGGTGGTTTTATAATTTTAATTGTATAAAGCGTCTCGTCGACATCCTCTCATAACTTTCAACGCTATTGAGAATTATATGACATAAGCTAATTTTATTCGAGTGCTTGTAAAAAGTATGCAAAAATCATGAAACTATTAGTTTACTAATTACATAAGAGGATCTAATTAAAAAAAAATAATAAATTACAGTACAAAAACGAAACTTAATCAAGAAATATAAAATATGAAATACTTCAATTTCCTCGAGTAGGAATCGACCCTACAACCTGCCGCGTGAACTGTCGCACGCTTGACCCTCGTTACATGGTCTACGCGGCGAAAGGATTGAATTCTCACTGTGGTCAGTCACACTGTGACGTCTGACACAAAATGCACGAACGTAAATACATAACCTACAATTTCGCCTATTTGTATTTTGGTCTCAAGTCTCATTTTTTTTCGTTTTTAAGCGTATGTGTGTGCTTAAGAATTAATTTTTAATAAAATTTACTTACTTAGCTTCACGCTATACCCCTAGCGGGGTAGGCAAACAGAACGGAGCGCCAAACGCTACAGTCTCGACATACCTCTTTTGTCTCCCCCTCCCTCTCTTACCACGCACTTTTCCTTCATAAACCTCTTTTACCATTCTTTCTTTACTCATTCACTCGACATGCCCAAACCACCTGAGAACGTTCTTCTTCATTCTCACTGGGACATCCACGCTAGTACTACTATTCTGCGTATCTCTTCATTGAGTAAGCGATCAGCTAATCTAACTCCGCATATCCGACGAAGAGATCGCATCTCTACAGTATTCATCATTATTAAATAAAATCATTCATTAATAAAATTTTATTTATAAATAGGTAACAATCTGTTTTACATCTGAGTAAAAAATATAAGACCTCAAACGTACAAAGCCAAAGAACTATTCGAAAGAGCCGTAAAATCCTTATGTGGATGGACTATCACAATATTGACGTAAAATATTTAACTGCTTCTGGAATAGAATGCATGTTAAACTTATCTCTGAATAATTCAAAGGGTACCGGATATTAATATCCTTTCAATAGGATCACTAACATTAATCGATAACAGACTTTCATTGTGTTACGATTTAATATGTTAATAAATATACCAGATAAAGGCTTTAGTAACTTTGGCAAAGATAATAGTTTCGTGTCGTTTGTAATGGCAACCTAATAATAATTACAGATTGAGGTATATCCTGCACATAGCATAGTGGGCATTGAAAATTTTGGAACTGAGTGTTAAGACACTTCTGGTCTCCACTTTCAACCGAATGAAGCGTTGCGTGCTGAGTGGTGGAACTCAACACTGTAAACATAAAGCGATGGCAATAATTTAATCATGTAGTTATAATCTTAACATATTTAAATACATAATTGAAAAACAATAACATAGCTCATTATTGTGTTTTAGTTAAAGAGAAAATATTTAAATATAGAGAACTCTCTGTTCGTTCCCTATTCTCTCCGCTTGCCAATTCTAGTTTGCTTCGCTTACTAATATCAACAGAAAATAAGAGAAGCTCTTACAAGACCCTATTAATAGCAATAATTTTCACTTCTTTTACACAGACAATCTCTATTATATATTTAAATTATTCATTCAATCCTTTAAGAAATGGGTGATATTACTACTGGTATGATCTCCAGATTAATTTTAAATATTGAAAAATATAATATTTTCACACAATCTTGACTACAATTAATACTAACAATAAGCCACACTTAACATCTTCAGTTTTAATTGTTCTCAATTTATTACTTTTATTACCAGTCTGAGTTGCTTAGATTAAATTTTCCGACAACAAAGGATTCAACATAAACATTGTTTCATCGTTCTGTGGCTTTTAATAAAATAATATTTTATTAAGAAAAGTTATTTAAACAAACTGAGCAGTTATTTCGGTTTTCAATTATTTAGAAAAATAATTTGAAAAATAAATTGATGTTCATCAGTCTTTATCTCATCAATCTCAAAACGTAGACTTTATACAGCTTCATGCTATATGCCGCACTGAGTAAAGTACTATATGAAAAAAAACTATGGGAATTTAGTATTAAAATACTTTATTAACAATAAATCATTTCCGTTCTCCACTTTTAACATAATTTGTCACATCCGGTGTTGATTGGTAGAACTCAAAGCCGCACTTTGCCTCATTAACAAAGCGAAGAAGTTGAAAATATTAAATATTTCACTTCTCCGAGAAGGAAATTTTTTGCCGTGTGATTCCGGCTTAAAATAGGATTACCCACAGTAGAGTCACGTTGTCAGTAATGGCAACACGCATGGGCAGACTCGACCGGATTATTACCACCCCCGGCATTTAAGACCGGCGTTAAGTTGTGGCTTTGGCCACTGTGTTTTGCATTAGGTAATGCCGGGCTCCGGTGCCCTTCCACTTTAAAGGACGGCAACGCTCCTGTAGCTCCTCTGGAGTTACTCGGGGCCGTGGGCGACGGTGATCACTTACCACCAGGTGACCCGTACGCTCGTTTACCGTCTTTTCCATAAAAAAAAAAGGAATCGGACCCAGGCCCTGCGCTTTGGTAGGATGATACACTGAATTCATATGTTTTATTTAAAATGTCTTTGAAAATATATTTGGAGGACGTTATAAGAAGATGCAGGTAGCGTTTACAAAACGGAACCACATAAAGTATGAGGATATTAACCGACTCAGGAAATTAGCAACAAACTGCCGGCAAGTGATTTAGAAAGGAATATCAATGTTTACACTATCCCAGCACTGTAATTACAATAGTATTGAAGAAATAACTTAGACGAAGTGTCCTTACATTAGATTCCCATGACCTCTCTGCCTCTCAAGCCAAAAAAAAAACTAAAAGCCCTAAGTTAAACTTCAACATGCCACGCACTCAAAAATGAGCAAAGGCTGAGAAAGACAAAATCACACTATTAAGTTTACCCTGCTAAATATGCTTTTTATTTCATATAAAAAATAAATAAGTAAAATATTACGATTAAAAATGTCACTCTCCAATATCCGCTTTACTTATTTCCAATTATATACCACAGAAGTAAGAGAGCGTACGTATATTGTTTACAACCGCATAATTATTCAAGTGCTTATGATTATAAATGGCAAAGAACAAACGTATTTTGTATAATAAATCACATAAGCTTGGCTTTAAATAAGTTTTTTATACTCGTAGCTACAAAATGATAGCAAAACTCTTTCTTCACGTTTTGCGTGTTCACTTGCGGGACACAACGCCGTGAAGCTTCACCAGTAAGGGCAATAAAAATAATTTGATTATGCAACCGCCAAAGGCAGCCTTACCACAGTATTTTTGTTTCTATTAGTCTTAAATTAATATACTTTGTTACATTTTACCCATTTAATATATAATTAAAATAAATCGGAATATCGCAGTTGGCTAACATCTAACAACTAACAAAATTTAACAGAAATATTAAAAAAAGATATTTTAACGAAATTTTGATCAAATACTTTAACATTGGGCTTTATTGAGCTTAAAGCAGAATAATCATAGAATATAACTGCCACGACACTGTCGTCGGCATTCAGAGGCAAACAAACAAAACGCTCAGTTTAATTTTAACAGATCGAAGAAATAGTATTAAGTTGTTCCCCAAGTGTGTTTGACCTCCCCAGTACTGATGTAACCTGGTGACTTCCCACTGCACCACGACGATCAAAAATAAAAAACAATTCAAGATAAAACTAAAAAATACTAAACTGCTGTAGTAAATATAGATAGTAAATTAATTTCTTCAATAAATCATAATATACTGCAAAAGAACAAAGTAAAGTGAACGCAACATTCACCCATTACTCATTTTATTTTGCAAACGTAAATCAACGCGCACTAATGGATACTCTACAAGGAAAAGTGGGAAAAGTGGAAAAAATCTTTTGCCTTGAATATTTTTTTATTCATTTGGACATGTAGACCAGAAAAATCCTTTGGAACCTTAAATTATTTTATCAAAAACAAATAAATAACATTGATAATATAAGAATTATTACTGTCTTTTTGGCTTCACATACTTCCTATATTAAATGGAGGATTCACATTACAGTACCAGTCCCGATTTGTTCTCGGTTCAATTTTAGTCCGCCTTAGAATACTTCTCTACTCTGCCATAAATCTTTAATTTTTATGAAAAATAAACGAGATTGTATTTTAAATGCAAAAATATAACGTTTGGCAAAAAAATGTATTCGCGGAAAGGCTGAAGGAATTAATAACCAAGGAAGTCTCTGGAGGCTCACTACTGGCGGCTGAACTGTGACCGGCTAATTGTGTACCCTTATAATATTCATAATTTTGTTAATAGCTTATTTTTTTATAAAAGCATTTCCTCTTTATTTACTATAGGTTTAACTAAACAGGGAAAAGAGAGCGACGTGGCACAATACGACAATTGCGGGTTCCATTCCCGTCCGTGACAATGAATTATTATCATTTACTCAGTCTGGTAAGAATAAAAATCGTGAAGTTCAGTCCCCCACTCAAAAAAGCAATGTGTTGAAAGTTAGGTGAACAGTGAGGAACAGGGTGTCTTGGCTTGGTTCCTTTTGCGTACCGTGCTTTGTGCGGTATATAGCATGGACCTTAAAAAAATATAACTATAATTATGTATCATATTTATATTGAAAAAAAATATTACAGTAAGAGTCCGTACTACTGCGCTATTACGATTTTTATAAAAGGGTGTTCAACTCAATTTCACTTCCTATATTTCATGACAAAACCAGAAAGAAAGAAAATCAAACTTCACATATTACATACATTTGGAAAAGTCATCAATCTTTTGAAAAGCCAATTTGTTCTCTTGTAGAACTGGTTTGTTTTACGAGTATGTATGCATCTCTAAGCTGACATTATTTTACAATATTCTGATATTATATAATGAATTTATTAAATCAACTTAAGGTCCATACATATGAAATTGGCGTTTGGAACTAAACGTTTAAAGAAAGAAATTATGGAATATTTTTTAATTAAATAAATTTAATCAAAGAATTATCTAAGAAGTAATCAAGCAGTATTATCCATGCACCTTCACCATCACAAAGGTTCATGGATCTCTTTATCAAATATCCATTTGGACGGGAATCAAAAAAGATGTTTGAAGTTCTTCTAATTTGGTAGCCGGACGGGGCAGAATTTGGATGGCTTGCCGGGGTAAAACCTTGGTGATGAGCACTTTCAATTATCGTAGATAATCCACTTGCTGTCAGAGGTAATGATTTAATTTAAAAATCCTTCAATATTATGTCTATTAACTAATGCAATGCAGCAGTCGACACGAGTTTAACAGGTTACTTGACTCAATTCGTTAGGTATCCATATTTTAGGTTTTTTAACTATCCCGATTAGCTTCAGTGACTTAAAATAGTTTTAATACCAAAAGTAAAGTCTAGCTTACTGAAAACTTGATGGTGATGGATCTGCTTCCATAGCCTTCAATTATTTAATATCAACTTGGGTCACAGATTATGCAAGAGGTTCTTTCGGTTGAAAGTTCTAGAACAAAACATTGAAACCACAAATGCACTACTTCTAACCCTTCAAACCGTTCCCGCAGCACTGCGCCTACGGTACCTCGGTGGGGTGACGCCTACAGAAAAATAAAAATAAATGACGATTAACGAAACACAAATGTATGTATGTGTAAATAAATGTATAAATTTTAATTTGCAATTCTAAACTAAAAAGCAGAAAAATGTGTTTAAGGTGCCTAAAAATGGCCTAAAATGAGAAAACGTGAATTTCATATTTAAGAACCTAATGTCTTTTATCAATTTTAAATCAAAATTTATCTAATAATAAGATTCGGTGTTAAGCTCCACCACATATTCTTTTTTGATTCCCGTCCAAATGGATAACCAATCTCTAATAAACTCAGGCCGAAAACGATAAAATACTTGTTGTCTTGATACTAATGGTACGGAAAGACTACGACTGCAATTCCGATATATGTACATGTCATGTACAGTATACACTAATGCACACAAGAACACTGTAAAAAAAATCCTTATTATATAAGGCATTTATTATAGTATTCGTTGAGGTGTTGACAGTCGAAAAAAATGTCAAAGCTGTTCGGCTGATATGACACTCATTATCACAATAGATTTTACGATTAGAGGCACTCGTGTTTATATAAAGTTACTTAAGCGTACCGTGTATAGAGTAGTCTTTCCGTACTCTAAGTATAATATATGGTGAAGATAAATATTTTATTTTTATCTTCCATGTACAATTATAACGCCAAATCGCTAATTTATATTTTATATTCTTAAAATATAAACTGAATTTTAGTAAGTTTTATTGTTTCATCTATCTGTGTTGTGTGGTTCTTTTAGAAATTTTCCGACAGGTTCTGGGTTCGATCCCCAGTCGAGAAAATGAAATATTTAATATTTTCAATTCAAATATTTAATGTTTCATTTCTTCACGGCGTTGAGTTCCGCCACTCAACAAGTTGTCTGTCCCCCTGTCTACCCTGCCTCGTGCGGGAAAGAGCGTGAAGCTAGAAATTATTTTATATCTTAAAACTCTTTTAGCCATTTTGATGAAACTTAAATTGCTCTGTAGGCTGGAATATTTTATTATATCTTACATACACTAAAACAATCATCTCAATACGACAATGCGTTACCCGAAAAATTGTAGACAAAAATATAGATTATTCCCGAAAACTTTAAGCTATTAACCCTTTATAGTCTCTTTCAGCAAAACTCGGCTTTAACTACAAATCATTTCAGAAAATCGCAGCGACACTTCTACAGATTAACGTGAACATTTATTTTCGGCTTTGGTTAACCATTGTCGTACTTTATTTCGTAGGACTATGAGAGTGCTTTAAACTGTGGATTTATTTCCACGAATTTTGTAGCCGACTTCATGTTATTATAATATAATAAATTATTACAATAAATTTCTATTTGTTTTATGGATCAACATTTTAATAATTGATTATTTTTAAATATATTTATAGTTAACTAGCTTCTACATGATGCTTCGCTGGTGAGGTTCAATTAGCAATAATAATTAATTACCGTGTCTCACATGTGAATGCGTAACTTAACCCCGAAATTTGTCAACTAGGACAGTGAATTGAAAATATTCTTTTAAACACCACAAGTCATGATATTTCGCGATTGTTGCAAATTTTGAAATAAAACTGTTTTTATCGGATAATTCGCGTATATTTTGAAGTTTTCCAAAAATATATAAAATTAAATATACCACATCAATTCAGTTAAACTAATTTCATTAAAAATATAACATTCTCCAAATATATTTAACAATACTTTAAATAATTATATTCTCCCTAAATATTTAAATGTAACTCGTTAAAGTGGAAATATTTAACTGTTAATAGAACATTGTGTCAGTTGATGGGTTTTCACAGTCGCTTCAAAGTAGAGAGTAATAAACACAGATAGGTTTTGTTTTTATTGCGTAGTAAAAAAATCAGGATAGTGGAAAATTTGTTATTGGAATTTATTTATTGTATTTTTCTTTTATTTCCATGGTTCCAAAAAATAAACAAAATATGGCTGTATAAAAAAAATTGCTACAAGCTGTTTCCTGGTACACGAGGTATATAGTGAAAGCGTTATGTCAGGACACTTCGGTTCACTACGGTCTTCTCGTAAAGCCATTGTGGGCAAAACAGTGTGATCGACGTTTCTACAATAGGACAAACGTGAATCAATTAATCATTATTTTTTCTGGTGGCAAAACTGATTGCGGCGTTGAGTTCCGCCACTCAACACATAATGCTTCAAATTCGATGGAAAATGAGGAACGGAAGTGGAACGGAGTGTCTTAACACTAGGTTCCTAAGTTCCCTTTGCCTACCCTGCCATGTGCGAGATACAAGCTGAAAGTTGAGTTTTTTAATAACAAGTACGACTAAATTTTCACGGTGCTTTGTTTATATGTTTCTTGTTTTTGTCACCGATTATTCAAAGACTCCAAATCCGATTTGCGTGACTTATTTTATTTTCCCATAAAAAGTGTGACTCATTACTTTTTAATTATACTCTGTTCTGTTCTTAGTTCTTGGTTAAGCAGTAATCATTTCGCTAACGTCACCGTGGATGCAGCGTTTTCAATTATGAGTATTTTGACTTTGCACTATGTACATTTTACGATTCATCAGTAGTAGAACTACTAATAATAAGATATGAATATTAGTTATAGAATTAAGATTGCTTCCAATATTCTCAAATTAAAATTTTAGCATTAATTATGCGACGGCTATGAACCTGTGACATTCACAAACGATCTGGTAATACATTTTTTTATTAAAAAATATTATTTTTACAAAAAAAATGCTTTTCAACAAATTTATTACACTCTCAAAATAGAACAGCAACATTTTTAAAGTCTCTCCGCCCAAAAAGTAAGGTAATTAGACTAATGTTGCCAGTAAAACTGCATTTCGGTCTAAGCTTTTCAGTTATTTTTGCTTTTTCGGCCGCCGCTGTTACAGCGTCTGAATTATTTAACACGCCTAATGACGTGTACATAAGTGTTACAAAAAAAGTAATTTATTTCGCTAAACGACGTCACTTCTGTGGTTTAATTTTGTTTTTCTGCCTACCCTGCTATATACCAAAAACCGTGGACATACTCGTATTGCGAATAAAAGTTTATTGTTAAGTCATTAGCTATTTAAGAAAGGACACAGGGCTGATATATCGTCATTTCAAATTAAACAAAATATATATGTTTTAATGTTTAATTTAATCTTCTTGGATATGGAAAGCTGGTGATGATGATGAAAATAAGAATTATGATGTATTAACTTCCATTTTCAATGTACTTGTGTACATTTCGTGATGAGTTGCAAAATAATGTCACCATTTTTAGACTTTTTAACTAGATGAATAAAAAAATATATTATAGCAAATTTTATTTCACAATTATTATTGATATTTAATGTAAAAAACTTAAAAATGTGACGGCAATTACGAAACTATTTTAATCTTACCTCGCTTGAATCATTGTTCAAGCTCTGTCTACCATACTTAACAAAAACTGTAACGTAATAATAATAAGCTATATAAAATATTTAAAATGAAAACCTCGTTTTGTTTCAATATCTTTAAATTTTCAGCACGTTTCAAAGATTTTTTGCCTCAAATGTACATGACAGATCCGACCGAGGGCCATTTATTAGGACGTCCCATTTCAGCGACCGATATTTCGAGTGGAGAATAAATGAAGCGCACTTTATTCAGTCGATACTAACAGAACTGTTGACTTAACTTTCCACTTTAAAATATATAGAAATATTGAATGAAATATTGAATTTCAATATTTTATAAGATAACATACATAAATATTCTTTGTAGCTGGTTAGTTTCATTAAAAACTAAAATTTGTTGGAGTTATGTCGTATGAGGCCATTTCAAAGGAGATACTTGTAGCTTTACTCTGCACCCCACATATTGTAGGCAGAGGAAACATATTGTTAATATATAACGTTTCCTACTTTTTACCCAATTTTTAAGATATTTTATGTCGAGCGAAAGAAGAAAAGGCCATGTGCTAAAATATGACAGCAATTCCTTCTTTTAAATGGAAATTGAATCCACAAACGACGTGCCTTTAATCACACAACGTGCCACTGCGTCACTACGGCCTCAATAAATAAAAGAAACTATAAAACTTCTTTTTCTTTTACCTTTCCCAAGTAAAACGATAGAGAAAAACGTGCGATAAAATAAGAAAAGATGCCATTGAATTAAATGTTAATCTCACTTACAAGCCCCGTGTAATCTCTTAAAGCTATAAATGTTTTTATCAACCCGGTCTAAGCACGGCGTTCATGTAAGGCTTATCTATTGAATAATTCACGAATATCCGTCCCACTGAACTGTATTCAAACGATACCAAAGCTAACTCTAGTTGAAAGGAAATACAGGCAAAATGTAATTCCTGCATGTATATAAATGTACGAGTATATACTATAGAAACAGTTTCATTGTACGAATCAGTATTTGAAGTTGCATTTTAAAAGAAAATAATATGTATGGCAATTAGAAAGAGCAGTTAAAAATTTAGACTCATATTATATTATAAAAGCAAAAAAGCTAAAGCTAAAGTGGTAGAGTCACGCATGGGCAGACTCGGCCGGATTGTTACCACCCCCGACATTTAAGACCGGCGTTAAGTAGTGGCTTTGGCCACTGCGTTTCGCATTAGGTAATGCCGGGCCCCGGTGCCATCCACAGTAAAAGACGGCAACGCTCCTGTAGCTTCCCTGGAGTTACGCGTGGGCGACGGTGATCACTTACCATCAGGTGACCCGTACGCTCGTTTGCCGTCTCTTCCATAAAAAAAAAAACAAAAACCAAAGAAAACAATCCAGTCAAGAGCGAATCTATCTCGCCCATTTACTATATATTCCGTACCAGTTTTAGGATTGTACTCCAACAAAAATAACAACTTACAAAATTTTACAAAGTTTAGTTTGTAGATGTAAGCACTTATTTTGTTTAAAAAGATCTACGAATATCTGTAGATTTCGATAATTTAAAAGCATAGAAAGATGCCTGTCGTGGCGCAGCGGCACAAGAGTGTGACTGTAACCGACAGGTTCTGGGTTCGATCTCCAGTCGAGGAAATGAAATATTTATTATTTTCAATTTAAATATTTAATGTTTCTTTTCTTCGCTCTAGTAATAAGGCAAAGCGTGGCGTTGAATTCCGCCACTCAACACGCAATGCCTCAAATTCGGCGAAAGGTGGGGAACGGAAATGGAACGGAGTGTCTTAACACTAGGTTCCCGGGTTCCCTCTGCCTACCCTGCCTCGTGCGGGATACAGCGTGAAGCTATAAAAAAATAAAAAAAAATAAAAGCATATTTTTTTATACTTTTTTTAATATATTAATTTCATCTTGAGAAGTCCACAGGTTTTCGACATAAATAATCTTGGCTGACAAATAGACGTACAACAAAATGATCTTATAAAGGTTTTGTTTTAAGCTTTTGTGTTACGGAACCTTAAAAATATGTTTTTCATGTTTTTCAAAATATGTCATTTTTTGTTGGTGAGAAAGTCGTAACAATTGTTGTTTTCTCATTAAGCGCTAACCTATTTTTCATGGCATTGCCATTAATTGAGTGTGATGAACAATATATTAGTAGCACTTAACGACGCCCTTTGTCTCTATATATATCTATTACATTGGCGTGGCATTAATCTCTTTCACGTACCACACAATGTCTCGAACATTAGAATGGAAATACATAACGGAGTATCTTAACACTTAGTTCCCACTGCGTATCTGTTATGAATGATAAAAAAGAATATTTAAGGCTGGTCTCACCGGTTACGAATAGAGTTTATGATAGTTATCTGACAATTAATAAATTTCACAAGCAAATTTTTTAGTCTTTTTAAAAGTCTTTTTGATGTGAAACATCTATAGGATCACTTGTAAGCCGAATTGTTGGCGTGGCGACGCTTGCCGTGGCGACGGGACGCCACGCTATCTATACTAATATTATAAAGAGGAAACCTTTGTATTTTTGTATGTTTGTACTGGACCGATTTCAAAATTTTCTCATTAGGCTATATTTAATTCCTGTAATAATATTATCTTTTATGCATATTACTTGTACATACACGATGTTTCACATCTGCCAGGCGTCCCATGACGGCTATTTTTTTTTCACTATCAAATTCCCTTACAATTAATGTGGTATACTATAATCATCCACGTAATAAATGACGGGAAGTCATTGGCATGAAATACATAGTGCTATCTAGCAGATACCGGTTACTATATATCTAATGGTTAAATCAGCCCTAAGAGTCTTTATATAAAATATAATATTAAATCCAAAAAAACATTAATAAGCATTACATAATCCTCCATTACTTATTTTACCAGCTTAACTATTAATTATTTTACTAACTCAATATCCGTAAACCTAATTTATTTCTCTGAATACCAATAATCTCTATTATAAAATAGCAGTATTAATACAAACAAATTTAGTTATATAGTAATATTCAAAATCAATTTCCTCTTATTAGTTTGAATAACGAGCTCGAATAGACAATGCTAAATAATCATTAGTAACTAAAATTGTTAAAGTACTGGTCAACACTGTCACACAATATGTCAACACACTAATGGAATTTGATAAATGTATACTTTGAGCCAATTTGTTGTAACAGATAATTAAAATGTAATTTGCTGTATTGCGTCGTTAGTATTTGTGCGTACAAATGTCATTTTGAGTTTAGATAAAGCAAATATTATTGACAGTGGCAGACAGTATTCGTATTATATTTTTCAGAGATGATTCGATAGCAGTAGATCGTACGTTTTTTTCTCACTACCCTTGAAAGACGTGTTGAACTAAAAAATATATAAATTTTGTTTTTCAATGGAACGATAGTTTAGATCGAGAGCAGTTATATCATTGGATTGGATTTTTTATATTTCCTAGATTGCATTTTTTCTTCTTTGATTCGTCGATAAATCGATAGACACTCGGCTGTTTGTATTGGTCATAAAAAGATTTGATATTTTTTTATAACATCACGTTGCTTTGCCTTAACTATCACACATACAGTAAGAGAGGAAGAGAGCATCTTATTTAAATAATTAATTTACAACCTATATATATGTATATTCTAACACCTTAAACATTCTAATCAATACATAATATATTATAATATATAAGAAAAAAAAAAAACTTTCTGAATCTAAAGAAATTGTATACAAAAGTGAATAAATTGTGAATAAATTTTTATAATTAGGCTTTAAATCATATTGGGAATAATTTTCTTGGATATCCATAGAGTTGACACGGACATGGTGAAGGATTTCTGCAGGAATTCGGTATACTGCTCATAGGTATGTCGAGCGCCGGAACTACGCACCACCGCCTAGGAAGTTAAGGACGGCGAAGAATGTGGAAGCGGGAGCATTTGTAAGCAGAAAAATGTTGATTGTTAAGGATCTTAAAAAGTTATGTATTTTGAATTTGCCACTAGAGAAGTGTATGTTAAATGTTAAAGTAATCTTAATTAAGAAAGGGTACTACACTGTTCAAGAAAATTTGAATGATAAAAATGTATTTAATTAAGGTCATTTGAATTTAATGCAGGATAGTCACTATTGTATTAAATAATGAAACTGTAACTATTCAATATTGAAAAGAGTAACTTTTGAGTTTCTAGCCGGCACTTCTCAGCAGAACCGCATTCCAAGCCGGTGGTAATTTTATGTTTGTGACGATTCAAAAGTGCTTGTCAAAGCCTATTTGAATAAAGAATATTTTGAATTCAAAATATGAATAATTTTTGCCGTGTGATCCCGGTTTAGAATAGGATCACCCTGGTACTGACTGAAGTGCGTGTGGTAGAGTCACGTTGTCAGCAATGGCAACACGCGGGCAGACTCAACCGGATTGTTACCACCCTCGGCATTTAAGACCGGCGTTAAGTAGTGGCCTTGGTCACTGCGTTTCGCATTAGGTGATGCCGGGCCCCGGTGTCCATCCATCTTAAAAGACGGCAATGCTCGTGTAGCTCCTCTGGAGTTACACGGGGCCGTGGGCGAAGGTGATCACTTACCATCAGGTGACCCGTACGCTCGTTTGCCGTCTCTTCCTTAAAAAAAAGAATTTGAATTGAATATATAAAAGCAAACACGAATTTGTAGGAAATTAAGCTGAGTAAGAAGCTGACAAAAACATTTTCATACATACGCAGGTGTATAAGGTAGCTTCTCGGTCACATCTAAATAGCAACCCGTGGAGCTTTATATTTAGATATGACTGTATTCTAAAATTAAGAAGAGATTAATTTTCATTTTATAAGGAAGGAAGTGTTGGAGATGCATAAGGGAATGAAAGTACAAATGCAAGCGCTTATTGATTGCAGTGACATGTAGTGCTACAGACAATCATATTACAATGAAAATTACAATGATTGAAAACTACTAATATGGTATCGGCACTACCGACATTTAAAATCGACATTCCCGGCGGCACTCTAGCAGCGGATCCTTGGCACAGAATCGCAGTCCCAATTATTTTTATATATAAAAGAAGTTGTAATTTGAGCAAATTTTAGCAATAATTAATTGATCAAAATTTTCAGTCCACGATTGTACAGCACAATCATAATAATTGATATTATTACAGCCTTTGAAAGACTTAAGTAGTAATTCTTACATTGCAACCGATATAAAGACGTTTAGACGATGCGGGCCTTTTATTTATGAGGGCGCCACGATGCCGCGCACATTTTTCGAATGATTTTCCTTTGTAATATACATATTTGAATTATTATCTGACCTAGAAGTCCAGTGGTTTAAATAGAAGGCTGGAAGTATTAGATTCAAATCTCACTTGATACAAGTTATTATATACTCGTATATCGCCGATTTGGTGAAGGTTTTATGTGTAACTTCTCCACTGTACAAAGCAACTTTCGAGTTAATCTCGAATCAATGAAATTGAACGGTTAAAGGAGACAATATAAAGAAAACAGATAAAGGAAGAATAAATCAACCATTTTGATGCAGCGGCATAAAGTCTGACTGCATGTAACAATTGTGGGTTCGATTCCCACTCGATGTAATTATTTTGATATTTCCATCCACTTGAAACGTCATTTTCGAAAATTGGGCGAAAGTTGAAGAATCTATTGTTTTAATTGACCTATCGGGTCGGCCTCGGGGCCAAAAATAAGAATATTTTTTCTGTAAAAAATATTTTTAAAAATAATATATTGTTTGCCAAGAGGTAATATTAATGACATTTTTAATCATCACAAAGGTAATCTTAAACTTAAAGTAATTTGTAAATCGTCACTGCTGAGATGGTTTGAGATTATCTGCTGCTATTATTATTTGTGGGCTCAAATTTTGTAACAGTTATATAGATATTTTTAAAGTATTAATCCACACTTAGGACACATATTTTATTTGAACCTAGTGGAATTTTAATCCACCCGGGCCTCTTGGAATTCGTCCAAGCGCTTTGACTAATCCATACGTTCTCATCAAGCTACATCGAAATTCTTCTACGTTTTTTTTATTATATTTAAAGTGTTACTCCACACTCAGGAAAGAAAAATACTAGCCATTCGTTCTCACCGAGCTACGTCGAAATTCTTAAACGCTTGTTACAACTTATTACTCAACATAAATAACTTGTAACTAGAACTACTAATAACATAAATAAGTTGTAACTAGAACGAATGGCTTAGTTGGTCAGAGTGCTTGGAGACGGTTTCCAAGAGACGCGGGTTCAAAACCTGCTTCTTTCCTAAGTGTGGAATAACACTTTAAATATATAAAATGTAAATTATCGTAATAATGCTATTTATCTAATATTTTTACATTTTTTTTAAGTCCACAAACAAATGAATATTTGCAGTATTTGAATTGCGTCATTATTTGATACTTGCTTGCTAAATAAGTATGAAATATATGTTTTTTTATGTTTATTTATAATAAAAGAAAAATAAAAATAATAAATCTGACTATTTTACACTTAGTAATTTTAATAACTTTATTTAATTTTTGTTTTCATTTTTTTCTCGTTTTCCTGGCAGACATATATAATGACAATCCATTCCCCAATATTCGATATTGGGGAATGGATTGTCCTAATTGATTTTTAGATATTACGTTCTGCGTGACGTAACCTAACGCCGCGCTGTGTCTTATTATAAGAGAGATAAAAACAGAACTAAAACTCCGCGATTACAGTCAGATTAGATGGCCTAAAGGGGCAGACGAATTTCAAAATAAATTGCTCAAAGAGAATAAACCAAGCTAAACTCAGAAACTGGGTTTGTACCTGAATATTACTTCATATTTACCCTTTGACACACCTGCACTTTACGCGTATCCAATTTGTATGGCCAACTAACCAAAGTCTAAACGTTAGTTAAGCCAATAACGCGTGTTATTACTGATAGTCGTATTTGATACTTACTACCTGAAAGCTTATGTTTTAGTAAAAGAGACATAGTATATATTCTCTCTCAGCTTCACGCTGTATCCCGCACTAGGCAGGGTAGGCAGCGGGAACGGAAGTGAAACCTAGTGTTATGACACTCCGTTCCACTTCCGTTCCCCACTTTCCGCCGAATTTGAGGCATTGCGTCAATACGCAATGCCTCAAATGGCGTTGAGTTCCGCCACTCAATAGTGGCGGAACTCAACGCCGCGCTTTGCCTTATTACCAGAGCGAAGAAATGAAACATTAAATATTTAAATTGAAAATATTAAATATTTCATTTCCTCGACTGGGGATCGAACCCAGAACCTGTCGGTTACAGTCACACTCTTGTGCCGCTGCGCCACGACAGGCCTCGACATAGTATATATTAAATCAGTAAATCAATTAAATAATAACATATAAATTTTAGCCCTCATAGAGTATGTCCGCGAACGGTTGATAGTTGCAAATAATTTATATTTAATTTTTTTTCAGCTTCTCACTGCATCCCGCCCTTGGCAGGATAGGCAGTGGGAACTTGGGAACCTAGTGTTAAGACTCTGGGTTCCGTTCCAGAGCTATGGCACCCATTTTCTGGCGAATTTGAGGTTTTGCGCTTTGCGCAGCTTCCCTCTTTGCCTTGTTACAAAAATGAAATCTCTTTCAAATTGAATGTATTATTAAATTTATTCATTTTCTTTTAAAATATTAAATAACCAATAATAAATATTAAACACTAATAATTTAATAATATTTAGTATTAATTATGTTAAATATTAAATTTTTTAATGTTATATCAACAAATAAAATATAACTTCAATTATTTTAGAGCACTTGAAAAAGTCCTAGACACATTTTTTTCACAATTATTTACAAATAATAAACATATTAATCAATATCAATGTTATATCACTTGAAAAAGGCAAATAATTCTCGCGAATATATACGAAAAGTAAATAAATTATTCAAAATATTGAATTTAAATCACTATTGAGTATAATTTATCAGGGCAGGGCGTATAAATCGCACTTATATGAAAACAGAGGCGACCGCTGCAACTTCATACGGCTACAACTCTTGTCATGCTGTAAATTTTATGTGGCAATCTTAATATTCTACTAACATACATAACGCGTCTAAAAAGTATAACTTTAAAAAACAAAGAAAAGAAAACGTGAAATATTTAATTTTTAAATATTAAACATCAACACGCAATGCCTCAAATTCGCCGAAAAGTGAGAAACGAAAGTGGAACGGAGTATGACATAAGGTTCCCGGGTTCCCTCTGCCTACCCCGCCTCGTGCGGGATACAGTGTTTTTTTTTCCAGCTTCACGCTGTATCCCGCACTAGGCAGGGTAGGCAGAGGGAACGGAAGTGAAACCTAGTGTTATGACACTCCGTTCCACTTCCGTTCCCCACTTTCCGCCGAATTTGAGGCATTGCGTGTTGAGTGGCGGAACTCAACGCCGCGCTTTGCCTTATCACCAGAGCGAAGAAATGAAACATTAAATATTTAAATTGAAAATATTAAATATTTCATTTCCTCGACTGGGGATCGAGCCCAAAACCTGTCGGTTACAGTCAAACTCTTGTGCCGCTGCGCCACGACAGGCCTCTCGGATACAGCGTGAAGCTAAAAAAAAAGAAAAAAATAATATTTCATTTCTACGACTTACTTAGCTTCACGCTATATCATATATAGGCAGAGAGAACGGAGCGCCAAACCCTACGGTTATTTCTACGAGTGGAGATCAAACCCACCACCTGTTTCGTTTAAGGTGCCATGATAGGCCTTATATTTTTATTATTCTTAAAAAACAATACAAAAACTCTTGAAATACTGCCTCGTTAACAAAAATTAGTTCTACAGACGAAAAGTTATCTACACCTAACCATTACTTTGCTTCAGTACTTTAGTCAATAAAAATATTAAAAATACATTATGTACCGAGACAGCAATTTCCCGCGGGACATGAATTGTCATGAAAATCCGTTTATTCTTCCCAGTTGGGATTCGAGGTACGTAAGATTGAAACGCTAGTAAAATAATAATATATTAGATACTCTATTCATAGTGAAGCTCGGTAAAGCTCAGTACTTAGAGTATTCCACATTTTGTTAGCGTAGTAATTGGTCGACGCCATATTGTTGTTTTGATTTTTTTTTTCTATCCTTTTAGAAAAAAATAATTAAAACTTTCGCTGTGATTGAAAAAAATGAATTAAGCTCTTGGGAATGTGGGTATAAAGTGGACTTCATTATTATTTATTTAACAATTTTATACATATTACATATATACATTACTACGTAATGCTAGTTTTAAATGTCGAGAATAGTAATAATCCAGTCGAGTCTGCCCATGCGTGTTACCATTGCTGACCATTGCCATTGCTGACAACGTGACTCTCCCACACGTACCTTAGTCGCCTCTTACGACATCATCAGTACCAGGGTGAATCTCTTCTAAGCGGGAATCACACGGCATATAGCCTTAGCATTGATGGTCACATTGCCTGCATACAAATAACAACATGCATACAAATATATGTCTATTGATATCTTAAACTTTCCAACATAACTTTTCCTAATACAGTTTAACATTATAACAGAAATTACAAGGGTTTGACAAACTGCGATGGACTTGACATAACCGTATTAACTCCTTACCCTTTGGTTACAGGACCGTAAAAAGGGTACAAGTTTGTCAAACGCTCCTTCTGATCTGTTACTTAGTAATATTTTTTTTTCATGTAGAAAATTTTAAATTGATAAAAATAGTATTTCAATATAAAGCGCACTTTCTTTTCTTTTAAGTTCACAATAGTAGCTTGAGCGCACAGACTTGTTAAAGCTCCCTAAGATGGCGTCAATGATGTTTTTTAATTAATAGTTTTAACTTAAAATTTAATTTAATTTTATTTATTAAAAGAAAGGTCTATCGCAATGCAGAAGCCTGAGGGTAGAACTTGAGGCAAAGAAATATTTTAAATTTTCAATATTTCATTCTAGTAACGAGACGTTGAGCAGTTGTTGACTTTCGCCACTGTAATGCACCAAATTTGGAGTGAATGGCGAAAAAAATGACTAATTGCCTTTATTCATTTTTTTTCGCCATTCACTCCAAATTTGGGTTTGGTTCTGTTTGCTCTCAGCCATATATGCGGGATAATAAATATAGTTTCAAATTATTTTTTTATTTAATTTACGACTTTCTCTGAAATATTAATTAATAACTAAATAATCATATAAATTTACATAATAACAAATTATTTTAAAGTTTTTGTGTCACAATACATTTTTGATCAGCTTCATGTTGTTTACCCTTTACCCAGCCATACCCCACCCTAGTTAGGAAAAGCGTAAAAGATGAATTGGAAACTTTAAGTACCTTGCCAAAGATAAAATATGTTTTTTTTTTTTCAGCTTCACGCTGTATCCCGCACTAGGCAGGGTAGGCAGAGGGAACGAAAGTGAAACCTAGTGTTATGACACTCCGTTCCACTTCCTTTCCCCACTTTCCGCCGAATTTGAGGCATTGCGTGTTGAGTGGCGGAACTCAACGCCGCGCTTTGCCTTATTACCAGAGCGAAGAAATGAAACATTAAATATTTAAATTGAAAATATTAAATATTTCATTTCCTCGACTGGGGATCGAACCCAGAACCTGTCGGTTACAGTCACACTCTTGTGCCGCTGCGCCACGACAGGCCTCATGGTATTTATTTATTCCCAAAAGTGGAAATCTAGCCCATAACAGTCGCACACTTATGCCTCTGCACCACAATGGCCTCTTCATAAGACCCAACATGCAATATCTGACAACGGCGTCAACATTTATTTAAAATCTATCTACGCTTTAACTAATATATATCAATTCAATCTCATTCGCAAACAAATTGGCAATTAAGTAAATCCTGTTATTTTCATTTTTATTGGTTTTTTTGTTAAAGCCTTTTTCAAAAGTATCACTAAAATCCATTAAAAAATAAAGATATTTAAATAGTTGTTTGAAATGTATTTTATGCATTTTATTTATAAAATACGCCATAAAAAATATAACTTGTTATGTAGAAACATTTTTTTTTCAGCTTCACACTGTGTCCCACACACATGGCAGTGTAGATGTAATTCAATGTAGTGACACTCCCTTCTGTTCCCCACTTTCCACAGAATTTTGTACATTATGCGCTAAGTGGCAGAACTCAACGCCATGATTTGCTTTGTCACCAGAGCAAAGAAAAAAAAATATTAAATAAGAAAACGAAACGAAATTTTAGTTCGTTAGGCGCATATAAATAGGACCGGATCAATTTTTTTCAATAAGATTTTCCTACATAAAGCGACATAAGGAGAATAAATCTAACAATAAAAAGATCAGTCATAAAAATATATACATTCTAATTCATACATAGGCAACTATCCAGATTCAAAAGCGGAAGTAGAGTTCGGCCTATCTCCGATTATGGTACATAAATCAACTAAGATTAAGTTGTATATTAATCCCTCACAATTATCGGCTTCAGTCAACCATCAAAATATTTTCATATAATAAAATACTCAATGGACTTACCAATGATCTCTTAAGCTCTTAAGTATGACAGATGACTTTCTCAACAATTTCATTTTTTCCTGTTATTTTTGCCTCAATAATTTATTCGTATGATAAAGCAATGAGAGAATAAAAATCATAAGAAAAACAATATATGGGGTCTGTTGTTGCGCAGGAGTGGGTACAGGTTGTGGGTTTGATTCTTACTCGAGGTAATAAAATAAGAAAGTACCTTGGTAACGTGGAAAAGGGCGGCGTTGAGTTCCTCGACTCGACATACAAAGCTTGCAGATGTTTTTGGTACGTGGGAAACGTAATTTTGTTAATAAGAACTGTGTCTTAACCAGTATTCTTGTGGAATCTTGACTGACAACTCAAATAGTGTACAAAAAGATATACATTTTAATTATATCAAAGACAGAACACAAAGGTTAAGATGGATGTCCTTTCGAATTAAAAAAAAATCACTTTCCCGTTTTGAAGTCTCGCAACGTCCTGATAAAATGACGGAAATTGCAGAATACAGTTTCTTTACACTACATTTCTTCGGCTTATACTATACTGTTAAAAAAATATTTGAAGAATAATATTGTAATTGATGGGAAAGGAGTGTCTGAACACTAGGTTCCCTCTGCTTACCCCGCCGTGTGAATGTTGAACCATAAAGCTGAATATATATCGCAAATAACATCTAAGTAAAAAAGTAACTTGAATAAGATAATACAATCAAAATACTCGAAAACCAAAACTCAGTAAACTCAAGCTCGGGGCTTCTTGATTTCGTATAATAAATTGTTTATTATTCTCGCACTTTTGTAATTTAAGCAGTCTTTTGTAGGGGCTATGTAAGCCATATTTTCCTTTTTGCTTATTTAATTAAAGGGGTGGAATTAAAATGAGTATAAGACACCGGATCAGGGCTACTGTTGTCAGAATAATTTAGACGTATAGTAGTCTCCGTTCAGATTATATACAAATATTTTTTTTGTTTCACGCTGTATCTTGAACAAACATAGCAGAGTTCGCAAAGGGTACCTGAAAATTTAATATTGAGACACTTCCGGTCTCCACTTTTAGCAATATTGAGGCATTGCATGTTGACTTGCGGAACTCAACGCAGCGCTTAGCCGCGACTGAATTTGAGGACTAAAATGTGGGTCAAGGTTTTATAAATTTAATTTGTAGATGTGTTATTATATCGACGTATTTTGGACTTGTCTATACATACAATGGACGGAATGAATACAATAGAGTGTGTCGTTTCTAATCTTTTTCAAAAAAAGATAGGTAATATATGAAAAATCTATTTATAAATTCATTAAAATACTAGATTTATACAAAGGCTCTACTTGAACTCATAAATGAACATTTTGATTAAATGACAAATATTTCAAGATGGCTTCTATTAAAGAGTCAGTATTGGTAAAAAAAATATTTTAATATTTTATATCGTACAAAACATACGTACAAGTATGGCAACCCTAAAAAGTCTGTGGCTTAGTGTTGTGTAATTGAAATATTTTCATCATCCTCGCGTATGTGTTAATAGTGCTCTCCTCACGTGTTTGAAGAATTTCCAGTTCTTAAAACAAATATTTTTTAAGAAAATATGCATTTGATATATTGTACCATTCATTTAAGAAATGGCACAAATTGTATATTTGATCATTTTCCTTATACTCAATTTAATTTAAAAATAAAAATAGTAACAAAATATTTTACATTACAGTATTAATAAACCAAAAAATAATTTGAGAATGAAGTTTTATGTAGAATGTTTAGCAAATGTCTATATGGATAAGTGGCCTGTCGTGGCGCAGCGGCGCAAGAGTGTGACTGTAAACGACAGGTTGTGTGTACGATCACCACTAAGTAAATAAAGCATTCAATATTTTCAAATTAAATATTTAATATTTTAATTTCTTCGCTGTGATAACAAGGCAAAGCGTGGCGTTGAGTCCCGCCACTCAACACGTAATACCTCAAATTCACCGATTTTTTCATACATTGCGTGATGAACGGCGGAACTCAACGCCAAATTGAGCATCGATTACAGAGACAATAAAATGAAAACATTATTATCTCTGAAATTGATGCTTAATTTTGCGTTTAGTTCCACCATTCGTCACGCCATTGCCATTGCTTCGAGTGGGCATCAGACTTACAACCTCTTTACAGTCGCACGCTTATGCCCTACACCACGATAGGCCCCATGGGAACCTCGTCCTAGCGCACGACACGTATGTACGGCTGTCATATACGAGTTACAGCAAGAAACTAAAAATAATTACTTTTACATGGTAGGTTACATCTTTGATCACAGTGAAAGTAAATTATATAGTAACATAATAAAATAGTTTTCCATCAACACCAGAAACCCTTGACTCATTTTCTCAGTTACTGGCAAGCCACTTCTCTTTAAATCAAAAACGTGACATTTATATCACATTTTATTTCTGGAATGGACGAAACTATGTAAAATTTGTATTTGCAGAAGAACAAGTTCAGTTAAATTGGATTGAATCCAGAAAGTTCTGTATTGTCGTGCCAAAATGTTGACCGTATTTCGATTAAAACTCAAGCGATCTATTTACCTTTATAAATGTTATTGTATTTTATAACAAAATTAGAGGCCTGTTGGGGCGCGGGATCACGAACGTGAAATATTTTATATTTCCATTTCTCCGCTCTGGTAAAAAAGTAAAGCGCGGCGTTGAGTTCCGCCACTGTAATACCAATACACAATGCCTTCAATTTGTCTGAAAGTGGAAATCGAAATGGGATCGAACGTTAACACTAGGTTCTAAAGTGCCAACTGCCTACTTTGATATGTGCGTGGTACAGAGTGAAAATTAAAAAAGAAACAAAACAAACAAAATTAAAGAGCGATGATAATTTTGAAGGGATAATATAAGAGAGAGAGGAAGGCGGAAGATTGCTTCCGTTGTCTTTGATCAATTGAAATTTATTAGTGTTCTTGCTGCTTCTTTAACAATGCTTTTACTGAAATAATGTAGTATATATTTAAAATAATAAATAGATAGTACTTACAAGTCACCTTTATTTTATATGTATATATTTATGGTGTCTGTAGAAATGCTTGGACAGGACTTAGCCGATTATGATAAAACTTGATCTGTTCCCAAAATTAGAATTTAAATCAAAAAGAATCAACAATTTAATATTTATCTATTTTAATTCTAGAGGTTTTGGTTGATATTTAGATGACAATGAAAGAAAGTATAATTATGTGAAAAGGAAAAATGAAAACGTCAGCGATACAGTTAACCAGATCTCCGCCCAATGTTCGACAAATTGAGTGTAGAGAGGCAGAACTCAACGCTGTACTTTCTCTAAGACAGCAGTTAAACAAAACTAATTTTAAATATATTTGTTTTACAATTTTTAGTCCCCTCAATGGATATCGAAGCCGAAGCTATTGTGTTTACAGTCAATTCCCATTAAACCACGGTACTAAAAAGAACAAATTAATAACAAACAACAGGTGTCACACACGAATGTAAAACAAGTAAAGACCCAAAGTAATTTTCATCTCATTACATCACTAATATAGTAGAAATGTTTAATTTAAAAGCGCCAGTAATCGAATGGGAATTACAAAGTGGATTTTGTAGATACAGTCCGCGTTTCCTGTTTGCCCATGCTGATTGTGATCGATTATCGATGTCCATGTTTGTTTTAACGATTGTTTGGGCGATTATTCAAATGGACAAAATGGCTGGTGTGGTTGAAAACTTAATACGTATTATTTTATTACTAACCCGTGACGCATAGATAGGTTTTTGTATGACTTACCTATCTGTTACTATGAATGTTTGTCTATCTTTTGTATCGTAGATTCTGTATTCGATATGAGTACATTTTTTTTTGTTTTGTTCACGCTTTATCCCGCACATGACGGGGTAGGCAGAGAGATCTCGAAAACCTAGTGCTAAGATACTCCGTTTCACTCCCGTTCTCCGCTTTCCGCTTAATTTGAGGCATTGCGTGTTGAGTGCGAAGAAATGAGAATATTAAATATTGAAATTGAAAATATTAAATACTTCATTTCCTCGAATTGAATCCATAGCCCACCGTTAACAGTTACACGCTTGTGCCGCTGCGCCACGACAGGCCTTAATTTATAGTTTATGAAAATTTGATTTCCTGTTTAAGAGCCAAATAAGCTGATTTTAGAGAAAAAAGCACTAATCAACCTGGATAAGTGCTTGGAACTCTTAAACAGTTAATCTGATTCATGGAATATCACTAGATTAACAAATTCCCTCTGCCTATCTTGTGTGGGATACAGCGTGAGGCTAACAGTGAGAAAATTATAGAAGAAGATATAGGGTCCAGAATACTGTCCCTTACACTAGGCCCCCGTGTTATTTGCGAGATACAGCGTGATAAAAAACGTGATTGTAATTTTATTCTTCTATAAAATTATTATAAATAAGTTAAAAGAGTAAGGCGACCACAAAAGTCATTAAGTCCACCGCAACAAATATTAAACAACTTTGCCTCAATAAAGGAAGGACTTCACCACCCTTAAATCATCAGAGGGCTTTAGTTAATTTATACGACCTATTTTAATAGAAATAGCCTTAAAAAGGTATCAAGTTAAAGGTTTGAAGAAATAATTATTTACTTACCTAAGTATTGGAGCTAAGAGCACAAGTGTCCGGCGGTAAACTCGACGGGTCATGCGTTTGATACCCAGTCGAGGAAATGAAATATTTAATATTTTCATTTCATCGTTGTTAACTAAGCCTGGTTTGGCGTTTAATTTGCCATGGGATACGAAATGTATCCAGAATTCAGTAGCAATTGGTGTCTTAATGGGAGCTTAATTAGCAATGTACTGGATACTACGTGAAACTAAAAAAATAAAATTCTAAACACTCACTCAGCTTCACGCTGTATCCCGCACGAGGCAGTGTAGGCAGAGGGAACCCGGGAACCTAGTGTAAAGACACTCCGTTCCGCTTCTGTTCGCCACTTTCCGCCGAAATTCTAAACTATAGTTAAAAACTAATTTACTATGTTTTGAGTATTAATTCCACACTTTTCAAGAGGCACTGGTTCTAATTCCGCTACGTTCAAATTTTTATACGATTTTAAAATTTCTATTTTTTTTTTTAATTTGTATGTAAAGAATTATTTACATGTTATTGATCCAGAATAAAGATGAATTTCAGTCACGATAAAATATCTCGAATTTGAGTGGAAAGTACGGAATTGAGTGTGTTGACACTTGCTTGAGGCTCTTGTAACGTCAACGAAAGAAAATTCAATGCTTATGGGTTCAAATACCATTTGGAAGAGTAATTATAATTAGACTCTTTATGAATCCCCTTCTATGTTAGACGAAACGCATAAATTATTCTTATATACAATTAATAGTTGAATTTGAAACTGAAACGCGGCGTTAAGTTCCGCCACATGCAATGATTCATATTCAGCGGAAAGTGGGGAACGGAAGTGGAACGGAGTTCCATATGGTTGTCTTAACACTAAGTTCCCAAGTTCCGTCTGCCTACCCTACCATGTGGAAAGATGATGTATGAAATGTATAGAAATTGGAAAAAATATTCTTTTTTTTTAATGGGAAAGACGGCAAACGAGCATACGGGTCACCTGATGGTAAGTGATCACTGTCGCCCACGGCCCCATGTAACTCTAGAAGAGCTACAGGAGCGTTGCCGTCTTTTAAGGCAGTGGCCAAAGCCACTTCTTAACGCCGGTTGTCATGTTGCCATTACTGACAACGTGACTCTCCCATATTTTTTTTTTTTTTTTAAATAAAAAATATTTTATTGACAAAGTTACTAATTACAGCTTTATGGGCTACTAACTCCTAAATAAGTATGAACTGTGTTTTAGGAGTTAGTGACTTCCCTGTTTAGTACATTTAATTAAAAACAACAAGTAAAAAAAAATAAAAAAAGAACAAACAAATAAAAAATAAAGAAAACAAAAAAAATAATTGAGTGTAACCAGAAACAAAAGAATACAATTAATTATAAAGTATCAACTATAATTTAGTATGTACGTGTGCTTGTGAATGTGCCTGTGTGTATATGAGTGAATTTGTGTGTGTGTGTGTGTGTGTGTGTGTGTGTGTGTGTAAGTATGCGCGTGTGTCAGTATGTTGTGCCCGTGCCCGCGAGTGTGTGAATAGGTGCATTACATAAGAGTCATTGTAGTTGTCATTTTTATATTGTCATTAAATTTTCAGTGGTGGTGTAATCGAATGTTAAAAGCCACTTGACTATCTTCTTTTTCGCAGTATACTTATTGCATGATTTTAATGAAATAGTTTTGTCAGCGGTACTATATAATATGGGAGATATAAATTCGTAATTTCGTCGCGCCAAACAAGATTTTACCCTAGGGAATTCATATTTATTTAATCTTTTGCTTGTCGCCGATACTGATACTTTGGCAGCAGTAGTGCAGTGATATCTAAAAATGCATTTACTTATAAATAACTGGCGAACGTTTAGTGTTTCGGACTTTTTGTAGACAGATACCCATATGTACTTGAGTCGCGTCTTACGACACCATCAGTACCAGGGTGATCCTATTCTAAGCCGGAATCACACGGCTATAAATCTACTCTCTGACTACAGTCGGAGACTATTTTTAGTAGTTGCACTTCCGTGATGCTTGTTTGTTCAATTCCAACTCTAGAAAATTAAATAGTATAATGTATATGTAATATATATAATATTAATATTTTAAATTAATTCTGATTATTTCATTACTTTATTTCTTTTCACTCTTTATTATTCTATGCACTACCACGCTTTTCTTTACCACTTTATGTTTATGTTAAAGGTTACCTATAAAAGATCACTAATAGTGATAAGGTCGCCTTTTTTTTTTCAAGAGTAAGCTTATGCGCTAAATATTTGTTACTTTTTTTATTGTTATTTATTAAGTTTATTTATGTAAATGCTATATTTCTTTTATATACGAGTATGTATACAATAGGCCTGTCGTGGCGCAGCGGCACAAGAGTGTGACTGTAACCGACAGGTTCTGGGTTCGATTCCCAGTCAAGGAAATGAAATGTTTAATATTTTCAATTGAAATATTTATTGTTTTATTTCTTCGCTCTGGTAATAAGGCAAAGCGCGGCGTTAAATTCCGCCACTCAACACGCAATGCGTCAAATAAGGCAAAGCGTAAGGAACGGAAGTGGAACGGAGTGTAATAACACTAGGTTCCCAGGTTCCCTCTGCCTACCCTGCCTAGTGCGGGATACAGCGTGAAACTAAGAAAGAAAGAACTGTTTGCAATAAGAGTTTTATCTGTTTATCTATCTAGTTTGATTTTCTATAATCCCTCCCTTTTTATAAGGGGTAAATAATGAAGTAATTTCTTCTCTTCATTTCTCTTATAACTTGGACCGCACTTAATTAACTCCTTTTATTTTTTATTAGCCCTAAGACATTTCAAACTCTACTTGTAATTAGATACTTAAAGATTTAGGACTTTTAAGAACAGTGACATCTGATACTTCACTCTTATACTGATATTTTTTACTGATATAGATAGGTGTGTAATAACTTTTAATCAGCTCAGTAATTTCAAATGAGATCCAGTGTTAAGACTTAACTGTTACTTTGATTAAATTTTGTGTTTTAGCAAAAAAAGCTCCACTTTCCACTGTTAAAGTTAATTATAATTTAAGCCATTGCATGTTGAGTGGTGGAGCTCAACGCCGTAATTTATTTTGCTACAAAGAGGAATAAATGAAAAGATTAAATATTTAAATAGAAAATATTGAGTATGTCATTAACTAAAGTGGGAATCGAACTCACAATCTGTCGCATTTATAATGAAACACTTGTGCCCCTGCGCTATGACAGGCCACATGAGAGAAAAATCACGTCCAGTGTAAGTAAATTAGTTTCAAAAGCAGTGTTTTATAACCGGTCGATGGAGTCATCTCCAAATTTCAGGCTGCGCTTGTCTTACCAGAACCAGGGAAAGAAAACTGTTGTATACGATTTCGAGTGGTGATTGAATTCACAACCGTCGAGCTTTCAGTCACACGATGTGTTGTTGTGCCGCAATGGCTACAACTTTTAATTTTAGAGATGTGAAATATGAATAATTTTCTATAAAAAAAATTGTAAATATAAAAGTAATATTCTTTCAAATATCTACTTCGGTATCCCTCCAACTGAAATCTGACATCGTTAACATACTAGTGTACATAAAAAACAATAGAAATACGCGGCGTTGAGTTCCGCCACACAAAAAGCAATAAATTAAAGAGTATCTCAACACTTCTCTCTTCTGCATACACTGAAATACAAGAAAAACGTAATTTCTTTTATGAAACATTTAATTTATTAAAGTGATCCAAGTTGTGAGATTATGATTTTAATAATGTTGTATCGTGGGAGAGCTTTTCTCGGCGCCCACAAATCCTAAAGAGAAAAGCTCCATCTCAAGGCTTATTTCTGCAAAATAAAACTGCATTTTACTGTTTACTTTTCACTGTAAGCGCTTTTTATAAATGTTTCAGTTAAACATTATGAGAATAATGAAGAATTACAAAAAATAATTTGAAAATTATTCTAGGCTTGAAATTTATTTATTTTTAATATTAATGTACATTGTTACAAGGCATTTTACCAATAGTTTGGTACCATAAATTAAAGTTATTCCATAGGTTTTTGCCTTCTTAACTTAATTAAAAATTTTATATTTTTAATAGTAATATCGCCTTCGCGTTTGTTCACCCGCTCATACCACGAGATTTTTTATTTATCAAAAATTAAAAAGATACTGTAGAGAAGCGATCTCTTTGTCGGATATGCGGAGTCAGTTTAGCTGATCGCATACCCAATGAAGAGATACACAGAATGGTAAGTACTAGCGTGGATGTCACAGTGAGAATGAAAAAGAACGTGCTCCTGTGGTTTGGGCACGTCGAGCGAATGAGTGAAGAAAGAATGGTAAGAAAGATTTATGAAGGAAAATTGAGTGGTGAGAGAGGTAGCGGGAGACCTCGGTTGACCTTCGAAAACACAATATTGACGATACTGGAGGAAGGTCACGTAAAAAGCATGATGACCCCCGGAGGGCAGGTATGAAGAGGCTGATGACAGTGGACGAGGCGAAAGAGGTATACCGAGACCGTAGCGTTTGGCGCTCCGTTCTCTCTGCCTTCCCCGTTAGGGATATATTGTCAAGATAAGTATGTGAGTAAAAATAAAAAATCAGTTATTAAAACGCTTGGCGTTTGGTAGTGAGTTCGATCACTGCTCGAAGAAAGTATTTTTTAATTATTTTTTTTCTCTGGTAATAAGGCAAAGCATGGTATTGACTTCCAATACTTATATGTTAAGTGAGTATCAACTCTAGATCGCCTCTGTCTAGTCCAAAATACAACAAAACTACTACTACGCTACTCATAGTAATGTTTAAGCCATAATTATTTATTACCCAATCAATAAATTAACGTTATAACTCAACGACAGCACTTCATATAAAATGTAACATAACAACATAGCTTTACGCTGTATCCTGCACGAGGCAGGGTAGGCAGAGGGAACCCGGGAAACTAGTGTTAAGACAATCCGTTCCACTTCCGTTCCCCGCCGAATTTGAGGCATTGCGTGTTGAGTGGCGGAATTCAACGCCGCGCTTTGCCTTATTACCAGAGCGAAGAAATGAAACATTAAATATTTAAATTGAAAATATAAAATATTTCATTTTTTCGACCGGGGATCGAACCCAGAACCTGTCGGTTACAGTCACACTCATGTGCCGCTGCGCCACGACAGGCCTCATAAAATGTAAATTGATGACAAATAAATTCCAGCCTGAAACAAAACGTGTGGAATTAAAAAAAAATAAAGCTATTATTACAAGTCTTTCAGAATGAAGTAATTGCCTCCAGCTCAAAGTTCAAACATTGGCAGTTCAATAAATTGTTTTAGAACGAAAATGCGCTTGAAGTGCAATAATGAAGGAAATGTTGTTATTTTTACAACGTTTTGAACGAAACTTGATGAATTACAGTTTTACGTAAGTATTTGTAAATGTGTTTTTCTGAGATCACTGTTCTAAATACAAAGTTTCCGCAGTAAAGCTTTACTATATATTTTGGTTCACATTTCACATTTGTTTAAACTAAATTGTTATTTTCACATTTCTTTTATTTTAAGTTTCACAATTTTTCACATTTAAAAAAAAACATATTGATATTTTTTTAGCCTCACATTTCGCTTCGCTTTTGTATTTTTCTATACAGCGCATAATGAATGTTATCAAAATAAAAAATAAATTGCTGAAGTAGCTTTTGCGTGTCCGAGCAAATAGAAAGAATCAAGTGACTTTTTGACCGAATTGTAAACTCAACACCACGCTTAGTCTCACAAAAGCGAAGAAATAATAGCAAAAAAATCCATTCATCGTTTTTCCTAGTGGGAATTAAACCTTCTTGAGATAATATTAAAAAATCTAGAAGTAAAAAAAAAGAATCATATATGAAATTAACAAATCGAAACATAATAAGTTCTTTGGTAAAAAAAAATCAAACTAAAAATCATACGCAGGGTAGGCAGAAAGTATTTAGTGAGCGTTCCACGCTCTCAGTTTTGGCCCCTAAGTGAGAAAATGATTATATTTAATATTTTTACTGTTTGAAGTGTTATTCCACAGCTAGGAAAGAAAAAACTATAACATTTTTACAAACTTAATTGTACTATGTTGCTAACAACATAAATACATAAGTTGTAATAAGCGTATAAAACTTTCGACGTAGCTTGATAAACTTGATATCATATGGCTTAGTTTTACTATGTTTTAAAGTGTTATTCCACACTTAGGACAGAAAATACTAAAAGTCCTAAGTGTGGAATAACACTTTAAAACATAGTAAAAATATTAAAATAAATAGTATTCTCTCTTGCCAAACGATAATTCTTACGAGTTGTCTTTGGGTAGCGGAAATTTGTAAAAATCTCCCTACAGAGATGCTAACAACATAAATAAGTTGTAACAAGCGTATAAGAATTTCGACGGAGCTCGGTGAGAACGAATGGCTTAGTTGGTCAGAGCGCTGGAACGGTATTCCAGAGGCGCGGGTTCAAATCCTGCTTCGTTCAAAATTTTTATACGCTATTTAAATTTAAACTTGATATCATATGGCTTAGTTGGTCATAGCGCTTCGACAGTTTCCAAGAGGCTTAGGTTCAAATCCTGCTACGTTCAAAAATTATTAAATTGGTTTTTAAATTTTGTATGGTTATATTTAGTTTCAATTTTTAAATTTTTTGAGTTCGAATCAACAATAGCCGCGTCGGATTTTAACATATTGTATTATAAACTGAAGTAAAGGCGTGAATGTTATAAACTTAACTAAATATTAGACTACTGTATATTTTTCTCATACCTCCAGTCTCATTTGTGGAAGAGCGAAGCGACCTAGTTGCTGGCAAAGCGCGTTTTTGTCAAAAATGTTGATCCAAGCCGGTAACTAAATGGGTGATTGACTGTGATGGAAATGAATATCGGCATTTTCAACCCGAACGCTCCGGACCGTTTTGTTTGCTTGTGTTTGTATTTCATAATGAATTTTTAAAAATGATACTGTAATTTGCTTTGGTGGGCTGTGGTTCTTTAATTTTGTTTAAAATAACAAAAATAGCCGTCACATATGGCTGTTTCTTTTTTTTTATTTTTCATTTATTTTCACTCTGTATTCCGCATGTAGGTTACAGAAATCTAGTGTTAAGACATTCCGTTCCCTACTCTAAGCCAAATTTTCAACTTTACAACAAGTTAATGCAATAGGAACAGATTTCATGATGAATGGCGGAACTCAACGCCACCCTCATATTCATACAAAAAAAGAACATTGTACCACAAAAAAACATATACAAATATATTATCAAAAAACACAAACAATCTACAAATACAGCCTTTTAAATTCTATTGACGCTCATGCATATACAATACAACGCTGTTTATTTAACATATATTTTATACGGGCCAGAGTGTAAAATAAATAAATAGTGAAAGGATAGTCTATGTATATGTTGATTAATGTATTAAAATTTGTACTCCATTAGATTAGTTTGATTGCAATTATTACATGTTGTTTGATTTTATTATATTCACGTTGTGCCCCGTACATAGCAGGGAAGACAAAAGGAACCTGGGAACCTATGGTAAGACACTCCATTTATTTAATATTTGAATGTTATATCTTTTCGTTAATAGACTCCATTCTCAGAAAACCAATCATAGGGCAGTTAGTAAAATTCACTAAATCATTTTGAAAAAGAGCACATACTTTTCCAGCTACTTGCTAATGTCTTCAACACAACAAGAAACTACCGCAGCAATGGTAAACACCTCATCGAAATCATTTCGGATCTGCGATGCAACAGACAGATACACGGGCTGGTATAACACGAATGATGTTTTTTTTTGGGGCTATAAAGCACCTTCACCTTTTTTTCCTATAGTAAAATAAACAAAGACGTCCCCATGATGGTAAACTAGATACGACATTATGCTGCACTATTTACAATAAATTAGTTAGAATTGGGGAACGTGTTGTCTTAAGATTAGGTTCCCTCACCTCACCCTCACTCTGCTAAAGGCAGGAAACAGCGTGAATATAATAAATACAGAAAAAATATTAATATTTTTATAAGTGAAATATATCAAAAATAAATAAAACGTAAATAAACAATATTTATTTAAAAGCTATATTTATTTGGAAGTCTGTGTCAAAATTGATAAATCAATCTTCCTACAATTAGCTGTCGGAAGAGATTAGCAACGTGACAACTTGAAAGCTTTCTTGAAACGCGTGAAGGCAATACAATTCTAACGCGTTAAATAAATCAGTCAAGAAATATAGAGCATTTCTTTTTTATTTTTATTTATTGTTTTTTTTTTCGTTTCTATTTACCCAGTAGTCTAACGAATCTTATTGGAAAAAATGTTTGTATTAAAATTAATTAATGAGACCGTCGTGGTGCAGTGACATAGCGTCGATTATTAACGTGATGTTCGTAGATTCTTTTCCTACACATGAAAATGAGTAATTTTCTTTGCTTTGATAACAAGACAAAACGCGGCGTCAAGTTGCGTCGCTGAACACACAACGTCTGGAATGTTGAGGTGAAAGTATGGAACTAACAGTACAAGTATGGAACTAACAGTCACGTTGTTAGCAATGGCAACACGCATGGGCAGACTCGACCGGATCATTACCACCTCCGGCATTTAAAACTGGCATTAAGCATGGGCTTCGGCAACTGCGTTTCACATTAGGTAATGCTGAGCCCCGATGTCCATCCTCCTTAAAGGCCAGCAACGCTCCTGTAGCTCCTCTGTTGCTACACGGGGTCCTGGGCGGCGGTTATCACTTACCATCAGGTGAACCGTACGCTCATTTACCGTGTTTTTCCATAAAAAAATTTACATGGTAATGCGTAAAGCTGAAAAGAAACAAAATAAATAAAAAAAATCTTGTAAAAAGTAACTCTTCTTTCAGTTGAACGATCGATTAAAGATCTTATGCTATAAATAGCAAAGCTAACTAATTATATCCATTTGTCAAATTGAGAGAATGAAAAATATTTATAATTATTGTAGCGCCGTAATATAATATAATTGACTGCAAGTGAGATTATTGTTCTTTTGATTCATATTCTGAACATGACAATGAGCGGCGTTGAGATCCGCAACTTAACAAGCAATGACTCAAATTTGGTTAGAAAGCGAAGTAGGACATGTCCAAATACTATGTTCTCTTTACATACTCTATTGTATGGAAAATATAGAAGACGAGTATTAATATACCCGATCAAAAAAAAATAGTAAATGAACTTTAAAAACAGACTCTACATAACTGTTCCAGGACGCCCTTATACTTTTCATTTCCTTCATATTTGGCTAAAACGAAAAACCATCACTATCTAGTATTCTATTGAGGAAAAGGAATATAAAAAGCGGGCGACATCGCGGCGCCATAGTAAAAGTTGATGTAAGAAACCGTTATGCCTCAGCCTTTATATTATCTGTTAAGCATTTTTAGACATATAAAAATATATAAGTAAGCTTTTTACTTCGCTTCTTCTGCGTATTTACAGGTTTCTTTATATATAACTATATAAACAATTTTATATATATATATATATATATATATATATATATATATATATATATATATGTATATATATATATATATATATATATATATATATATATATATATATATATATATATATATATATATATATATATATATATATATATATATATATATATATATATATATATATATATATATTGTGGTGTTCTTTTTTTTGATAAAAAGAGTGTTCTCTAAGGAAACTAAGTGTTTATCCAAGTTTTTTTACCCACCACCACTATATATGCCACTGCGCCATGACACGCTTTAAACATTATCACATTCATTCCCACTCAGCTCCCTAACATATAATTGCATGCTATTTTAGCTGAGAATTACTTAAATATTTTTTATAGAACTAGTGACCCTAAAAAATTATTAACTTACTAAAAGATTATTTCATTATAAGCAAAAAATATCTATCTTTATTAAAAAGTCTTTACTTTTTTCAGCCAGTTCAATAAAGTAGTTTATAGATCAATTTTGCAAAACGACTTACTTAGCTTTACACTGTATCCCTAGCGGGGTAGGCAGAGAGAACGGAGCGCAAAACCCTGCGGTCTCGCCTCTTTCGCCTCGTTCGTTGTCATCAATCTTTTCATACATTACTAGACTTACTACGTTTCTGGAGGAGGGTCACGTAAGAGACATGAGAACCCTCAGTAGGGACTGGGGGGTCCGCATTTTTTTCATAAAATGATATATTTATTATTTAACTTTAACGGATTTCAATAAAACAAATACAATATTTTAACGGAAGCTTGCATAAATATAATAGTAAAAACTGCAATTAAATCAGTTATTCTGTTAACCAGATCAGCGTTCAATATAATTGGACTAGAATAAAACTATAACCGCGACGGTTGTGGATCGATGTCGATCCCCACGTAAAGAAAATAATTTCTTCAGTCTGATAAGAAGACACCGCGTGACTCTATTATTCAACACGCAATATCTTTAAATCTGCGATCGTAAAAGGTCAGAACCGCAGAACAGAGCGTCTCAACGTAAACTAGAGTAAAAACTAAATAACATTATCAACTCTAGCACCTTTTTTTTATTAAAAAGACAACCCCAACCAGCATATGGGTCACCTGATGATGAGTGATCACCGTCACCCATGACTCCGTGTAACATCAGGGGAGCTGCAGGTGCATTGCCGGCCTTCGAGGTGGAGGTAGATACGCTCTTTGAAGGTACCCATGTCGTATCGACCTAGAAATATTACTTACGGCCGCAGGTTGGCCGTTCCAGAGACGTGAGGCGCGTGGAAGAAAATATATTTTGTGGATGGTACAGTAGTTTGTGGCGTACTGTGCGGTTAGAAAATTCTGCGGCAGGGACCAAGTCAAACAAATCTCATGAACACTCACCGTGATAAATGGGGTAGAGAGCGCACATATCTCTCTTTCTTTTTCGAGACTAACCGTTTATAATATACTGTCCCCCCTGTACAAACCTTAAGGTCACACCAGGTAGGTCCAGTATACCTACCTCTGGGATTTTACCCCAGTGGTAGGGACCAATAGGCAGATCGGACCTCCAACCGCTTTTGTGGTAGTACTTCTAGGGGAAGTCGCCCCACGCAACCTCCAGCCGGAATACGGTCTTTGATTACGCTATCTCATGTCATCCAGCATGCTAGCGACTCACCTTACTGAGGACGCCAGAGAAGCCGTAGCAGACTACAAAAAGCAGACTACCAATTTCCAGTTGGCACCAGAGGTGTATAAGATACACTCACTTCCCGATACACGTCCCGTGGTCTAACCTCAACTTACAGTCGGTTAGATTTGATCCGAGTCTAGTTCTGAGCTTTTATGCTTAGCAGGCATGTACCCGAGCTGCAGCAGCCAATCAGTGCTTAGGCCGCCACTATCGGTCGCTCGAAACTGCGCTAGATCCACCAGGCGGCCCTTCACCTTGAGCCGGTGAAGCCACTAACTTGCTGCGCGCGAAGTCGGATGCCCGGTGACAACTATACCGAGCAAACGAACATGCCCGACCTATGCAGCCAACCAAAACCAAAACCAAAGTATCAAGCCCATCACAGATCATTGGCTCTACGTTGTACGCAATCAAATGGTTCACGCTGATAGTGAGGTGCACTAGCCCAGAGGTGAGAACAGTCTTCCTTATGAGGCCGAACCTGGGCCCTATACACGGCCAAACGGTGTTTTGGCGTGAAGTGAAGCTGATGACCCCCAGTTTCTTCGAGGCCAACTTGGCTTTGCTTTCCAGAAGATCGCGATACTGGCAGTCGCTCGTAAAGCTGAGGTAATATTTTTCCCTTTTCTTACGTAACCCAATATGTTAACTATCTAAGCAACATGTAGAAACATTAATTTAAATATAAAATGTTCATTTTTAATATCATCATGAAAGTATTATTTTTTTATATATTTTTATAGTGATATTCTATACTTGGGAAAATAAAATATTCTAATAGATTTGAAGCCGCACGTCTTAGCAAACCGTCTAAGCGCACGGCCAACTAAGTCATTCGTTGATACTTATTTACATTCATTTATGCATTAACAAGCAAAAATTCAATAACGATCATAAAATTTTATATGAAAATACATAACTATAACAATATTTACTACGCTATCAACATAAGTACAAATGATTTACCAAAGTAAATGCCTAGGTAAATCTCTGAAGGGTCTGGCCCGCTTCCAAATGCTCGGTTGTAATTATTTGAGCATCGGCTGGAATCTTGTCAATGGACTTTTTTGGCAGCAAAATGTATTATACAGCTTTTTTCTTTATTACAAGTATGGTCACAGGCCGTTTGATAGTATAACCTAATTTATGTCGCAATCTGCTGATTTCATAGGAGATTTGTAATAGTAAGTTGTATGTATTCAGTATGTATATTTATATGTATATTACAGTCGCACATAGCAGGGTACCTATTTAGAAGGAACCTGGGAACCTAATGTTAAGATACTCTGTTCCTATTGATTAAAGCATTGTCTATTAAACGGCGAAACTAAACGCCGTGTTTTGTTTCCGGAGGAGAATAAATCAAAATATAAAATATTTAATTTCTTGGAATAAAAATCGAATCGCATGTACCCCTGCACTATAACTAATCGCAATTTTAATATTTATGATTTTGTAACAGTAGCCGTTACTTGTATATATTGGTATTTTGTTTTAATGGAAATCATGTTTTTACTATGGATCCTTTAGTATTTTATTGAGCAGATAGAATTACTGTGGTGATATATGATTCTTTTACTTTTACAATTAATTTTAATATGTTTCTTGTCATATAGCGGAGCTTAACGCCGAGTTTTATTTATTATAGTGAAGATATGAACATAATATAAATATTATCATTATTATTGTCAGGGATCAAACCCAAATCACACACGTTCTTCGATGCGCCTCACATCAACAAGTTCAAAACAATAAAAAAAGCTTAAAAAATAAATTCTTTAAACATATTTATTTCTTTTTTAATTAGTATTAAAAAAATTTCACGCTCCATCCCGCGTATAGCAGGGTAACTTGTGAACCTAAGATTAAGACACTCAGTTCCATTTCTGATTTTTAAAATATTTATTTTAAAAATATTGAGCACTAAGATATATTTTTGTTATTATATAAAGATTATCGATATTTCGTTTGTACAGGATATGGATTATGTGATTTGCATACTGATTGTGGCTTAAAATTTAGTACAACATTTTCCTCATATTTACGTATACTTGCGTAGAAATAAAGAGGATGTCACGTGCTACGGCTTAGCCGCACTCAGAAAGGTCAATTAATGTTAAATTCTTATTAAAACAGTATATTGGTAGGTATTGTTATGTTGAATTAATATAAAGTTCTTGTAGCTATAAAGTGAATATTATATATTTCAATATGCTTACAGTATATCTTGGTATAGACAGAGAAAGTCTGGCGTTGAGACAACCTTACCCGTAGTTGCAGTTACAGTATTTAAAGCAGCACGCTTGAAATACAATCTTTACGTTCAACAAAGTTGGCTAATATTAAAGTTTTTTTTCTAAATCTTATCACTTTTTTTTTTCAGCTATCACGCATATGGCAGGGTAACTTGGGAACCTAGTGTTAAAAAACACTCAATTCTCTCACTCATAAATTTATAGTATACAATTTTAATCAAAAATCAGTATACAGATCACATAATCTGCCAATCCTGTACAAACAAGCCTCCATCATCTTTACAAATCTCAATAAATTCCGTACAATTAAGTCTTAAGTCGTTACAACTACATACAAGAACGAACACTACAGTATTCGTCCTATGTACACTTTAAGCCCCGTAGCTTTCTTAGAACTTGGAAATGTCTTCAGGACACAATTAGTTCAAGGACACTCCTGTGAAAACATGTGTAGGAGATGTCAACACAGGCTAAATAAATTTTTGGTGTATTATAAAGGGTTTTTGATGTTTGTACCTTTCTTTTTCTAGAAATTATCTTTTAATAATAATTATTATTGTTCCAGTTTAGAGGTCTGTCTTAGGACCAATATCCACTTGAAATATTCAATATTTTCATTTTTTTATTCTGGTAACAAAGTAAAGTGCGGCGTTCAGTTCCGTAATCTTATAATCAGGTTCCCAAGTTCCCTCTGCCTACCCTACCATGTGCACAATGCATCGTGAATCTAAAAAATCAAAAGAATAATATCAAGTTAGCTTACCGACTTTGCGTCTTCATAAAACATACAAATTGGAAACAAGTTAAGCTCTTATAAATTGTTATCGATAAAGTTATATTGAAACCAATGGACCTCCTTTTTTAAATTCACATTTATTCCGTATGAAGCAGACAAGATATATAGTTTGTTAATTAAAAAATGACATTTTTAACTTCGCTAAAAACACGTAACATATTACAAATTGTACTATTAACGACCTGAGGCCCGGATTTCATGAAAGAGAAACGAGACGAAACGAAAAAAGTTTTTTCAAATTGCTTTGATAAATTTAACCAATAGCGATCTCCGCAGGGAAGGAATAAAAAAATTCTATTGGTTGGTAAAAAAAACATCTTATAGGTGCTTTAGTGTATTCCGGCCTGATACTTGTGTCCACCTACCTATCTACCCAACTTTGCGAAAGAAAGATGTTATTTCTATTTCTTAATCATTTAACCACGATGTAATCTTTTTACACTGATTACTATAGTAAATAGAAAAGCCTCAAAGAATTTTAATAGTGTGAATTCTATTCTTGATTGCATATATTTTTATTCAGAGATAAGATATATTTTTGTCCTATCTCAAACCTTGTTATGTGTCGCATTCTGACAGAAGTAATCATTTTGTCTTACTCAATCACTCAGCTTCTCGCGGTATCTCGCATATTGCGCTTTGAGAACCCAGTGTTAAGACCTTTCGTTCCGTCAAATAAAGAACCAAACAATACACGATCTCAAAACAAACACTTTTCATTTCAGAGTATAATTAAGTTGTAATCTAATAAAACGAGGACTAAAGTCCAAATTACAAGTTAAACTGTAGCAACATTGGAATCAATAAGGGTTGCGGGTGAGGCGAGCTTGCGAAAACAGAAAATTCTCTTAGACCGGATAAATCTGGAGCCATTAATCTCTGGTCTTATCCCTGATTGTTAAGACTGTTTCATATGACGGACGTTTCCTTTTTTTTATTTACGAAATATATATAAATTTAACGAAATAATTGTCAATTTATATAATTAAAAATGTTTGTTAAGCTGTTGGTTCATAGATTTTTTTTTCTCTTCACGCTGTATCCCGCACTAGACAGGGTAGCCAGAGGGAAAGGAAGTGAAACTTAGTGTTATGACACTCCGTTTCACTTCCGTTCCCCACTTTCCACCGAATTTGAGGCATTGCGTGTTGAGTGGCGGAACTCAGCGCCGCGCTTTGCCTTATTACCAGAGCGAAGAAATGAAACATTAAATATTCAAATTGAAATATTAAATATTTCATTTCCTCGACTGGGAATCGAACCCAGAACCTGTCGGTTACAGTCACACTCTTGTGCCGCTGCGCCACGACGGGCCTTTTAAATAAAATAAAATATATAAAAATAGCCGTCATGGGACGCCTGCCAGATGTGAAACATCGTGTATCTACAAGTAATATGTATAAAAGATAATATTATTACAGGAATTAAATATAGCCTAATGAGAATTTAAATATATATATATATATATATATATATATATATATATATATATATATATATATATATATATATATATATATATATATATATATATATATATATATATATATATATATATATATATATATATATATATATATATATATATATATATATATATATATATATATATATATATATATATATATATATATATATATATATATATATATATATATATGTATACCTCAGTATAGCGTGGCGACGTGTCGCGCCGAGGCAACCTCATAGACCTCATAGATGTGCACCCCCCTCCCCCTGCTGTTTCGCCGTGCGATATATATCGGCCGGCGGCCATCATTCATTTTAATACCAATTACATTTTTAAATTCGTAATATCTTTTGAATGGATTGTCCGATTAGAATAAAATAAAAAGTTACTTATTGAAACAATCTTGCTCAATAAATAATTTATTTGGATAAGGATTAATATTCGACGATAATATGATCAATAAACTTAGGCTAATAATTTTAATTACTTTTATTCTATGGAAAATTGGTTATAATGGCTAAAATATAAATGCCGCCACGGCAAGCGTCGCCACGCCAACAATTCGGTTTACAAGTGATCCTATAGATGTTTCACATCAAGGTCCCACACATATAAGATGGGACTTGGGAACCTAGTGTACTTCCCTTCCATACCTTCCATTACGACACTTTAGTCCCCAGTTTTTAACGATTTAAGGCATTCCGTGTTGAGTGGAAGATATCAAATTTTATAACACAAAACTTAAAAATATATATTATTAAAAATATATATTTCACAATATTTTTTTCATATTAAATTTCATTATAAAATAAACAGTTCGTATGAAACAGCTCTAACAATTGCGGTGTATATGTGATGTATGAAAATTATTCAATATACATTCTGATTTTGATACTATGAAAAATAAATATTTAATATTTCACTTCGTAGCTTGTTCGTAGATTGAAATTTTTGTACGTATATAGTGTAGTTACAGTTATTTTCAGTGCCTTAATTATAAAAGGTACTTTTTTATAGTGTCTTGTAAATCGAGCATACCTAAGTGTCATCTGCCATTTTGTCACAGCAGCCATTTTGTCGTGGCGGCAACAAAATCGTTGTGACGACCATTTTGGTTTTACGTAAATGTCGATTATGTGTATGTGATTCCAGCTTAATGGAGTACTACAAAGTAGATTATATATATATATATATATATATATATATATATATATATATATATATATATATATATATATATATATATATATATATATATATATATATATATATATATATATATATCCGAATTTGAGACATTGTGTGTTGAGTAGCGGAACTTAACGCCACGTTTTGCCTTGTAAAAACTTTAAATATTTAAATTGAAAATATTAAATATTTCATTTCCTCGAGTGGGGATCAAACCCACCACCTATGGGTTACAGTCACACACTTGTGCCGCTGCGCCACGACAGACCTCAAAACATAGTTACATAAAATATTCAACTCAACATAAAAACGAAGTATGAAATAATTAATTCTCCTGAGCAGAAATGTCACCCATAATCGTCATTTACAGTAAAATACTGTACCGCTACGTATCGACAGAATTCATATACGAATATTAAAAAAAAATGTGATAACTATAGATACGCCCAACAAAATATCTACCGCAATATACGGAATTTTAAAACTTAATTTAATTTAAACGAAAAATTCAAACTTTATTGGGCTATTAAAATAAGCTCGACTGGATCTGAATAAAATACGATACTCTTGGAGGCCATTTTCGGAAATTATGAAAAGTATAACTCCGTTAATTAAACGTAATATGAAACTTGAAATTAATTTATGTAACACCGCTTTCAACTGAGTATTTCAATTGAAATTAGGTTATGTTTGCCATTGTATGGTGAATAATAAGAATGAGTTTGACTGGTCATGAGTTGAAATCTTTTGATAATCAAATATGCTATACATAATTATTTATATATGTACTAGGACCGCGTGGCGAAGTTGTGTACGTGAAAGTTATAGATTCGGTACTAATTCTAGAAAATGACTTGTAGCAAGATAAGGCGGCGTTGAGTCCAGCACGTGACACTCAATATCTCGTAGCCTGAATTATTTTAATAAAAAAAATGCGTTACACAGAACCGACATATGTGTTCACAAATGATGGAAAAACGTATAAAATATATAGTTAACAAATTTAGAACCTCCTTCTCTCCCCTCCTTCGAATTACAACAAAAGATCATTTCTTAATGGAAATAGAATGAATGCTTATGTGCCACTGCTGAAAAAGTACTTTCTTTAAAATGGTAAATAAATATTTTCTCCGTCCATAATTCTCGTAATCAGTGCTTAATATATTTTTATGTTACCCTAAAAGTATCAAAACTAAATGTACTACTATACTTTACTTACTTTACATTATTATTACTACTATGAAGAAAAATACATAAAATTTTGATGGAAATTTTTAAAATTACACACATACCGAGTTCGATACTCCCTAGTATAACATTCAGAAGTCCATTTTGCATGTATCTCTTGATGATAAAATGTAAATAGTTATAGCGAACATCGTATCATAGAACGAGTCAAGTCGCGGTACACAACACGAAAAAATCGAGCGCGCCTTTTTTCTCTTCTTTTGGTTTTCACCTTCTTTTGTGTTGTCCAAAAAAAAATTTATACTTTTTTAGGAGACAGAAAGAACACCAATTTTACTCTATGAAGTTAAATTTTTAATATTTCCCTGCCATGTGCGAAATTACAGCGTGAAACTGAAAAAAAAAATATTATAACAAAAAAAGTATTCAATAAAAATCCTTTTTATGTATCACGAAATATGACTAAAAACGAAAATAAAAACACTCCCATTATCACTGAACTCTGTTAACAATACAAAAGAACATAAAAAGGAAAATCTACATACAAAATCGCTACTTCCAAAGGCAGCGAACATCATAGCCGTTACAAGACCGTTGACTGTCTGCCCCGGATGCATCGTGAGAGTGTACTCTTTATAAAATGTATTTAAAACTTTAAGCACTTACTACACAATAGTTTTTACTGTTACGCTAGTCGTTAAAGTTTGGTAATTTTAAAGAAAAGTTTTAAACTGCTAATTTAGTTTTTTATAATATGATACCAACATACAATGATAGATAGCGTTGTGGCGCAGTTTAACGCCGTCTGACTGTAAACGTGTTCATTGTGGGTTCAATTTTCACGGGGCATAAATAAAATAATTGATATTTTTATTCCCGCCTCCACTTGGTACGCTTCCTATAATTTAAATTATCATTAGTTAATTTTAAACAAATTATATTCATTTCCCTGCAATTCCACCTTTCTACTTTAATTCCCACATTATAAGTAGAAGTTACCTAGTGTAGACATTGTCTTGATAATATTTATTTAATTTTTTTGGTTATTCAACGTTGAAAAATGAAACTGAACTTACTTTGTCTTACCAGAACGAAAACATACAAATATTTTACTCCGCTGCACTTCGCTTTAATTTACTTAACTATACTCATGCAAAGATAAAATGCTATCCCAATACACAAAAGTCTTTAATTTATTTTTTCCTTTTTGGGCTTCACGGCGTATCTCGCACATAGCAGGGTACGTAGATGGAATTTGGCAACCTTACGCTGTCTCACTTTTCCCTCATGAAGATACCTCGTTTCAAACTTTATGTCTTTCTCCGGAACCTTGTTAGTTGAAGGAGAAAAAAATATTAGATATTTCGTTAGAGCGGAATTCAAATGCAAAACCGTCATATTTAAGCACCTGCGCCACCGTGAACTCAATACTAAGTACTTCTAAATTGTATATTAATAAAACGAACGCCTCTCCTGAAATTCTCAAAGAGTGTTTGCACATTATGCAAAGTGATGCTTTTGAATTTGTTAGACACATATATTTGGAAAAGGATTTTGATGAAGATTTTAATTTGGCATTTCAGCGACGAATACTGTATACATCTTTGTAAATGTCGTGCGGGAACTCGTAATGTTGGTTTATTAAAAAAAGAAACAAAACTTCAAGGTAAATAGATGTGGCTATATTATTTTTTAAATTATAAATTTGTATGTCCATTAAAAATATTCTAGACACAAAAGTATATATATATAATATTATTTTCTATACATGATAATTATTTGACTACACACGATTTTTTATAGATTTAATTTTTGTAGATTTTTATGCGAAGTTATAGTTCGTTATTGTTTTTGGACAAGAAAATTGTGTATTTCAAATATTTTTATTTTACCATTATAAAACGGACAATGAATATATTAATTAAGATTAATATGTATATCTATAAAACGAATCCATATGTTTTTTTTTTAGCTTCACGCTGTATCCCGCACGAGGCAGGGTAGGCAGAGGGAACTAGGGAACCTAGTGTTAAGACACTCCGTTCCATTTCCGTTCCTCACTTTCCGCCGAATTTGAGGCATTGCGTGTTGAGTGGCGGAATTCAACGCCGCGCTTTGCCTTATTACCAGAGCGAAGAAATGAAACATTAAATATTTAAATTGAAAATAATAAATATTTCATTTCCTCGACTGGAGATCGAACCTAGCACCTGTCGGTTACAGTCACACTCTTGTGCCGCTGCCCCATGTCGACATGTCAAAAATATAAACACGCGTGAGTAACATAACATTTTACAGATTTTTTAGATTTTCCAACGCTTCGCGAACAGATTTCTACAAAATTTGTATGAAAACATCCCTCAAACATAAGTAGTTTTAGAAGTAGATACAAAAATTAAAAAAATATATATTTATTCCTAATTGACTAACCAGTCATTATACAACATACGAAAAGAAACATACAGATATTCCATCTTTTTTAATTCAAAAAAAAAGATTTATATGACACAACTGAATTTTCTATATCTTCGATATGAAAGCAGTGTCGTTTTTCAACAACTTTGCAAGTGCTCAGCTTAAAGCGAGTTATGACCACTCATTTACATCCTTTGCTTGTTTGATTAAACTGTTTTTATATTTTATTTGAGAATAGAAGTTTAAAGCTCTATATTATATTAAGTACAAATTATGGCTAATTTAAGTAAATTCTAGGAGCCTTTTTACAACTGTTCAATATAAATACCCTGTATTCTAAGCTGTTCACCAGAACAGTGTCAAGACTCTCCGTTCTTCGTTTTCCGCTTGAGTCCGATAAATAAAGTGCAGACGCGGAACTCAACGCTGCATCTTAATTATCAAGAACGGAGAAATAAATATTGTAATATGATATATCAATTATTTATTTATTAGTCTCCTATTTGACTCAATGATTATTAATATCCTGATATTATTAATACAATTGAACAATATGTGTTTGGTTTTTTGTTTTATTGTTAAAACATTAAACAAAATATAGATATTTGCTAATTAAATTATTTGTTAATACTAAACTTAAATTTAAAAAGCGTATAACAATTTTGAACGAAGCGGGATTTGAACCCGCGCCTCTTGAAAACCGTTCAACCGCTCTGACCAACTAAGCCATCCGTTCTCACCAAGCTCCGTCGGAATTTTGTACAACTTAAATAGTTACAACTTATTTATGTTGTTAGCATCTCGTTTAACGTTTTCATTTCTTCACTATGGTAACTAGACATAGCGCGGGATTGAGTTCCGTTACTCTACACGCAATGCCTCAAATTTGGTGGCAAGTTAACAAATGAAGCAAAAAAAAATTGTTGACTTTTTTGGAACATTTTTGATATTTGTGAAGCGCTCCCATATCGTGTTAAATTAATAAAAACAAAAATTCCTTGTCTCTTACCATAAAAGAAGACAGTTTATAGTTCATTGGCATCAAAGCTATACCAATTACGAACCAGAAAGTATAAAAGTGGCTAAAGAAAATTATCCATCCATCTAAAATACCAAATTGATGATGCGTAAAAAATTTTAATTAATTTTTAAATTGAAATTTTATTCATGTCAAATAATTTTGTCATAAAAACTGGTAGAACATTTAAGATTAAATATAAATATTTAAATTATTCTTTAAACTGATGTCGTATTTTTTTTTCATTGTAGTCATTCACTTCTATTTTTTTATACATACAAGTATAACAGAGATTGGTTTAATAAAGATTAAATTTGATATGTCGGCGTTGAGTTTCGCCATGCCTCGTCGGTTTCCTGAACCCTGCTTCATGCGGAATACAACATAAAGCTAAAAAAATAGACGTATATGCATACAAATGTCATATAATTCGAAATACATAACAGTATGACGATCGAAGGCTTGGTTATCTTAATAAGTATGCTAGATTGCGTCAAATATATATTTGTATGCTTGTCAACAAATATCCGGAACTGAAAGTCGTATGGCTATAATTCTTATTAATTTACGCCTAACGTAGAGAACGATTAAAGTTGTATTAAAATTGTTTCAGTAATCATAAATATTTCACTTTAAGCACAAAAAAAGTATCGGGCGAAGCCGCAGACAAAATCTAGTCATTTTTAACTAGAATTACATAGAAATAATATGTTGATTATATCTATACATATTCCATTTATCAGCAAAGACACAGTAATTGTAGGTTAACTAATAAAAATAATAAATATTAAGGAAACTCTTAACTAAATTAAGCTTTTAAAAGCCTATTTCTACTTAAATTTATACAAAAACAAGTACATTTCTAATTTGGCTAATACAAGGTGCCTAAAAGGGCAGCCCAGAGTGGTTTCATCAAAGCAAATTATTAGAAACAAGAAATTATTAATAATGACAGCGTCAACCGCAGTACCTTTAATTAACTTCATCACACCTTTGACACGTGCCTAATTTGATATCGAAATTGTTAACAGAGTGATACAGTTTAGTGATATTATTGTAATATTTAAAATATTAAAAAAAAATATGTTTAAATGAAATATATTTTTAAATATCTATACAAATAGAGGCCTGTCGGAGCGCAGGGATGTGGTGTACAAGGCGTGTAGTCAGAAATTCGACGTTAGTGGGTTTCTCCACTAGAAAAATGTTTTATATTTTCATCGCTCTAGTAATAGTACGAGATCCGGCTGCATGAATCTGCAGGTATCTGTTTATTTGATGAATCCTAATTTTATGATTCATAATTGTTGGTAGAATAGAGGACAGCAGGGTTGCCTATCAAAATTTGGCCGCAATTACCTTAAATTAAATATTATATAATAATTTAATAATATGTTTTTTAAGTGAATCCAACGTCATTCAAAAGAAAATGATGGGGAAATAGAAATAACTATGCTTATCAGCTCTCAGTCGGCCGCAATCTACGGGTTATCAGGTAAACAGGTATTTAATTATTGTTAATTATTCAAACTTACGTATTTTTAGTTAAATTATATATGAAATTAAATAATTATATTATACATTTAATTATACAAATTAATTATACATTATACAAATTAATTATACATTTCTCGACACAAAAACCATGAACAATAATATACCTGGCAACCCGTAGATTGTGGCCGACTGAGAGCAGGCAACCATTGTGATTTCTATTTCTCCCATCATTATCTTTTAAATGACGTTAGATTCACTTAAAAAACATAAACATGTGATTTTAAAAAAATCTAGTTATAAAATATTTAATGAAATATAGTTACGGCCAAATTTTAATAGGCAACCCTGCTGTACTCTATACTACTAAAAATTATCATTCATATAAATTAAGTTTCATCAAATAAACAGATACCTGCAGATCCATGCAGCCAGATCTTAGTCAATAAGAAGGCAAGGCGCGGCGTTGAGCTCTGCCACCCAACACGCAAAATATTAAGTTTGGCAAAAAGTGGGAAACGGAATTATCTTAATGAAAACGGAGTGAAATACATAAGGTTCCAAAATGTTTGCTGTCTAGGCTGCCACGTGCAGGATATAGCGTAAAGTGCAAAAAAAAATAAAAAAATATCTTTAATATAAAAACAACCTACCAATTACATATTATCATAAAATATATCTTGCAAAATATTTATATACAAAAGGATTTGTATGAAAATTGATAGGATTATTGTGTTATATCTGGTTTAATACATAAAGTGCTTTTTATATCGGAACTTCAATAGATTCCCACGGGTATTGATCGTTGATAACAAAAAGTGAATATATTAATTATTACAGCGAAAGTATAAAATTTTGGGATAAATTATATACTAAAAATAACAAAAGATTTTAAAAATTATACAAAATTGTAATGCGTTTCTGTACATTTAATGAAGCTAATGCAAAAATATCAACAGACTTCTGATAGACGCGGGTTCTAATCGTGCAATGTTCAAATTTTTACATAATTTCTATTTCATAAATAGTAATGAAGATAATAATAAAAACAATAATAAAACAAAACTTAATCAAGACGAAAATTACAGAAGAAATTACTTAGCAAAACAAGCTATAACGATACAGAGAACCAGTAGAACTTACTGTGAATACCTTCCGCATTCCGAATTTTAATAATTGTGTATGTAAATATCTATATATTAATATATAAGAGCTTAGACAATAGTTTAAATATGTCATAACAATAAATTTATATTATCATTATGCATATAGAATTCTTAACATATTAAGAAATAACCAGTAGGCATTTTACGTACAATTACTTTTTATGCCTTATTTCTAATATGTAAGAACAAAATACTATGCGGCAATTTGGCAAATGTTCAGAAACTATAAGAATATTAAAGTGAAATAGCGTTACTGAAATTATCTTGTAAACGGATACCAAAAGCGAAATTTGCAAAAATGTTGATCTTTCTCTTGCATAGTTTATATGAGATTTTATTTACAATATAATTTTAAATATATATTTATGTTAAATATGTTAACATACAACATATATAGAGGTCTGTTGTGGCGCAATCACAAGCATGCGACTGTAAACGCGACAGGTTTTGAGTCCGATCTTCACTCGAGGAAATTAAATATTTAATTTTTTTTTTTCGTTTTGAAAAGGCAAGGCGCGGGGTTAAGCTTCACAACTCAACGCATAATGCCCAAAACTCTGTAGCAATTGGGAAACGGGGGGTGTTAAATAGGTTTTAAAGTATCCTCAGTCAACGCTACCATACCGAAAAAAAAAAATCAAACATTTCAAAAGCGTAAATACTGTGGAATAATTAAGAAATAACTACAGACAATCTATTAAAAGATTTCTGATAACTTTACTTAAATGGTAAATTAATCATCCCGCAGAATTGCTGCAGTAAAGCGAAGAAAACTTTTTGCAATTAAAAAGTCCCTATAAAAGGACCGCGGGAAATAAGACGAGAAAATTCCTTAAGTTGAACGTGCTCTAGCATAACAAGAACACCTCTTCGAACGAGCGAATTCTATTCACTCGTCTTTAAGATAATTTGAAAAATAGTGATGGCTTAGAGTAAATATATGAATGATTTAAGGCCTAATTTAAATGTTAAATATTTTCATTTCGTCGCTCTGGTATTAATGCAAAACACGGCGTTGAGTTTCGCCGCTTAACATGCAATAACTAACATTCAGGGAAAAATGAGTTTCAAAACAGAGTGTTGTAAAACTAGGTTCCCAAGTTTCGATCTGACATATGCGGAATACTGAAAAAAACTGCTAAATTTAAAAATGAAAATGTTTTTAGATATGGCCGTTATGGAACAACGATACAGCGGGGAGCAGTGTCTCAACTTTATGTTCTCTCTGCCTACTTGTTCATACAATTTCATCACCCAATGGCAACATCGTAAACTGGTTTGAATCCCTATAGTCTCCCCATGAAATTCTACTAGTTTTTTCTTTAAAATATTTATAATATATATAATTTCCTCGGGTGAATAACGAACCTAACCTATCGCATATAAAGTCATACGTTTATGCTGCGCTTCGACAACCCTCCAATATATATAAAAACAAAATATATATAAAACCATACAAAATATCAAATCATCTTTAAATTAAACCCATTTCTTGTATTCGGGCACTCATTGTGAGATAAAAAAAAAAAATTATCGTCTCGCCTATTCACACTGAACGGCTTAACGGCGAACGACCGGCTAAAGCCCGTTTATACCTTCCGGCTTTCCGTCGCGATAACACCTGTCAACTTATTAATACTTTTTTGCTTTGAAAAACCTGACCACAATGACTTCCATTTAGATAGCAAGGATTATATCCTGCTTGGAATATTCGTAGTACGGAATGGTTTTTGGTTAGACCTACAGAAAGCTGTGGTTTTTGTATGGATTGTATTTTTTTAAGGTTATTTTCACATGTTAGAAGTGAAAAAAGTGTGAGGGAAGTGAAAGTATGTAACTTGAATGTAAATTACTTAGTGTACGCAGATGATGCAGTACTAATTGGAATCATCAGAAAACGAGTTACAGGCATTGATTACCTTTCTTAAAGAAGGGTGTACAATTAATGGTCTGAGCCTGTATGCGAAAAGGATGAAGGTTCTGATATCTGAAAGAACTGAAGAAAGGACAGAATGCAGGAGCAGCATAAATGATAAAATATTAGAACAAATAAAAAAAGTGATACACCTGGAAAGTATGTCTAGTAGAGATCAAAGATAAGAAATGAATCTGAACACATCCTGTGTTGATGAGGTGTCAAAATGTTAGCACATGCACGTTTGGGCGTACACAATTAGTTGCCTTGCCTGTCGCTTTGCCTTGTTCTTAATGATCATATAAATAGACCATCATGGCACAATGATACAGCTTGTGAGTAAGAATAAAATATTTTCAAATCTCTGCTTTAAAGTGCGTTGATGAAATCGTCACTTAATATACAATTCAAGCAGAAACCTGAACGAAGAAAGGGATTTCAGCCTTTACACTAGATTAACGTTGCTTATCTTTTTATATATAAGATACTAGCTGTTACCTGCGACTTCGTCCGCGTCTTACTAAGGACTGTATGCGTGTATGCAATATACAGGAATATATGTTTATAGACGCGATATTTTATTAGAATAAGTTTCTATAGAGTACGTTTTTTGTTTTACCGTTTTTTGATAATATGTACAGGTTTTGGGGGCTAGATACACGGAAACACGCCACATACAATTGCCCATAGGAAAACAATTTTTTCTCTAAGTGCACACCTGCTAATTTCAGTGTCTGCCCTTGATTTTTATTTATAGTCATTGAAAAGGTTGGTTTTAAAGGGAACTGCACATTTTTAAACTGGAACGGCAAGTCTGAACATTTTCTCCTTTTGCCGTTCCAGTCATAATTGTTCCTTTAACGATGTTTTCCCCAAGTGCGCAATTTGTAATCGAGTGCCGTTGCATAGCCGAGGTGCATCATGATTACGCATTAATAGAACGGGGACACCAACTTTCAATCTCAGGTTATGGGAAGGCACGGAATCTTTGAAACACGTAGGCCCTCGCACATGATGTAGCAGCATTCTCAAACAATAGCATTCCATGTTGCACACACGGATCGTGTAAACTCCACCTAGAGCATCACCAGATTTAACTCCGGGCTAATTCTGAACAGGAGTTCCTGTAATATCTTGGCACATCAACATACAGAAGTGTTTTTGCAAAGTCATCCCTTGCGCGCAGTTCAAAAAAAGAAAGAGCATGGTTTTAGGTGGAGTTGACACATGGAAATTATTTTTTGTAAAATAAACTCATTCACCGTTTTCTAAGTGCACACTAAGGTGCGTAATAGTAGGATCCCTTTCATGTAGTGGTAATCCCAACAGCCGCCACACGGCCTCCTTGCTGCTAACATAACGACCGGACTGATACGTTTGTACATCGTCCACGGGATTTACGTGTCTGTGCTTCTAAAATTGAAAATAGCTTGATCGCTGTTTTAATTTATGTATTTACCGATATATTTAATCGCACGCACTGAACTGCAAATCTCTACATTAAACATTTTTGACAAAATAGGCGAATAGGGAACCACCCAACTATTATCAACAATAGCATGACTACCATTTCGAAGTTTTACAGTTGGCGTTTGACCTCCGTCTGCTGGCACTCGTCTACGATACATCGGGTATCCGTTATCATTGTGAACTGTCTTTGAGTGTAGGGCACTGTGGATTCCCTGGACCGCATGGATCCGGTATTTCGGCGCTGATAATGTCGTCAATTCCAAAATGAGTGAAATCCAGGCATCACAACTTCTCTGTGAACACCAAATGAAGTGATTCTAATTGTATATTCTTATTTTGTTTAAAAAGCGGTTTGATTCGTCGCAGTCATACAAAAGCAGAGTCTTAAGTGGTTCTTCTGGCACACCAAGTAATGGAAGCGAGATTTTTCCTCCAGAACAACACATACCAGGAGTTTCTTCTTTCCATTTTAGTGCTTCGCAATATCTACATTTTTGATCCATTGTCCCAATTATAACTAATCGGTGGTTGACGTAGTCAATCAGTGGATCACAATCAAACGCGGCATCGTGAAACGCCTCCCACGCGTTACGCGTAAGCGCGCGTCTTCTTTCTGTTTGTCGTTCAGCATTAATGTCTCGCCGCCTTTGTGACTATTCGTGTGTCTTTCTGCAGTTATGCGTGACGCGTGACGCTCAACATCTGAAAGTTGCCGGGCCTGAGTTTGCTCTAAAGTCTCAGTGACTCTAAGAGATGTGTGACGCTCGGCGTCTAAAAATTGCCGGGTCTGAGCTTGCTCTAAGGTCTCGGTTGCTCTAAGAGATGCGTGACGCTCCACATCTAAAATTTGCCGAGTCTGAGTTTGTTCTAAGGTCTCGGTGGCTCTATAAGGTGCGTGACGCTCCGCATCTAAGATTTGCCGGACCTGACCTTGTTCTAAAGTTTCGGACGCTGTAAGAGACGCATGTGGCTCGGTGTCTAAATGCTGTCGAGTTTGAATCTGTTCTACGGTCTCGATAACCCTTGCAGCTGCTTGTTGCTCGTTGTATAAAATCTGCCTTGCTTGAGTGTGCTCTTCATATTCTTGAGTTCTAGCCACTTTCACGGCTCGAGCTCTTGAAAAGCTACGCGATAAATCTGATTTACGCTTGCGAGGCATATCGGAGGAACATAAAAAGCACAAAATATATAGACGTTGAACAAAATCAAATTACTTATTCCTGTTTAAAAACTTGGAAATTCTATAAATTTTAGAAACAAATGATTGTAAGTGTCTGAAAATATTGTTTGAGAAACATTCAACAAATCTATAGAATAATACAATTGCCAAGTAATATGAATAAAAAAAACAATGTTTAAGGAATCAGGTTGCATTAATATACTTATATTAAAAAAACTTAACTATGTAATTTAGATAAATAAAGAGAACCTTCACTAATAACTAATTTTGTCAACAAACTAAGTTGAAAAACGAAATAAATTACTAATTATTTATTTAAATTGATAGCATCGATTAAAACTGAACTTAATTAGTTCCAAAGCTATTGGAAACAAAAATGAAGTAAAATACATTACATATCACGCGCGCGCCCCACAACTGCTGCGTCGTCGCTGCTGCACTTTCTAGAACTTATTTTCTATTTTTAACCAATTTTCGTGTATCATAATTTTTTTGTGTGTTTTTCGTTAATGATAAACTGATGTACGTGGTTCATTGTTATGGACAGCTTATGGTTAAAATTACTGTTAAATATTTTTTCCTACGTAAATTGTGCCACCCCCATAGGGGTTGATTTTCAAAAAACGCTTAGATATGTACCTCATAATTTGTATTGGGGAGCATTATTTCAGTGTCACGCAAAATATTTCAATAGAATTAAATTTCTCATACAAACTTAGCCACCCCCTTCAACCCCAATGGGGGTAAATTTCGAAAAACCCTGAAATACGTTTTCATCCTTTGTACTAAAAAGAATTAATTCAAAATTTCATTCAAAAATGTGCATAAAAATGTTTTTATCATACAAACTTTGCCTCCCCATTTAACCCTTTTAGGAGTTGAATTTCCAAAAAAAAATATGCCTATGTCCTTCTCATGAATGCAAACTATCTACGTACCAAATTTCAGCAAAATCGGTTGGGTGGTTTAGGCGTGAAAAGGTAACAGACAGACAGACAGACAGACAGAAAGACAGAGTTACTTTCGCATTTATAATATTAGTATGGATAGTATGTTTTGACACTATTTTCTTTTCAACCCCCGATGAAAAAAGGGATGTTAATATGTTATAAGTGTGATGTCTGTCTATCTGTCAAACTGTTGGTTGTGAAAGCATAGACCTTTGGTTATTTTAATCGATAACCTAGTCCCTAGTACGATTATTTTAATCGATAATCTTGTCCATCATGATTAGTCTTAGCTATGATTTGGATATACTTTATTTTTTATTTAAGATAACAGAACTCAACATTGTGTTCTGAATATGTATAAAAACGTCATAAATTAAACTATATATAAAGTATATAAATAGTAGACGACCAAACAGTGAAGCAGTGCCGCAACGATTTGTTAGAACTATCGGCGTTTGAAAATTCAATTAAATAGTTTGATTGCCGCAGAAGTAAGTTTCATTTTTACTTCCAGCTTCTATAAAGCTATATCTGTCATGTATAACGTTTCTTTATTATGATTGAATAATCATTTCAATTAAGTATTGTAATTAAGGCGAAACGTTATCAACTTATCAATTTAAATTAGTAAAAACATTTTTATGTGACAGACAAACATACAAACATACCACATCTTTAAACTTTTAATTATAATACAGATATAACATCTAAAAAATTTCAAACTTCGCCATATCGAGTTGTCTCACAAAATATTATATGTAGTCCTCGAATTTACATAATAATCTGGATCAAAAGTAAACACCAGTATATTAATATATATCGCTAAATAGCTGTTTTATTTACCAGGCAACTAATTTGTTTGTTTTGACTAATTAAAATCTTCTATAAAACCAAGTTGGCATACAGGCTTCCCAGGTATGTATGAGTGGACGTTTTTAACTATTGCTTGTTTGTTATTGCTTTGATAAATGACTGTAAAATATTACATTTAGGGTTGAAATCCCGCACGAGGCAGGGTAGGCAGAGGGAACCCGGGAACGTAGTTCCCCACTTTCCGCCGAATTTGAGGCATTGCGTGTTGAGTGGCAGAACTCAACGCCGCGCTTTGCCTTTCTTACCAGACCGATGAAATGAAATATTAAATATTAAATTAAGAATATTAAATATTTCATTTCCTGAACTGGGGATCGAACCCAGAACTGCGCCACGACAGGCCTCAGGAAGTCAAGTGTCGATTTAATTTATTTAAAAATCGTGTGGGAAACAATTAAACAATGTAGTATTTAATAACTACCAACACGTTTAAAACTGTCATCTTTAATTGTTCACCCTGTATCCTTCATATACCGTCGCAATGAAAGGAAATTGTGCCTGTCCCAAGTACCGTCCAATTTAATAGACTTTGCGTGTCGAGTAGCGTAACACAACGCCGCCTTTATATTATCTTGAGATGTATCGGAGTGGAATTGAAGTACAATGATGTAACCAATTCTATATAATTAATCTTATCAAACAAAATATAAATTATCTACTGATAATTACTATATAATCTTGATTCACTCACAATACAAACTATACATATTAACACTTGAATTTTACTTGCATCATAGACAAAGGATTAAGAAAAATGAAGAATATTATAGTTTTTACAATTTTCTTTTTCAATTTACAAGTTTTTTACTATGTAAAAGCTTTAAAGTTATCGACTTATGGATACCATCACGCTATTGGCATAAAGAAAGCCTTGGACCTTATGAATTCAGAAAAGAGTGTATCTAGGATAATCGGTGGAACTCAGTCTCCTAGTATCATGTCATATCCTTATCAGGTTAGAAAAAAAATATTTTTTTATTTTCTTATAATATTATTATGTTAATATTTTTTGTCTGTGAAGTTATCATTCCATAAAATATTCCATGCAGCTATGTTTAGAGTATAGTAAAATTGGTATGGAAGCTTCGTTAGGCGAATTTAAGTTGCACTATACCATTTTTTTTATTTATCTAATTGTAGAGGGAAAATAGTGTTAACACACTGCGGTTTCCGCTTTTCGTCTAGTTTTCAATATATTGCGTGTTGATTGTCGAATGTCAACGCCGCTTTGTCTTTATTTCAAAGCCAATAACGCAACTTATTTATGGGTTGAGTGAGAATCGAACCTACAATAGTCTTATTTACAGTCAGACGCTGTATCAAAGTGCTCAATGTTATAATTATACTAACTAATTCAATATAATACAAATGTATAGGGTGTATCAAATCTTAATTAATTTCTGATCGTAATTAACGATGACGATAGTAAATTAACACGCTTCCAATGGAATGTTGATTATATAGCATCTGTTATATTGTCATATATAAAATATGTCGACAGTCGATACTAATTATATAAATCTGAAGTGTTAGTTTAGTTGAACGCGCTAATCTCAGAAACTTCGTCTTTGAAAGAATTCAAAAAATCTTTCTTTCGATTTGCAGTAAAAATTGTCCATTTGTTAAGAAAATCGATGTTATTGTTTTAATTTTTTTTTTAGTTTCACGCTGTATCCCGCACATAGCAGTATAGGGAAAGGGAACTTAGGAATCTAAAATTAAGAAACGCCATTCTGATCCTCACGGCGGGGGAAACTCGGGAAATTAGTGTTAAGATACTCCATTGCCATTATAGCACTTCCGTTTCCCACTTACTGCAAAATTCCTTAGACATTGCTTGATAAGTTGCGAAACTTAACGCCGCGTTTAAACATTGCCTCGTTAGTAAAGCGAGAGAACGAAAATATTAAACATTTCATTTCCTCTTTTCATAATCGTACTCACAACCTGTCGACTTTACAGTCGAGTGCTCTACGTCACGACAAGCAACACTAAAGTATTAACAGGCCTTATATCGATGATCAGAAATTCGGCCAAGGAGTTTAAACCTAATATTCTAATTTAAAGGCAGGTTTAGATATCAAGCTGAAGTCAGGGTGGCCATCCGTCTGTGGTGGAGCCCTTGTATCACATACCAGAGTCATAACAGCAGCGCACTGTTGGTGGGATGGCCAGAACCAAGCTGCCCAGTTCACAGTAGTCCTAGGATCGCTTCTCTTATACTCTGGAGGCACAAGGCTTATCACCACCGATGTTGTTGTACATTCGGGCTGGAATCCAAATGATATTACTCATGATATAGCGATAGCTAGGATTTCAAAAGTGGATTATAGTAGTAAGTATTATTGTTCATGGAAAATATGTTGTTGTATTTCTGGAAAATATGTGAGATTTTGAGATAGATAAAAATAATGTAAATAATTAATTACTCAGCTTCACGCTGTTTCCCGCACATTGCAGGGTGAGCAGAGGGAACTTGGGAACCTAGTGTTGGGTCACTCCGTCCCACTTAATTATTAATTGATTAAATATCCAGTATAATTTGCGTATTTGGAAAGTTAGTTAAAAAACCGGGCAAACACTTAAGGTAGTTTAAAAAATGTAAAAGTAACTTAAATATCTATTTTTTATGTCGTTACAGCGGCAAAAAATATTAATATATATTTTTGTGATTTAGTATTTGTTTTGTGATAATTTTACCAATCTACTTATAAACGGTTCAATAGACGATACACACGGCCTGATAACAGACTGAAGTCCTAATAATAGAGTCCAGTTATATCTTTTAGTACAGAAAATAACATTAAGGCATAATTCCCTTTCTTATCGTATATTTTTGTATTGTAGGTTATTTCTCTAAATTTCTAAATTGGAGTTTTTATTTTAATTTGTAAATATAATTAAGTAATTTGTAAATAAATCAATCACTCACACAATTTTTCGATCTATATTATTATACTATTTATGTCATACAATTTCAGACAATATCCAAGCTGTGCCGTTACCAAGTATGACAGATGCAAATCAGAACTTTGCTGGACAAACAGCGACTGCAACCGGATACGGAAAAACTAGCGACGGTAACACTATTTAAGAATTTATATTAAGATGGAAAGAGACCTGTTATGTTGGGTTAGGTCCGCCGCTGAATACAATGCCTCCCATGTGCGGGATGCTGCGTTAAATTCAAAAAAAAAATACAAAAATATTTATTTAAAATATATATATATATATATATATATATATATATATATATATATATATATATATATATATATATATATATATATATATATATATATATATATATATATATATATATATATATATATATATATATATATATATATATATATATATATATATATATATATTCAGGTCAAAATAGTTTCCCGACCACAACCAGTCTCCATCATATCGATCTAAAGATTATGACCAATACTGATTGTCAGAAGAGCTTCGATGTAACTCTACATGGCAGTCATCTTTGTACCAGCGGAGACAAAAAAGTTGGTACTTGTGATGGTGACTCAGGTGGTCCTCTGACTCTAATCTG